>OZ021731.1:85992197-86592197 GCA_963978545.1 Linyphia triangularis | reverse complement strand
AGACAATTAGGATTTTAAAAATAAAGGACTTATTTTTAAAAATATAATTAAAAAACTTTTTAGTGATAATAAAAAAATAGCCAATTCATGTTCTCTTAACCAATGAACAACAATTTATGATTCGAAAGATGAAATTTTAACAAAGCGACTAATAAAAAAAAAACGTAACGCAGATATTAATTTCCAAGATCTGTGCTGCCACTAAGACGAAACAAAACTTCTTGCATCGTTTGATTTTCTGAATACTTGAGCACTGGTATTTTTATAGAAAGTCAAAATTTCGCAGAGTAAATTATTTCAAGAGAATTGTGTACCATTGATTCGCGACTCAATAGTATTCGACCGAAAGTCAACTGCATGTTTAGGTACATCATTCTGAATTTTTTATACAATGTAGAGAAATGTCAGTAGATCGTAAATCCACTGGTCTGTCAGGGAAAAAATGGCCGAACCTATTCAAAAACAGACATTGAATGAGTTGAACTAAATCTATTTGCCAAATATGTCATAACTAGTCAAAAAATTAACATCAATTTTTGTCTGGTAGTCCACGGCTCTTTACTTTTTAATTCAGAAGGTTGCGAACGATTTGTTAAAAGTGAGCCAAGTTGGCGATAAATTTCGCTTCACCAATGGCGTAATATTTATCGCCAACTTGGCTCACTTTTAAAAGATGGAAGTATTTTTAACAAGGGAATAAATATCGTCTGCACACTTCCTCATTGAAAATTATAGAGCAGTGGGTAACCACATAAAAAGGAATGTTCATTATTTAGCAAGTTATGACATATTTGGCGATCGGATTTAGTTCAACTAATTCAAAGTCGATTTTTGAATAGTTTCGGCCATTTTTTTCCCCCAGCAAAACTCGGAATGACTTTCGATGAGGTACCTAAAATAAATCTATTATACGACCAACAGATCTTAAAGCAAACTTCAGTGTCTCTCTCTCTCTATGTCAAAATGAAAAGGTGAGTTACTATACAAATTGCGCTTTGTACTGCTCGATGGGCGTTATGTACAATGGGTGCATCGATCAGCTGTTGTGGAAGTGCATTGTGGGTCGCAGTGGCAGGCAACCGTCCACCCACATGTTGGGGCTGTCCAGCATGGCCTGCCAAAGGCCGCTCTCGTCGCGCCTTGCGTCCATCCAATCCACGGAGAGACCATGGTACAGACCTGAAGATACAGACCACGAAGATAAGTTTGGGATCGTCTCTTGGAGGTAAGGTAATTTGCACAGGGGAATTCTTAACTTCGAGAAGGGAATTCTTAACTTTCAGAAAAGATTTCTTAACTTTCAGAAGGGAATTTTTAACTTCCAGAATGGATTTCTTATCAATTATTTACCTTATCAATTATTATTAATTATTTCCAACCATTTTCTTATCATTTATTACCAAGTATTTCTTTCAAAAGGGAATTCTCAACCTTCAGAAGGGAATTCTCAACCTTCAGAAGGGAATTCTCAACCTTCAGAAGGGAATTCTCAACCTTCAGAAAGGAATTCTCAACCTTCAGAAGGGAATTCTCAACCTTCAGAAGGGAATTCTTAATCTTCAGAAGGGAATTCTTAATCTTCAGAAGGGAATTCTTAATCTTCAGAAGGGAATTCTTCACTTCCAATAGGGAATTCTTCACTTCTAGAAGGGAATTCTTAACTTTGAAATGGCATAAATGTAAAACAGCGAATGACAGAAAGAAAAGACAAATGATATGTTGGATAGGCAGTTATGAAATTTTAAATGCATTGCTTTTAAAATTTTTTGAAAGATAATGGTATTTTAAAGCTAGGGAGTTATTTTATCAATTTAAAGTGTTATTTTATTCTGGAAATAAATTTGAAAATTTTAAACTCATTATCTTCAAAAATCATGCTTTTGGCAAGTGGAATTTCATATACATTAAAAAAAAAATGCTAATTGCTAATTAACAGGTAAAATGTAAAAAAAGAGGAAAATAAACACGTTATTTTCAACTACAAATATAACTAATATATTTGTGTACTAATATAGAACAGTTATGCAATCAGAAATGGTTTCTGAAGAAGGTTTTAGGCAAGTTTTGTCTGATAAAGTCCACTAAAAAGAATAAAATTGTTGAGAAAGTGGAACATCTTAAGGGGGAAAAAAGTGGAAATCCACAAAAATGCGGAAGATTTCCACCCCCCAAGAGTAACAATACAGTCACTTAAACCTCTAGTTTAGTTTTGAAGTTAACTTCTTAGAAACATAATGGAGATTACAATACAACTTCAAAAGCACATTTTTATAATTTCTAAACAGAAATTGCGATCAAACGACATCAAGATTAAGAATCATTCACGAAAACGAAATACTTCCCACGAATTAAAAAAAAAAAGGAGATAAAAAGATTCTGAAGGAACTACGCAAACCCACTTTGTACTACAGGAAGAAACAGAATAGGTAGCTTACCTGATCCTGCATTAAGTCTCACTCCCCCCATGAAGCGGTTGGTGGCTATTGTGTCGTGGTCCCATAAGGTGAGCTCTAGCGAGCGCTCTCCTTTCAGCTCGTCCAGGGATAGGTCCTCGTAGATGACAGTGTAGTACCACTTTGGGTGATTGCTTCTACGCACCACTGGCGTCTTCTGCTTTGTGCACTTGCTCTTGTCAGGCAAGAGGTAGCTGCAAAACAATTTTTTTTTTAGAAATTTATAGTTTTAAAGGTTAAGCACTTTTTATAAAATGTTAAGCCTTTTTACTTTCAATTACCCATATGCTAACATAAGGTAATGAAAGTATTTTCTTGGGGGTTCACATTCTTTTAGAACATCCAGACTTCAAAAAAGTGGTCAAGAAAAACTGTGTATCTCTGGTCAAAATAACTCCAGAACAGATTAGTCTCAACTTTTGCATATGGGTTAGTCAGGGTTCCCACTCAAATCACAGAATGAAAATTAATGACTTTTAAGGACTTAAATAATGTTTTTAAGGACCTTTGAAAATTTGTTTTCAGGCATCATGTCTATATATAAATTTAATAAAGTATATTCTACCAAAAAAAGTTACAAATTGGCACATGCATAATACAAATATGTCAGAGAATTCCGATACGGTGTGGATAAGTGGTGGTCACACAGGGATAGCAAGTCTGAGATCAGGGTTCCCATTCAAATCACAGAATGAAAATCAATGACTTTTAAGGCCCTAATTAAGGTTTTTAAGGACCAGTAAAAATTTGTTTTCAGGCATCATGTCTGTATTTAAATTTTTAATACAGTATATTCTATCAAAAAAGTTACAAGTTGGTGGATGCGTAATACAAATATGTCGGAAAATTCCTATAAGGTGCAGATAAGTGGCGGTCACAAGGGAATAGCAAGTCTGAGTTGTATTTTTATGAATTTTGCAGTTGGACAACATATGTAAAAATTAAGGACTTTTAAGCATTTTCAAGGACTTTTAAGCACCTCTAAGCATTTTCAAGGCCTTGAAAACAAGTTGAAAAATATTAAGCACTTTTAATGACCATGGGAACCCTGGAGATGTATTTTTAAAAATTATGCAGTTGGGCACACATCTGCCAAAATTAAGGACTTATAAGGACCTCTAAGCATTTTCAAGGCCTTGAAAACCAGTTCAAAAATATTAAGCACTTCTAATGACTTTCAATGACAGTGGAAATCCTGTTAGTGGTGGCCATGGGACCTGTTATTAAAGTATTATAGCACATTAAATATGCACTTCCCAGGCATAGCGAACTATTTCCCTGCGGCACAGATAAGCATATCAGAGCTCAATTTTTACAGATACTGCAGTTGGGCACACAATATCAGCAAAATTAAAGACATTTAAGGACCTCTAAGCATTTTAAGGCCCGGAAAACAAGTTAGAAAACATTAAGCACTTTTAATGGTTGTGGGAACCATGCTATTAAGTGTTTTTACTTTTCAGCTTTAGATCTTTTTGTTAATAGCTTAGATACATGGATTTTTTTTAAGGGTCCCTTTTAAGAGAAAGTCCTAGTAAAGATCATTCCCTGTACTTGCTATGTTACAATCTCCTAGCCCGGTGCATTTAGAAACTTCTTTCTTCAAGCCTTGAAATTTGGCGAGTAGGTACGGAAATGATTGCTTAATGAAATGACAAATTATTCTTATTTGTTATCTATCTATTATAAATGAAAATTAAAATACCAAAAGACAAAACCAGGTGGAGCCACTGCATTGGCATTGACGCTAAGATTTCAAACATAAAATAGTCCGAGAGGCGACTGCAATTTTTGGACCCCATCGAACATCATTCTGGATTTTTTATAGAAATTGGAGAAAAGTGAGTAGATTACGAATCCCCTGGTCTGTGGCAAAAATGGCCGAAACTGATCAATAATCGACTTGGAAAGAGTTGAACTAAATGCCAAATATGTCATAACTTGCCAAAAATAGAACAAACTTATTCGTCTGACAACCCACTTCATTTTGATTTTCAATGAGAAAAAGCGCAAACGATTTCTGATCTTTGACTCGGAAAACTTATATCTTTTAAAAGTAAGCCAAATTGGCGACATCAGTTACGTCATAAGTGACGTAATATTTTTTGCCAACTTGGCTCCCTTTTAATAGATGCAAGTACACCGTCGCCAGATATCTGAATCGTCTGCAACCTTCTTAATGGAAAATTAAAGAGTGAGGGTTACAAAATTAAAATAAAAATTCTCATTATTTGGCAAGTTATGGTGCATTTGGCAATTGGATTTAGTTCAACTTATTAAAAGTCGATTTTTGACCAATTTCGGCAGTGAGTACAGAGAATGATCCTTACTAGGTTGGTTGGTTGTTTTCAGATTACCTGAAGCCGTCAGCAACACGAGGGCTATAATGCGGCGAAACATTCGTCATTTGACAAGCCAACATACATTTACAAACACCCGTGCCTAACACGGGACTCGGAACCCGCAACCTCGCGGTCTAGAAGCTAGCACGCTAACCACTATACCGTTTGGTCGGCTGATCCTTACTAGGACTTACCTCTTGCAGAAGGCGTCCAGGGTCTTCCTGTTGGTGGCTATGTTCCTTGCCTCCTTGATGAGCACGTGCAGTGCTCCGCGAAGGGAGATGACGGGGGCAGGACGGAAGCGAGACTCCAGGCTCAGGTCCCGAGGAACGTACTTCAGGGCGAGAAACACCTCGCCACGGTAGCTCAGGGGACTAGAAAGAGACTCCACCTACACAAGATTAGTGAAATTCAATTAATTAGCATTAGTCATCATTTTCAAAGTTAAATTAGGTTGGGACTTTAGGGATAATTTTAAAAAATTTAGGGACATTTATTATAAAGCTGACCTCCTAGCACTGACCCCAGAAGCAGAATAGTATATAATGTTCTGCAATGGGACTTTTGACAGTTACAAATGTTCTGCAGACATTTTTTCAAAATTTCCAGTATGATATATAAGAAAAAACCCATAAAATTAATACTACACATTTATTACAAAATGATAATGACGAAAAAAATTATTTTTCAAACCAAGGCATACATTCAAAATTTGTAACTTTATCAATGACTTTCAGCAAGAAAAGCGCTCCAGAACGGGAAACGGACACGTGATTGATCCCCCTATGAACGCGGGGAGTTTTTCTATAAGAAACTGAAGCTCGGGGAATTGTTGTTCCGAGAAAACTAGGGGGGGGGGGGGAGGGGGGGGGGGGACAATAGAGTCATTTTGTTCTGCAGAACATGCCATCCCGTAGTTGAAATTCTTTTTCTCACTCGCGGGCATTTGTTCCAAACTTAAAATTGTCCTGCAAGGACTGATTGTTCTGCGAGGTACGTTGCAGTTTTAGGCACTTTCTGCTTTCGGGGCACTGACATTCTTTTCAAAGAATGTTATGATGCCGGGAGGAAACTGCCAATTTTCAAAAAATTAAATAATTAAAATCTCAAGAGATTTTCTCCTCTGGATGATTATTCGGATTTTTTCGCAGGTTTCGGTGGAAAATCGGGGAATTTTTGAGGTTTTTAATCTTTTTTTTAGGAATAATCGAAAAATTTAAGAACAATTTTGTGGAGAAACTAAAATTTAAGGAATATTAGGAATTTTAACGATAATGCGACCCCGGCACTAGCCCCGAGAATGCCAAAACTTTAATATCCATACCTTTCATAAGAATGAAGCTACATATTGATTTTAATGAAAAGGTAAAAAGGTGCATGCAGTTACTAGTCAAATGGGCCCAAACAAAAAAAAAAAGTCATGCATAACATCGGGGAGCTCAGCAATTGAGATTTTCTTGCCTTTTGATACGATACATAAACTATTACACAACTTAAGGTATGTTTAACAATCTTGAGGCCCGATAAACAGTCTGACATAGAAGTTGTTTTCCAAAACCAATTAATTTAAAATTAGGGCATAACATTTAGCAAACACATGCTTTAAAATTTCAGTTCATTAGACCAAATTGTCCCAATCATCTTAATTGTTGGTAAATAATAAAAGTAGGCATTAAAAGGTACTTTGCCAGACAAAAGTAGAAATTGGACACTATACAGAAACTGTCTTAACCCTTTCACGCTCAAGGGAAATATTTTCCCCTTCTACAAAAATCGTTATCGATTGTTCAATTATTATTGAATCAATGTTTTTTTTTACTGAATGTCAAAATAAAACGTATGTCCAAGGCGGCAAATGTGTTTCTGAACGAATAAAAAAAAAAACGTATAGAAAATAGGACACATAATAAATGTGTTATGTGCAATGTCAACTTGTGCTTCACAAGTAAACGAAATTGTTTCATAGAATATCATAACTAACTATTTATTTTACTTTTCTGATAATTTTTATTATGTTTTTTGTATTACAAAGCAATAAATAAAATACCGATATAATAAACCTAACTCTTCGTTTATTTACTTTTATGGTCCATAGGGGAAAATATTTCCCATGAAATTATAGGAAACCTATACACCCTGCTATGTTTTTCTGATGATATTCTCTTACTTTACACCCACAATAGCTAAAATATTGTGTTGTTTTGGCATATTTAGTCTTGGACATCTTATGGTCCCGTAAAGGTTAATATCTGTAATAGATTGTATTCAATAAGTAAAGATACAGTGTTGAGAGACCACTATTAAAAAGGGCGCCATTGTCCCAACTCAAGTGTAATCGTGCGACGTCATGGGCACCAGGTGGCAAAAGAACTCTTTTTAGTAGTGAGATGATGTGAATTGTGTTTGAATTATTTAACAGGGTTCCCACTCAAATCAATGACTTTTAAGGACCTAATTAAGGTTTTTAAGGACCTGTGAAAATTTGTTTTCAGGCATCATGTCTGTATTTAAATTTTTAATAAAGTATATTCTATCAAAAAAGTTACAAGTTGGTGGATGCGTAATACAAATGTGTCGGAAAATTCCTATAAGGTGCAGATAAATGGTGGTCACAAGGGAATAGCAAGTCCGAGTAGTATTTTTATGAATTTTACAGTTGGACAACATCTGTAAAAATTACGGACGTTTAAGGACCTTCAAGCATTTTCAAGGACTTTTAAGCACCTCTAAGCATTTTCAAGGCCTTGAAAACAAGTTCAAAAATATTAACCACTTTTAATGACTTTCAATGACCGGGGTAAACCCTGTTTAACTGAAGACATTATTTGAGAGCTATCGATAGGTCAAATCACGCAGTACATTGACAATTTTCTGAGGGATAGCATTTGACAAGCTCTTACCCTTTCTTGTAGAGGGTACCACCTCAGTGTAGGCGAATCCAGTAGACGGTATCCTAAGGGCAACGATATCTCTCCCAAGAAATCGTTGCGACCAAACATGTCGCTGTTCCAGACAGACATCCACAGAGTTCGGGACTCCAGTTCGTTCTTCAGCACAGGAAACTGAAGAACCAACACACATAGATAAGCAGGAGAGAAGCACACTAACATTCCAAATTCAATAAGTGTACAATTATTTGGTCTAGTAGTCGATAGAGTCGTGTTACAGTAATGGCACCTTTATTGGGCATTGCTGTATTTCAGATGAAAGTTATTTTGTACCACGAGATAACGCATTTTCACCTTCAAACCGCATCTTTCCATTCACAATATTCAGATAAATCTTAAATTCCCATTCCCTATCATATTGTTCTAAATTGTTCTCGGAGGAAATGACGAAACGTTTTTTACTAAATAAAAATAATAATTTATTCTTCCTTTGAAGGCTCAAAAACTTCTTCAAATGACAGAACAATCGCTATCAAGCTCCAATACAAGCTTCGGTACATTCAACTTCGAACACTGCGATGATTCAGGCTCAGTAAATAAAGATCCGATGCTTTCCGAACAGTGTTCGATTCTCGTCTGCCCCAATGAGGAAATTTCCCGTTTTTTGGTTTTATTTTTAAATAAAAGTAGAGAAAAAAATCATGAAAAACAATACCATTCTTTCAAAAATTTGAGCTCGGATAGATAGTTAAAACAAATATTTAGTTTTTCACTTTGCAATTTGGCGGGAAAAAGCCACTTTTAGGGGAAACGTCAATGCGCAGATAATGAATCAGTCTAAAACCTGTTTTAGACGAGGAATAAGTATGGTTTCTCCTTCATTTTGCCACTTTATCTCTGCGTAACCACGTCAAGGTTTTTTCATGCGTTTTTGGTCATGTGACTTTTGCTTCGATTTCGGCTAATTTTAAACTCGATTTTTCATTAATTGAAAGCATAAAGATAAAAAATAATTGCATTGCTCAAATATATTCGTTGGATAACACTAGAAAATACAAAAAATATTCATTTTCCTCACTTGTGCAAGTTCCTCATTTTACTTTTTTCGCTTCCTTTTATAGTCTTGCAGAAGAAATTCTAGCAAAATCCAGCTAACCAATCCTGTGATCGAAATTACTAGAAATTTCCCGATTGATTTAGGGGTTGCTACCTTTTTTCTAGCATGTTTTATCACTGTTTACAAATTAGATAAAACAAAATAGAATTTTCAAATAAATACGTCACTATTTCAATTATTTACAGAATTTTTTTTTAACCATACAAAAAGGAATATAAACTATATTGAGGGTATTGTAAGGTAGAACCTTTGGCATAAAGATTCAGTTCTGGAAAAATCTGAAATTTTATAGCAGTTCTAATGGATTTCCCACAGTATGCAATTTAAAAATATTTAGCATTCCTCTTGAAATTAAATGATTTCAAGTTTAATTTAAGTTCAACATCTTTGACAAAAGGTATTTTAAAAGTTTCACACTTGAATGACGTCTCATGACAATGAATTCAACAATAACCAATTAGACCATACTCAAGCCTGCTTACGTATTCATACATCCCATACCTGTTACTGTATTTAGATAGATTATGTTTGTAAAGATGGAGAACAAGTTATAACAAACAGTTTTGTATCAGATAAGAATGGGCAGTAATGACAATATATTCCTAATTTTTGAAGATGCGTTGGATGGTTAGTTCCATATATTAAATACAGAACATTTCTAATTAAGTCGGTCGCTAAAACAACACATATTAACTTAACAATGTATACATACATAATATTAAATATCTAAATTTTAAATTATTAAGAATTGCAACGTTTTAATAATATCAGTAACTAAGTTATTTGTAGAAGAAAGATAAACACCATTTCTAAACACAGCATTTAACTTTAACAAGGTAGATACAAAATAAAATGCAGAAAAAAATAAGACATATTTTATTGCTATATAATATGTAATGGCTTCAAAATACTATCAAGATAACAATGCCTTACCCTAAGAAGCTCATTGAACACTGGGTTAACTGTGTTCTTTTTAGTTTTAGTTTTTCTTTTCCCACTTCTTGTTTTGTCCGGCAACAAATACACTTTCACATATCTATAAATAAGAAAAGCAGACACATAAACAAAATAAGAACACAATAACATTTCAATGTATGTACATACATATTAAAAAAAAATGTTGAAATAAGAAAACTGGGGTATATATATAACGTGACCAGATTTTTCTGACTAAAAATCAGGACACGTCTCTTCTATGGGGAAGGGGTTGTATTTTTTTATTTTTATTTATTTATGGAGCCAGGGTTCCTACTCTAATTGAAGAGACTTTCAAGGACCTTTTTAAGAAAATTCAAGGACCTTTTTTGAAAAATTCAAGGACCTTTTTTGGAAAATTCAAGGACCATAAAATTAAATACTTTAGACATAAAAATACAAAACAGAGATTATCGGTGGTCACTTAAAAATTCAAGGACCTGATCCTTTTTTGAAAGGTTTTCAACGACCAAATTTCAAAAAAAAATAATTCAAGGACTGTGAGAGCACATTCTATGAAATGGAAAAGCGGGACATTCAGGGAACGGGAAATCAAGGTGAAAAGCAGGAGTGTCCCGCCAAAATCTGGTCACAATAAGTATATACATAATTGATGGGTCTACAAGAACCTCAATCTGAAAGGTCCTGATAATACGAGGGTTATATTATAAGAAAAAAATACAATAACTCGAAACAACATTAGTTAAATTCTATTTCACAATTTGTTATGCTAATAAAAATACCTTAAAATGAGATAATTTTTTTTCCCCCCCTTAGCCATCCTATTGGGAAGCAGTTAGAATCAATGAGACATCTCATAAATTGTAATTCTTCATTGACAGCGCTAATTACAAATCAGTATATTTTTCAGCAGCAGCAATTTTATTCGATGAGAAAAAAAGTGGTATATTTTGAACTAGTAATATCAAGTACCTTGATAAAAAAAATGTATAATGCTCAATATAAGTGTATATATTGATATTTATTATTAGGCCCATAATAAGAAGGAAAAGGTATTTCTCTTGCAGAATACTTTGGTGAATTCATGAGGTCTGGGTAAAATGTTAAATTTTTCATTCGTTCAATTAATTTTGTATATGGTTTAAATTTTGCATGTGCACAGTTTAGTGGAGCTTGAAACTATTAAAATGTAACTCTAAAATATATATATATTCTAAAGAAAAACAAGGTAAAACGTGTTTGGTTCTTTCCATGACATAGAAAAAGCGAGTACTGATTGAATTGATATTTTTGGACAACGAGATTTACCAGGAACACTTTTCATAACATAACAGTTCCTAACAATATGAAAGTTTTTGTTTCAGCTCAAATTGAAAAAGTGATGTTAACTAAAAACCAGAGACAGCCATATTTTAACAGATTTCAACCACATTATTTTTTGTATTCATAATAACATTCACACTGGGAAGAAAATTTTAACTCTTTGTTTAAACAACAATCTCAATTTAAAAAAAAAAGAGAAAAAAAAACGCCCTTAAAAAAATGATTGGGGGGATAATTTTTTTAGTGGAGTTTACACTAACATTATTGCACCATTGCTTACGTACATCAATTCTCAGAATTATTTTAGTCAATGCTTCATTGCCTTTACAACTTTAAAACACATAAACAAGGTCATGGTCATTATCACAACTACTATTTACTATTTTGAGACGAACGACGAACACCGATCAAAACGCTTCAACGCGATCGTTAAACCAGACTAGAGGTGAACTTACGGATTCGATTTATTGTGCCTGACGTCCGTCGCGGCCAAGTTTCTGCACTGTTTCACAAACACTTCCATCATCTGGGCCTTCTGATTGTAGTTCAAACCAAACAGCACGTCTCCCGTCACTGTGACGTAACCGTAGTGGCAGCCAGCAGCACTGTATACGCTGGTCATACTAGCACTGTGTGCCTGGAAGAAAGAAAGACTCATTAGACAAAGAAAAGAACAGGGTTCCCACTCAAATCACAGAACAAAAATCAGTGACTTTTAAGGACCAAAATAATGTTTTTAAGGGTCTTTGAAAAAAAAAAAATTTCAGGCATCAGGTCTCTATATAAATTATTAATAAAGTATATTCTACCAGAAAAGTTACAAGTTGGCGCATGCGTAATGCAAATATGCCAGAGAATTCCAATATGGTGCAGATAAGTGGTGGTCACGCAGTGATAGTAAATTTGAGTAGTATTTTTTATAAATTTTGCATTTGGGCACACAACATCTGCAAAAATTGTGAGTTTTAAGGACCTCTAAGCATTTTCAATGACTTTTAAGTATTTTCAAGGATTTTTAAGCATTTCAAAGCAGTTTTAAGGCCTTGAAACCAAGTTCAAAAATATTAAGCACTTTTAATGACTTTCAATGACCGTGGGAACTCTGAAGAATAGAGATGATAGTTTAAAATTTTTGATACTTTTTCAGAGTGGCCATAAAATTCAGGAAAAATAAGTTTCCTGGTTTCCCGGATAGATTTATAAAAATTTCCCTGATTTTATGCAGGGTTCCCACGAAAATCATAAAATCAGTGACTTTGAAGGACCCTAAACAATATTTTTTTAAGGACCTTCAAATATGTGTTTTCATGCATCAGATCTTTAGTGTGAGACTTTACAGCAGGGTTCCCACTCAAATCACAGAATGAAAATCCTAAGGACCTAATTAATGCTTTTAAGGACCTTTAAAAATTTGTTTTCAGGCATCATGTCTGTATAAATTTTTTTTTATAAAGTATATTCTACCAAAACGGTTACAAGTTAGCGCAAATATGTCAGAGAATTCTGGTATAGTGAGAATAAGTGGCGGACACACGGGGATAGCAAGTCTGAGTTGCATTTTTGTAAATTTTGAAGATGGTCAACATACACAAAAATTAAGGACTTTTATGGACCTCTAAGCATTTTCAAGGACTTTTAAGCACCTCTAAGCATTTTCAAGTACTTTTCAAGGCCTTGTTAACAGATTCAAAAATATTAAGCACTTTTAATGACCGTGGGAGCCCTGTACAGCTGTTTTGCCCAGAGCGTTAATATCAAAATCTTTCATGCACAATTTGCCTTATGTACAGATTTTGATGATGATGACGGTCTTTTGGCTTGAAAAACATAAACTACAGTTTGTAACTAAAACCATTAAATTTCTACTCAACCCAATCAGAAAATACGAACCAAACGATGTACAAGTTGATGCATGATTAATACAAATATACAAAAAAAAATTTGATTCAGAGCGAATAAGTGACAAAAATTAAGGACTTTTAGCTCCCAGACATTTCCCTGATTTTCAGGTTCTGTGGCCACTCTTTTTTTTGTTGATATTGTGAATATTCTAGTTCACACATACAAGATTTTGAAAAGAAAAAAAATTCCAAAAGCGAATTTTGCATATTGCAACATCTATTTGCCGCTTATTTTCAAACAATATTAAATTAACAATGTTGTGCATCTAGGTAAACAACGAATTTGCACCCAGAACTTTTATTGTGAAACCAGGCCTTGAAAAAGAACATGGTTATCTATAATTTAAGATTAATTTTTTATTTGTGTAATTTATTTTTTCTTTAAGACAATAGATCTTTCAAACTAAACAATCAATAATGTAAAAGTGAAAACAGTCAAAATGTTGAAAAGAGGAAAATGTTATTTTAAACTACAAAAATAGCTGAATAAGAATATATACTTGCGTACAGAACAGTGATACTGCCAGAATCTTTTTTTAAGGGTGTTTTAGTCTGATAAAACTATATAAAGTTCACTAAAAATAATAAAATTGCAGAAAACATGGAACTTCTCCGAAAATAAAAGCAAAAATCCGTTTAAATCGGAAGATTTTCACCCCAGATAATGATTTAGATATTATCTGGGGTGAAAATCTTCCGATTTAAACGGATTTTTGCTCTTGTGATATTAGAATATGATTTGGAGATTGTTTAAAATATTTTATAAATTTGAATCCAGTAACATGATGGTAAGGATATTAAACTTCAATTAAATTGGTGGCATACATTTTTATAGAAGTGTTTTTTTTGTTTTTTTTTTAATTTCCAGAAACAATATATAATAAAAATAAATTAGCAAAATATATTATAAATACCTAAATATTTCATAAGTACCATCCAAAATATTTTATAGGTATCATCCAAAATATTTTATAAGTACCATCCAAAATATTTTATCATCATAATTATATCAAAATTGAAGGGCTACAGCAAAGAACAACCAGAGTCTGTTTTTCTCAATTCTCCAGAAAAACTGATTTTAAAGTTTCAAGTCTCAGGGTTGCTTGCTCAAAATATCGCGTACCATGACATTTATTTGCCAGAGGACTCCGTACGGATAAACTATAACTCGATATTCGAAAGAATTGAACACTCGACTGTTCTTTGCTGCCACCCTTCATTTCAATTAAATTGGAGACATACATTTTTTTATAGCGGTAAACGGTACTTTTTTCATTTCCAGAAACGTCATTTTATTTTCAAAAACAACAGAAGGGTTGGTTGTATTCAGATTATCTGGCACCGTCAGCAACACGAGGGCTATAATGTGCCGAAACATTTGTCATTAGACAAGCCAACATACATTTACAAACACCCATGCCAACACGGGACTCGGAACCCGCAACCTCGCGGTCTAGAAGCAAGCACGCTAACCACTATACCGTTTGGTCGGCAACAACAGAAGGGAAAAAAATTTCAGCATTTCAACAAAATAAATGATCTAAGCAAATTAAATATTAAATTTTGGAACAATTCGCAATAGTTACTTACGCCGAGAGATAATACGCTTTGGCTCCCGGAGAAGTAACGCTTGGCCTCGGCCTCGTCGTCCAGGGTGAGGGAACTGTCGCGGTCGTTTTCCGAATACAAGCCCAGAGCGGAATAAGACTGAAAACAAAAATGAAGTATTCATTTGATTTGCAATAATACTATTATATTTTTAAACTGAATACAGAGTCGGCTGGTTAGTTTGTAAGCTCAACTTATTCTTGTGCACAATAACAACTAATCAGGCCAAGACCTACAGCTTAACGTGGATCCTGAATCACAACAAACATCCAAGCCTATACTAGAAGACAACATGGGGCAACACATACGATGAAGACAACATACAAACGATGGGGGAACTGGTTCCTACAGCGTATTCAGTGAGTTCAGGGTATGTTGTCTTCTAGTATAACCCCAAGATTCAAACCCGGCACCTTTGGCATGCAAGGCAACATTGATTCTGAGGGTTGCTTTAACATTTGGTATGAAGCTAACTTTAATACAATGTAAAATACTATTTGATAACTAACTTTTTTTTTATTTGTTTACTCAATTTTGCTCGCTATAATTTAGTAACAATATAATAAAATAAATAAAAAATACAGAATATATATACATGTGTAACTTTTTCAGTGAAAATTATTATGCAAAATCTTTTAATACATACAGGGTTTCTGCCAAAATAAAATGTAGTGAATCCATGACTTTCCAAGACCAAAACAAATAATTTTCCATGGCTCAAAAAATTGCATCACAAAAAAAAAAAAAAAAAAAAAAAAAAATTATCCCATATGAATTTTACTAAGAACAATCATACCATAAAAATGATTTCTCTAAAGTTTTATTTTATAATAAGTAAAAAAATCCTTGTTTCAATAACAAAGATTCTCTTAATTCAGAAGAAAAAGGGAGAAACAAATTTCCTTTCTTTGAAAAAGCTAATCAATCTTTAATAATAAGGATATATTTGAAGAACGAATAAGTTAATAATAACATATTAAATTTTATAATCAAAAATCAAATGTTTTGATGCTAACAATGCAAAACTGTAGTGCACTGTGTTAAGAAAGAAGACAAAAGAAAAAAATTCAAATTTTAAACGCAGGCTGATCAAATCAGTGCAATTTAGTTCTAATTTTATGAATTTTTTTCACATACGAGACCTTACTCCTCTGATGCCACAAGTTTGGAGTTCAGAAATGTTTACATTGGTCGACCGTTGTTCGGTCAAATCGTAAATAAAGACTTAGATTGATAATCGAAGATAAGAATAGAGATTTTGCCGTTCATGACATTCACTGTTTTTCCATGACTTATGGTCGTATTTTTGCTCAAAATCATGACTTTCCATGACAAAATTTACCCAATGTCCAAACTCATGACTTTCCATGACATTTCCTGACTTTCCATATGCGCGGAAACCCTGCACATACAATGATATAGGTAAACATAAATCGTATTTTTCTAAAATAAATGTTTTAAAGTCAACATATTTCTTTCCAATGAAACGGACCACAAATAGAAGTGTAGAATACTAACATATTAATGGATGGATACAATTTTTAAAAGAATATATTAAGACAAAAGATAACTTACGTCGCCAGGCCTTGGTGTACTGAGAACGGGCATGGACACAGCACCAAATAAGCTCTCGTTATCGACTGAAGAGGATCTGGCGTACTTCTTTAAATATTTTGGTGGGATTGAGGATTCTGTGTTTGGCGTTTCATTATCTAAAAAGAATTTAAACGTTAACTAGAATAGAAATTACAAAAGACAATAATTTATTACAGACGAAGTAGAACATAAAAGCGTTCCTAACATATTAATTTATACTCGACAAAACAGATTAGTCATCGAGTAAGACAGTCAGATACGGGTAACTCTATGGAAAATCATGAATTTTGTGTAATTGGTGTTTATTACAAAAAGTATATTAATAAAAATACTTTTTTAAGTACAAACAACTTCCAAATTATTTTTTTAATTTTTAAAAGTGACTGGTGTTCAACCAACTTTCTTGGATATAACTAACTTAGATTGAAGTCAATTAATAGGTGAAATAAGAAAATTTTCTCCTTCAAGATAGTTTTTGAAGATTCGAAAGTTAAAATTAACTATGTGTAATATTAAAACTGAAAAAAAAAGAGAAGATAATTTGTTCCGCATCACAGTTATATTCTCTTCCATTTAGGTTATTTCTCAAAAAACAAAAATAATAAAATAGTTAAAATATTGTTTCTGAAAATCTTACGAAAATCAAAAATATGCATTAAAATCATTATATTTTCCCACTTTTTAAGTAGTTGTAAAAGAAATGTTGCTTACATTTTATTTTAAATTTAACTTCATTAAATAATTCTTCGCAGCATTGTATACCTCATGTTATATCAGTGCAGACTAAAAAATCTGTTCAAAATAAACTAAAAATCCTACTTTTTATCACAACCACTATAATAGTAATTATTACTTTTGATTATATTTCCCCTAATAGTAAGTTTCAAGATTTTTGAAGAATATTTTTTTTTATCAAATTCCCGATTTTCAATAGAATGACTTACATAACATATAATATATATTATAATTACATATTAACATAGATCAACCAAATCAAATAAATTTGTATATGTTATTTACAATTTAACCTGGTTTATAGGGCTCTAAAATCTCTTAACTGATGGAATATGGAATTTTTTTTTAATTAGGTAAAGTGAAAAGTTTTGTGGTCAAACTAAAAAAACAGTAAATTTTGAGGATTGGCTTTGATATGTAGTGCATTAAAAAACCTCCAAGTATTGTTATATTGCATACCTTCCAATTCCAATTTTTTTTTTTTTCTTTTGTAAAAACTTTAAAAACCAAGTACCTTAAGAAAAAAAATTGAAATTGCTCTATATCTTAAACATCTAAAAAATTAGATTGAAGCTTCTGAATGTATAAAATGAAAGGTTAGTTTAGGTAAGTAGTAACTTAGGTTAGATAAATTAGGTAAAGCTCTTTTCTCTTACTATTTTTTAGGTGAATATAAGTCAGAGCTATGCTTAAACTGGGTTCACACTGAAAGAACTTTAAAGGAGCTAGATAATATTTTTAAGGAACTTAAAAAAAATTTCAGGCATGTCCAATGTGATTTTACAGCTGCTTCGCAACTAGCACTAATATCAAAATCTTTTACGCACTATTTGCCTCATGAACAAGATTTTGATGCAATCCATTTTTGATATGCACTGGTACTTGGGCACATTAAAAGTGCTGTTTCGGGGAATAGTATCGTAAAATGCTTCTGTTAAATAACCAAACGACGTATGCGATAGAAAAATATACAAAGCGATTCTGGAACAGCGCAGATAAGTGGCGATCTCGAGGGAATAAGCAAATAAGAGTTGAATTTTTATAAATATATTTAATAAATGTTGTTGTCAGGCACACAACATCAACAAAAATTAAGGACTTTTAGGGAACTCTAAGCATTTTCAAGTTCTTTTAAGGCCTTGAAAACAAGTTAAAAAATATCAAGCATTTTCAATGGCTTTCAATGTGTTTCATTTCCCTGTTAAATATTTGCTGATGGAGAGAAAATGTTCTTAATACGCATGAAGTACAAATATGGAGATTTTATCTTTGTTATCTCTCAACTTTGATCAATCTCTAACACAGATAAAGAATACAAGTCTTGTTTTTATTGCCGAGTTCTGAAGTTCTCAAAACTAAATATTGCAGGGAGTGCAGCGAGTTTTCTAAAATATTTAGGTAAGAATTTTAAGGAAAATTTCAGGAATATTTGAGGGATAATTTTTGACATTTTAAGGACAATTTAAAATCTTTTAGGGAAAATTCAAAAAACATTTAGGCATATTTCTTTTGAAGCTGACCTAGGCTCCTAACACGCATATATATTCTTTCCAAATATGTATATATTCTTACCAGCAAAAAAACTGCAAATTTCCAAAAAATTGAACGACAAACAACTCTTTAGCAAAATACTAACAGTTATATAATTAAATAATTATTACCATTTTGACAAACATGCCAATTTAGTTTTAATCCACTTTTTCACCTGGATGAATATTGAGGAATTTTTTTGTGAGGTTTCGAGGAAAATCAGAGTTTTCTGTGTTTTTAATTAATTTTAGGAATTATCAGAAAATTTAAGTAAAATTTTAAGGAGAAACCAAAACTTAAAGAATACTATAAGGAATTTTAGGGTGAATGCGACCCGATATTGTCAAGTCGAGTACATGCACATTTTAGATTTGGAGAATTATTTGGCGGGTTACAATGCTACAGAATTCATTGATATTTTAGTTAGTACAGGGTTCCCACTCAAATTACAGAAAGAAAATCAATGACTTTTCAATGACTTTCAAGTACCAAACTAATGTTTTTAAGGACCTTTGAAATTTTGTTTTTAGGCATCATGTCTATATATAAATTTTTAATAAAGTATATTCTGTCAAAAAAGTTACAAGTTGGTGGGTGCGTGGTACAAATATGTCAGAGAATTCCAATACGATGCAGATAAGTGGTGGTCACGCGGGGACAGCAAGTCCGAGTTATATTTTTATAACTTTTGCAGTTGTTACAACATTCGCAAAAATTAAGGACTTTTAAGGATCTCTAAGCATTTTCAAGGACTTTTAAGCACCTCTATGCATTTTCAAGCACTTTCAAGGCCTTGAAAGAAAGTTCAAAAATATTAAGCACTTTTAATGACTTTCAATGACAGTGAGAACCCTGTAGTATGACTACTTGTTGTCCAAGACATAAATACACTAACCATTCCAATCTGTTTATTTTCTTAAAGAAACATCAAGACTACTTTTTTGAACCATTGTATATCTCATTCACCTGTCAGCTACCACAAAAAGGAACCATACTAATGAATACAGTATAACATTATTATGGTTCCTTGCTGTTGTGGCTGAGAACAGACATACGACCGCAAAGGGTTAAAACCATAGATCTGTTTGAATACATAAAACACCCCAGTTTTGTAATCACTCTATCAAAACCATACACAAATCTATTTTAATAGCCCATCGAATTTTAAGCAAATTTAACGAACATTTATTCTCTATAAGTAGTCCGAGTTAATTCTGCCAGGTGCAAGAATGTTTAACATTGCAAATCCTAATGCATATCTCAAAATAAGTTTGATCAGAAACACATGAAGTAGTTTTTACAGGTAGTGAATAATAAAGTATATCATGTAAGAGAATTGTTATTCATTAAAAAATGGCTCAAGTTTAAATTTTTTAAATTGTTATCCAGGCTAAAAATCTTTTTTTCAGAAAGAAATAACTATTCTTAAACAGTAACCAAGAGGGCATAACATAGTGTTAGTTAAGTTTTTAAACATTTGAACTCTGTTAATGGGTATAGGCCTTTTTGCAACAAGACATTTAAGTACCTAAATGTTAAAAATCCCACTGTGTTCTATATCAGTAGATGATTTCCAAGAAAATTTAGTCAAGGAAGCAAGATTCAATTATGCATAAATAAAAAAAAAAAAATAAGAAACCATATGAATTTCCATTTATGCATTATTCTGATATGGAAAAAGTAATTTTTAGTGCTTTAATGATGTTATTTAAGGTCTTTTTTTATATTAGTAAAGAGTACGTTTTCATAGTTTAATACCTATTATAAACTAAGTGTGTTCAAAACAATTCTAGTATTTATTACTGTTGAAAACAATTAGGAAAAGGCCTAAGTTAGGCTGATGTCCATAGGCCTGAGTTTTATGTTATAGCAATATAAAAAAAGTAAAAATCATTTATTTATCATCACAGTGTAGACTTAAATGCTTTATAAATCACAAGAACCAGTAAGATAATTTCTCAAAAAAAGCAATATTGATATTTTTTTGAAGAAAAATAAATTAAAAACCATATTATTCCAAAAATAAGAAGGTTATGCCCAAAAAAAGTTTTGATCCACATTTTTGGCCAAGATAAACTTATAAAAAGGTCTTTGATTTCTGCAAAATTCCTAGATCCCTATAATTCCGAAGAAAAATTCATGCTTTCCAGGTTCTTGTAATACATAGTACTATTTAAGAAAATAATTCTTCAAATACCTATATTCTATAATGTGGTGGACTAAATGTTCAGCTTATGCACAAACTATTAAAGGTTTCAAATTCTAAAGTTTTTCAGGTCTAATTAGTTGATAAAGTAACAACTTAAAATGCACTTACTTTTAGACCCAGTTAACCTCTTCAACACAGATGATGGTGAAAATAACGAAGAAAACTTCGGCGAAGTGCTGGAAGAAGTTCCCAGAGTGCTTTTGGACTTTTTCGGTTTCAATTGAAGAGTGCTGAATTTGGCATCTGCAGCTGAAAAAGCTTGCAGAATATTGCTCGAGCTTTTAGACAATGTATTCGATGACAAAGGAAACTTCTTGATGGACCTCTTCAGAGATTTAAAATTAGGGACGTCCACAAGCTCTGCGGAAGGACTTGACGTATTCAACAAGCTGTCGTCGGAAGATTTAAACGAGTAATATCCAGTGTCCCTACTCGATTTGTGAGGGGTACTTGTAGATGCTTGAGATTCATCAATGCCACCAAATGGGAACGGAACAGAAAAGATCTCAGCGTTTTCTGGTAGACTAGATTGCGATGTGTTGGTTGGTGTATCTTCATAGGGTGTTGGAACTTGATCAACTTTACAAACGGATTGATCCGTTGCACTGCTGTTATCGTCATCGAGTTCAATATCCACGACTGAAAATTTGAGGGCACTTTCTTTACTGGGGGCCTCTCGATTTAAAACGTGTTTGCTTTGGAGCTTAGGGCTAATTGCAATTGAGTCACTGCCAACTTGATCAGGTACGGAAGAATCGAGACTTTCTGCATCACTGTTGCACAACACTTTACATGAATCTACATCATCAGACACGCTTTCACGACTGATTTCAAAATCAATATCAGAAGCTGAATTATTCTGCTCTACAATTGAAATATTGGAAGGAGGGTTTTGATCAGGAGTGTCTGATGATATACCGTTAACGAAGGACGACTCCTCCTTGCATGCGTTGGAAAATTTATCCAAGTTGACTTCACTTGCTAAAATATCAGAATTACTACCAAGATTAACATTAAAGGCCTCATTAATTTCTACAGGGTATCCATTCTCCTTTTCCAAAGAGTGTGATGCATCTCTGCACTGGAAAATGTCCACAGGTTTCGAAATTTCCGGCAAGTTATCGTTTACAGTAACTGTATGCATCAAAGTTACAATCTGATCCCTTATGTACAGTCGGGCTTCGGCGGTAGGGTCGCAAACTTTATTTTCCGACAAAACAGAATTGTCTCGCTGCAATGACATAATGAGACGCTTCCAAATATTCAAGGTTTCATCTGAGATGTTAAAGCTGCTAAGATCAGGCTCTGCTTGGATTTTGTACGAAGAGCTCAGCATATCCACGAGTGGACATTTGGCGTTAAGGCGGACCTTAGCGTCCACGCTGTCATCCTCATCAGTCATGCAATCCATTGACTCGATGGTATCACTGCCGTAATCACTGTTATTACTGTCAATCATGCTACTGCTGCAGCTGTTATTTTCTAATCCATTTGGCGAGATCGATTGCAGCAGGCGTTCAATTTCGGTTTCGAGAAGCTGCCACGCACTAATGTAGTCAGTTTCGATGTTGTCTTTGAAAGATTCGGCTCCGGTTTCGGACGTGAAATAGGAAAGAAGTTTTTTGATGATTGCTTGAATGTCTATCGCTAGCTGATCCTTATTTACCACAGGCTTTTGAGGGACGGATTCAGTGTTTTTATCGATTGCGTTGTCTGATGCAGCCTCGTTATGAACATTTTCAATTTCTATTTCAACAGCAAGAACTGGCTGATTTATGGCGATTTCACGTTCAGAAGTAACACTAGAAGACGGTGGTACATCAGCTGCTTTTGTAATGCTACAATTTTCACCATTTGGAAGTACGAAATCTGAATCTTTTGAACAGTCTTTGCTGTCTGCACTATTTATTAAGCTCTGGGAAGATTTAGATTGTGGAATAGATTCAGAGGATTCATCTACATTATCACAGTTGTCCTCCAATTTGGCAACATTAATTTCACTTAATGGAGATTCACCAAGTTTAAGATCATCACATTTAGATTCCAAAATCGATTCAGATTCTTTGATTTCGCCGCAATCGACAGGATCACAAGTATCATTTGAAGTTGGCATGGTTTCTAGAGAACTAAGCAAAGCTGATCGGCTTATTTTCTGATGTATGCTATCTTCCTCAAAGTCACTAACAGGGGCATCATCCAAAAACTCAGCGTCATCAGGGTAAAAATAATTTTGGTCATCTACAAGACCAGAAGTAAAATACTTTTCTAGTCTTGAAGATGCCAAATGTGATGGATCTATATCTTTCACATCATCAGCAATCAATGACCCTGAACTCTCAGATAAAGAGTCACTGTAAATGGTGCTCTGGTCATCAGATTTCTTACGCTGGTTGACTTCAGCATCATTAATAATATCCCAGCTAAAATATCGTTCTAATTTCGAAGTGTTAGCATCGTTTGTTGGAGTTGTTGTCCGTGAATCCCTCTCACTTTCCTCACAGCTTTCTTCTATTATTGTATGGAGAGCATAGGCAGGAAGATAGTTTGTATTCGTCATTGCAGGATGCGGTCTTAAATCTTCATCAGAAGATGTGTCGCTCATCATTGCTTCTTCGTCTTCGAAGCTCATCTCGTTCATATCACAGTCATATGCAGAATGGAATGGGTTGTTGTGGAATTCAGTGGCATTATTATTGGATGCAGACGATTCTTCCGATTTGTAGTTTTCAAATGATGTGAAGTAATTTTCAAGATTTGATTTGTCGGAAGGGGACGGCTCTTGAAACTTTGACAGCTCCGCTTTCGACACTGCAATGAGATTGTTCAGTTCTATTGTGGAAGAAACTGGTGAATTAGATGATTCTTGGATCTGATTGTGATTTTGTAAAGTATTCCACAGTCCATCGTTGCCGTTCGTAGATCCTATGTTTACGTTCTCCCACAAACCACCTCCATTCGGAACTTTCCTACAGTAAGGAATATCCGAAGGGGACTTTTCAGATTTCGCTTCGTTTGACACATTTAAACTTCCGTCAGTCACAAACGCGGAAGAGGAAGAATTATCCAACACTTTCACACCACGTGCTTCTACACCAGTGCTGTTTTTAACACTAACTTTGGAAGTGTCCGTTGGCCGCTGATTATCCATCACGCACTGAGACTGTTGAGCAACACCTATTTTTGTCCTGCAATCCTCAGTTTTCCGAACACAATTTGGTCTATCATCCGAATCAAACAACCGCATCAGTTTCGAAATATTTTTACCTTGAGCTCGAACATGTTTACCAAGCGACCGCGGTGGTTCAGCATCACAAGTTGCCATATCCCTCGGCAATTCCGTTGGACAACAACGGACACCGTTACTCGAATTAGCACTATCGCTGGTGGCAACGATCAACAGCGCAGCAGACGACTTTGGCGAATATCCAAACTCGGTGAAACAATAATCCCCATTGTTGTGATGCTTATCCAAAGTGTCAGTTTCGGCGTAATCCAAGATTAAGGAACGGCAGCGCACCACGGACTCCTCGTTCCGAGCAGCAGTGCAGGATACCTGGTTGTTTTGATCCTCCGTAGTTCTTTCGCGATCCGCACCATCTGCCGTTCTGGGGCGCACGGCACATGAGCAACAACTTTCGCGCTCGGCCACCCGTTCAACAGCTGGCACAGTTACGAGGCCTGATTCGAGGCGTGCCTGACTACACTCGCGAGCGCACTGCGACTGAAAGCAGGGGGATTCCGCGCATGTTGCCTGACAAGTCGGTGACGTAGGCAGCCGCTGAGTAAATCTACTTTCAGGGGGAATTTCGCTGGCTACAAGTTTGGTTTCGCTGCAACAAAGGTCAGATCTAATCAGGTAGTTTCGTTTTCGAAGATGCGGCTTACCGAGTGGGTGTTGTTTCATCAACTTATGCAGATGAGAATTCGGTTGCAACCTATTCCGGCCGCGAGCATTGTCTTTTGCAAGCAGATTTAAAACCGGAATTATACATCTTTTGCTTAGATGGAAGTTGTAAAATTTGGATGTTGGTGTGTCCGTGTAGTTGTTGAAGTGGTTTTCTTCGTGAAACGGCAGTTTTTCGAAGGGAATTACTATTTGAGAAATATCAGTTTTTTTATGAGAATCGTCGAGAAAGTTTACGTTTCGATAATCGAAAAGATTTCTTGAAGTATACCCAAATTCTTGATTTATTTTTTGTTTATTGAAATATCGAATCTGGGGATTGTAAAAATTAGCGATGTAAGATAAGCATGCTTCGTTTGGTCTGGCTTTAAAATTCTGTAAGAAGTTTTTGGAATCAAACACATAAAACGGCTGATACTTAGGGAAAAATATTTTTAAGTTTGAATTTTGTTGCGTACCATAATAATCTTCATCAAAATGCTTTTTCCCAAAAGGAGGTAGACATTCAAAAGAAGTTCCTACTAATGGAAGACAAGAAATTTCATTTGTCAAAGTACGATAAATATCTATTTTATAAATCTCAAATAGGTTTGAAAATAAATACTTTGTTTCCTCGTAGATTTTTAAGGGTGGATATAAAAGAATATCGGCAATAAATCTTATTCTTTTCAAAACATTGCCTACAGAATTCTTATTCAACGTATAGTTATTATAAGAAATATTAAATGGAGCACAATTATTGAATTTTACATTCGAGTAACCTCCATAATAAATCTCATTATACAATACATTTTTATTTGAATAAACATTTTCGGTCACTGAATCTTTTATTTTTGACGGGTCATCCTTAACGAAAGATGGAATAAGCGAGATATTACAACTGATGGCATATATTTCTGCAAAAGGCGTGCTGAGGGGCTCATAATCGAACATTTCCGTCAACTTATCGAATGGTTCGTAAGAAACTGAGTAGGTTTTGTGATGCCAACTCTTCTTTTTGCTGATAAACTTTGGGGTTTTTATAAAGTTATTGTGTTTCATAAGCCTTTCACAAGAAGGTTTTGCGGTGTAAAAATTTGCATTATCGTTCTTTATATTCTTTTTCGTACAGTTTTCCAGTTCAAGAACTTGATTTGAAATTAGCCTCTGCGAATTTCTGGTCACCTTTTCCGGAAAATCGATTGGGTAAGCGCTATTGGTTACTGGATTGAACGAATTCCAAATTGAATAATTTCCTTCGTCATTATTTAATTGGAGTGGTTGGGTTTTTAAGTTATTTTTCAAATCGTAATCACAATCAATATCATCTTCCATTTTCGTCACGAAATTGAAGCTCATTTCGGAATCAGTGCACGAACCATCTTTCGAGCTTCGATTTATTTTCTGAAAATTATTTTCGATGTTGTTCAGATTTTCGATATTTTCAGAAGAATCGTGTGGAGGCATTTCGGAACACTCGATCATCTTATTCGCTTGAACAGGTCCAGGAACATGTTCTAACACCTCGATTTTTATTAGGTCATCAAGGTTATGATTAAAATCATAAGAAATATCACCACTATTCATTTTTTTACCGTGATTGTCTACAACGCGATTATCTTCCTTTTCGTCTAGGCTTTTCTGGCTATTAATACACTGATGGTTTTGCTCGTCACTGGTCCCACCCACTCTCATAAACTCAAACTCGTCCTCAGACGATGAAGAAGACTCCTCATTCTCTTCGCACGAGTTCAAAGACATGTCCCAATCATCTTCATGTATCTCTTCCATCGTGTCTTTCTTCCTCAGCCTGACGTCCAGCGTACCCATTCCTCCAGCAGGGCATTCCAACTGCCTGATGTAGTCGGCATTTCCAGGACCAAACGCACTGATGCTGTCTTCCATGTAGTCCAGGCTCGATTCCAGAGAGGTCCCGACGCTGCTCAGGTACGCAATCCTGTAGTCGTCCGAGTCCGGTAGAATCCGTCCAAGGTCCAGACTGCACAGGCTCTGGACTTCGAAGTCGTAGTTGTACCTGTCGTGCCACTTGGAGGAGGCCAGATCTTCCTCCAGCCTGCGAACCCGGCTCTGGACGAAGCCAGTGCTCCAGAACTCGTCGTCTTGGTGGCATTCCGCGGTGTGCAGTTCTGTTGGCAGTGAGAAGCTCCTGCATTTCAGATCTGAAGCTGCCTCGAACATGTGACCTTCTAGATATGGCCTGTATCTTTTCTTCCTGCCGAACACCCTGGTTCCCCTGACTGACATACGCGCGTGCGAAGCATCTCGGCTCACATCAGGCAGAAAATTATTGTAATCATCGGGTGATGCTCTTAACCGCGTGCCATTAATCGAATTGCCGTTTTCTGCTTCCTCTGTACCGGATTCTTTTGGACCCGAGTTCAGCGATTGCTGGTTCCTGGACAGATGGCGTCGTCTTCTGCCGCTTTTCCGGACTTCGTGACTGAGTTCGTGTTTTTGAGACATTCGGGACAGTTCGCGAACCTCCCTCCTCCTATTCTTCAGAGTGGTACTCGTGTACTGCAGGTCGCCGCTTTGCTCTTTCGCGTCGCCGCCATTATTCCTTCGAGGGAACAGTCGCCATTTCTGATTCCAGTTCCAGCCGAGTTGAGAGGTGAGTTGGGCGCGGGGGGAGTCTTCTCCGAGATGGATCGAAGATTTAGATTTTGTATTCTGGAACGCGGTTGTTGGATCCCCGAACGGGCTGGCGAAGAAGGATTCTTCAGAGAAAGAATGGATTCTTCGGACAAGGGTGTCGTTCACTGTGAGAGCGTCCAAAACTCCATGGGAGGCTGAAAAAAAGAAAATAAAAATTATAAGTATTGCATAAGTATGTACATGGGAGAAGGCAGGAGGTTACAATGGGGTACACTTGCATCCCCTCCCCACCCCCTAGCTTGTGAAAATTTAAAAAAAAAGTGTAAATTCACGAAAAAAAAAGCATATTTGCCGTTTGAAACTATTTTGCGAGCAATAATGTGCATTTTTTTTAAGTCTCTTGTGTGTGTGTGTTTTAACCCTTTATTTTAACTTCGTGTGTGTCGATGGGAGGCAAATCTGCGGACGCCTAATTAACCCCCTTGCCATCATCCAATAGACCTGAAACTTGGCAGATAGATTCTATACCAATGACAACGCATTCTATCAAATTTTGGGGCGGCCACTGTCACTAAAAATGTTGCTTTTATGAAAAATTAATAAACCATCTTGCTATATCCAATCGCGATGAAATAATATTTAATCGACCATTGTTGCAACTCTTTCAAGTTGACAAAACTTTTTTCAATAATGAAATTACTTTATTCAGAATAAATAAATGACATTTGGATGTGAGAGCATAAATTCACGTTCATTTTTTTTTTTATAAATTAATTTTGAAACGTAGTTTGATGGATATAAAAATTGGTAATGCATATAAAGGATTTATATTAAAAACTTTGTTTTCATGGATAATATTATTAAACTTGGCGTCCACTATCGCTGAGCAGAGCACAGCGAAGTGGACTAGAGCCAATTACAGGGCTGCCAACGTCTACTGTAGCATGAGCCTCGTGCTACAATGGATGTTGACAGCCTTGTAATTGGCTCTAATCAACTCCGCTCCGCTCTGCTCTACTCTGCTCAGCGATAGTGAACGCCAAGCTTCAAAGCTAATTTTTGCACCAGCGTGGTGGTATGACTATTGAGGACTAGATAGAAGAAAAAATAATTATTCCTTTTACTGGGCAATCATTTCCCGTGTTGTTTTCAAAATTGGTGAAAAATGCTTGGCTTTTGAATTATTAGACACGAGGATATGATATTTTGAAATCCTATTTTTAAATTCATAATATTAACTTCAATTGTGTACGTGTGTGGGTGGCTGTTTTTAAGGTTATGGCGGGTAAATCTGCGGAGGCAATCAACCCCAATCGTTCTGAAACTTGGCGGATAGATTCGATGTCGATGACAATGCATTCTATCAAATTGTGGGATCTGTCACTGTCACTAAAAGGTCGCTTTTACACACGTTAATATAATCGTTTTGGAATACTAATAGTACCATTTAACCGATCATTGAAGAAACTCTTTCCTGTTGCAAAAGTTGTTTTAATAAATAAATAAGAAGAATGTTTTAATCAGAATAAATAAAAGATATTTGGATGTAAATGCATAAATGCGCATTCATTTCTAATGAATAAATTTTGAAACGTAGTTTGCCTCATATTTTGCTGATAGAGAGATGTTTATAATATTTAAAATTAGACGCCAACTTCAAGCACACGCTGACAACAGAAACGGCGCTGTGTTAATAAATATAAAAACTGGCAATGCTTATAAATGATTTATATCAAAAACTTTGTTTTCATGTTTTATTATTTAATATTAAAAATATTTTTTAATTTATATTACTTGTTTTGAGGAGTTTTGATTGTCTTAAAATATATTCCATGGTTAACAGAAACATCCAATTTATCTAGTGGTGTAAAAAATTACTGCTACAAGCTTTTGTGCGTTTAATCGAATAGTAAACTAAAAATAGAAAGCCATTTTCGAAATCGCAACTCGAGGCTTTTTTTTTTTTCCAGAAGAAGAAAAAAAAAAAGAACCTGTTCCAGATTTCACTAATGCTTTTTGCTGATTTTCTAGTGTGAAATAAGATCATTTGTTGAGCCGTGTTAATCAACGTTCATTTGTTAAAAAACTTTAATGAAGTAGTATAAATATAATTTATATAGTATTATAGTAAACTTATAATTAAATAGTAAACAATACAAGTAATGTTTGTGTTTAATTAGGGACGTTTTACAGTAAAGTAAGTTTCAATAGAAGTGTTGTAGTTATCGGAAATGTGTAGCAACGATTATTCTGTGATAATGACTGAATTCTTTCACAATTTTTATTTCGAAAGGTTACGTGGCACTAGCCGACGTGTCACGAGCCAACAGGGAAAAATGGTACCACTAGCGCACAAACACCTGTTTATAAGGGGAAGGAAATCCGCTACAAGGTAACATGGTACCAGAAGCGCACAAATTCTAGTTTCCCAGGGGCTCACTTCTTCATTTTACAGGAGCGAACAAAAACAGTTTTATTTAACTAAGTAAACGATAGGTTTTCTTTATTTTAAAGAGACAAATCTCCAAAACTGTATTTTTTTTTAGGGCTAAATTTGTTACTGAGTGTATGCAGTACATATTAATAGAACTTACAATGCCAAAATACGTATTTTTATGTTTTTGTCACATATACTAGGTTTTTAAATTGGAGAGCCGATTCATATTTCTTATGATGAAAACGTTCTGTTTAAATTAGAAGTTTCATTCCGTTGCACTTTTGGGGCTTATTTTAAATTCTGATAAGTTTTTGGTTTTCATATGTTTAGTTTGATTGCTTTATTTAGAGTTCCTCATTTCCACTGTATTCTGCATTGTTGTAAATTTTACATTTAACAATAAAATGGCCTGCACGTTTTCAGTTTTACATGAATTCTCATCTTTTAATACAATCAGAATGCGACATTTTTATACTTACCATCCCCATTGTTTTTAATTTTAAGTTCACCACCTCACATATCTATTTTATATCAAATGGAACATATCCATATTATACAAAACGGATATGTAAGATGGTGTATGGACATATCCATTTATATTAAAGGCATATCATAAGTTTGATGGAAACATTGAAAAAATAAGAATATCCAACGGATGAAATTTTGTTTCGAAAATATTTATAGTAACTTTAAAAAAAAAAAAAAAAATGCATTGGTTATACCTTAACGAGTTTTTGCGTGAATGTTTTTAAGTTGTTGTAACCTTCTTCTTTCTGGCTTATTTTGAGGCTAAATTTAGCTTTGAATACTAGCGAAAATGCTTCTTATTTGGAAGTATGTGTAGATTCAAAATCAGAGACCTTTTTGAATTGTGTCTGAAAGAATGTTCTAATAATGATAAATCCAACGCAATTTTTAATCACATATGTAAAACTGTTGGGGAAATAATAAATTTTTCGACTGAGAATGATATAAAACAAAATTAGACGCGTGTACAGTCATTTTAGAAGTTTCAAACAAGTCTAATTAATTCATCCACATATGGGCATCCAAGCATTCCGTTTTACAAAAAATCAAGCAGATCGAAAAGGTGAGATGCGGTTCAGTTATTGAATGAAAAAAAAAAAAAAATGCGATTCTTCTATAATTATACAAATTGCTATTATGGCGACACTCAAAAAAGGCTATTATTATTTGGCAGCAATTTTGAAAAGAAGTCAACTTAAGTCCATCACCGCCAGCTAAAATGAAGAAAATAAATTTGTGTAACAGCATGCAAAAAATTAAACTTTTTAATTATTTGGAATCAAAAATAGTGGCGAAAGTATCACTTTTTCGAGAGGAATGCGGGAAAGTTACTTTTTCGCACTAGTATAAAAATGAAATTTCTCGCACTCCTCGTGCGCATATAACATATAGTCTTGCCATTGGAATGACATATTTTCAGAAGAAATTCCTTGACACGAATTGGCAACATTAATAAATATATATATTAAAAATATTTTGTGCCCGTAAATATAAAAAATATTGAATGCAACACATAGGAAGAAGGTTCATCGTTGCACAAAATCGAGCTCGATTCGTTCACTGAAAAGTTCATTAACACATAAGCACAGGCTTACTTCACAAATTGAAAAGTTCATTGCTATGCAAGCATAGGCTCGCTTCGCTCGCTTAGAGGTACATTGCTGCTTAAGCAGAAGCTCGCTTCACTCATTAAAATCTAATTGCCACGTAAAGCCTTAATAAAGAAACAAAAAATCCCCGTTAATACAATACTCCTTTAAGATTATTTTAACACTTGTTTGTGGAAAGCAAAATTGGAAGGCCAAAAGTACTTATTTAGAAACTTTCAGAGCTCTAGGCCTATTAAAAGTTGCTTTTTGTGAAAATATTAATTAAAAAACAAATTAAAATGTTAACCTTCTTTTTCTCAAAAGTCCAATTAGAAGGCCAAAACAACTTGTATTGAAAATTTCAGAGTTGTAACCCATTTCGAAATAGTTTTGTGAAATATATGTTAAAGTTAAAAAAAATAATTAAAAAACAAATAAAATTTTAAAGTTCTGTTTTTCAAAAGTCTAATTAGAAGGCCAAAATTACTTATGTTGAAAATTTCAGAGCTGTAGCCCAATTAGAAATTGTTTTGTAAAATATTTATTAATTAATTACAAAAAATTAGTTAAAAAAGAACTAAATAAAATTTAAAATTCTGTTTTTCGAGAGTCTAATTAGAAGACCAAAACTACTTATTTTGAAAATTTCAGAGTTGTAGCCCAAGTAGAATTCGTTTTGTAAAATATTTGTTAATTAATTAAAAAAATTAATTCAAAAAGAGCTAATTAAAATTTTAACATTCTGTTTGACATAAGTATAATTAGGAGGCCTAAACTTCTTATGTTGAAAATTTCAGAGCTCTACTCCAATTTTAAGTAGGTTTCTATAGATCCACAGACAGACACACAGCTTGTTTTATTATTATAGATAACCAACACATTATAAAACACCTTATAAGCACATTTGTTATAAACTGTGTATTTTTTCAAACTTTTTATTTAAAAACTTATAATTAAATAAACATTGAAGCCAGATTCACAATTCTTCATGTCTCGCACATCCGCATGTCCGTTCTAATAACATCCTAATTAGTCATTTTAATTGCAATTAGCTAATTAAAAAATTAACGGAAGAATAAAGTTTGCGTTTAAAAATGCATCATTTTTAATTTTGACGTACTGTTAAGAAGTTTGAAATTATAACATAAAAATTAAAGAATGGAGATCCTACCCTCTGCACATAAACTAGCAGTTTGTGCGCTCATGGTACCATTCGCTTGATAAATGAGAGGCAACTCTCTTCCCCCCTAAATACTGCAGGTGTTTGTGCGCTCTTGGTACGATGCGCTCATGACACGTCGGCTCGTGCCACGACACCTTTCGAAAAAAGCATCGTTGTTGTACATTTCTTATTTTACAAAATTCATATTTTATAGCAACTCTAAAACAGTCATTTTACATTTTAGTAAACGTTTACACGGTTTTGGAAAATTAAAAAGAAAATTTTAATATTACTCTTTGATTATAAATAGAGCAAAATATGTTTATTAATTCCTTACTAATTAATGAATATATTAACATTATTAATTTAGTATTAATTAAATAAAATACTAACATTACGAATTCAGTACTAATAAATGAAAATATTATTATCATTAATTCATTACTAATAAATGAAACAATTAATATTAATTCATTACTAATAAAAGAAAGAATATTACAAACTTCTTACAAATAAAAGAAAATATTAGTAAAATAATTTTTAATTCATTATTGATACTTAATGTAATGGGGTATTAAGTAATTTCTTTATAAAGAAAATTATTTTTTAAAAAATTATCTCGAAAGTATTACTATATATAAGAATTTCTTAGTAATCATTTCATAATTAAAAAAAAAAAAAAAGTATTGAAAATCGACGGAAGACGTCAATTACTTTTGTATAACTTGGTAACGTTCGATTATTAAGGTCAATGGAACACTAGAATTCCGTGATAAAAAATAAAATTATTCGTAAACTTCATTATAATCGTTTTCATTCTATTATATATAAAAAAAAATATCCTTTGATATTAAATATTTTTAAATCCTTAATACTAACTACGATTTTGTTTGTGTTCGAGGATACCAATTAACCCACTTGTCATCATCAATATGGAAAATAAGAAAATCGCAAAAAATATATAATTTTCTGTTTCTTTCTTTCTTTCTTTCTTTCTTTAACATGTAACCAAATTAAATAAAAGCTAAAGATTTCAAAAGTATAATTCAAGAATTTTTTATTATTATTATTATTATTATTGTACTCAAACGGAAAGTTAATTAATATTTCATTTGGAAATGCAATCAACATTCCTGAAAAATTAAAGATTTGAAAAAAACAAAAAATCTATCAATCATGCATATAAATCACCTCCTAACAAATAATTCTGCCTGCAACCACGAAAGTAATAAAATCCCGTTAACGTGAAATCGCTTAACATGAAATCCCGTTTAACGCGAAATAAAAGCAGTTCTCCGTACTTAAAATTTAACGTTAATTTATTCGTTTAACACGAAATTCCAGTTACCGCGAGCAATTTCAGGCGGCCCGATCGATTTTGCGTTAACGGGGTTTGACTTGTAAATAATTGTACATAATGTAAATATTTGGTAAATTCTATTTTAATTCTGCAATTGCTTTTAACTATAGCTTTTAATTAATATAAAAATTGTAAATAGTATTGGAAATACAAGCTTTAAAGTAGTGGCAACGGACTGGAAGCTCTGGTTTGAGCTTGAATCTATTTTCCAGCTGCTGCTGTTTGAAGAAATGTACATTTCTTTGTGGAATTTCTTGTGTGAAAGGATTTACTTTTGTAATCCAGTGTCATCCTTCCTCGGAGGAGAAGAAAGTTCGTAACAGTAAACATGAAGAGACATGCATTTTTGTGACTTGCTGCGAGCCATTTTATTCCAAAAAGAACTTCGCAAGTTTTAGAAACGAACACAGATCGTACCGAAGGAAGAACAAAATACCATGTTTAGGATTAAAAGGTTTTTTTTTTTAATCTAATGTCACTACTCTTTCCTGTGACCGCAACTGTATTTTTTAATTTGAAGTGTTAAATGCGGTTTCATTTACCAATTATCCTTTCTTTTTGGTAAGTTCATAATTTCATCAAAGAAAAAACATTCAATTTGAAAAAAAAAAAAAAAAATTCAAGCTGATGACTTTCTTCCCGTTGTATCTTTTATGACATAAAATGTATGCAGAGCAAACTAAAACTACTATATCAATCAGACAAATACGCGCTCTAATTCAACATTGTTCTAATTTCACATGATATATAATAACAATAGGGTAATGTCTTCCGGTTTTGGAAGGTCCTGAGTACAAATTTATTTTAGAATTTTTATGTGTGCGAACAGCTTATCTCCAGTATGAAACATGCAATGGTGTTAAAATGAGGTAAGTCATGAGACGTGACAACAAGGATTTCGTCAAAAACGTGGGTGCGCAGAAATACCAGCTATTGAAAAATTTAGGTTTATCGGCAATTGTTACAAAAAGGCTCTAACAGTTTTGAAACTTGGTAGATAGATTCGATGACGATGACAATGCATTCTATTGAATTTTGGCAGCTTTCACTGTCACTGAAAGATCGCTTTTACGAAATACTAATAAACCAACCTGCCGTCATCCAATCGTGCTGAAATAGCATTTAACCGATCACTGAAAAAACTCTGTCCTGCTGCCAAAATTGTTTTAAACAGAATAAATAAATGATATTTGGATGCGAGTGCATAAATTCACATTCATTTTTAAGGAATACATTTTGAAAAGTAGTGTACCTCATATTTTGCTGATAGAGATGTTTTTAATATTTAAAATTAGATACAAACACCAAGTACACGCTGACAGCCGAATCGGCGCTGTGTAATGAATATACAAATTGGCAATGCATATAAAGGATTTGTATTAAAAACTTTTTAATAGGTTTTATTATTTAATTCTTACCTTTCCAAAAATGCCCAGATTGCGTGAACAAAAATAAATTAAAGGCTCAAATATAATCAATCGCAATTATAAATTATATAATTTCAAATTTGCAAAGCACTCTTGCACTAAGATTATAAGAGTTCTGTTCGAGGAAAATTTTCTCATCCAAAAGTAGAAATTGACTACATTTACCACTATCGCCAAAAATATGTGTGAAGATATTTATTGCCAAAAATCCATGCCAAAATCTTCGTTATTAACTTTTTCTCATATTAAAAATGTATACACCAAAAAGCAAACGATAATTTACGCCTCACTTCAATTTTAGAGCAGTGAACAGTATTATAACATAGTTGAAAGTCTTGCAATGTTCCACACCTCTAGTTTTATTTTAAATTAATTCAGCATAATTTACTTTATAAAATTGTAGTCAATAATTCTTATATTATTTGAATTGGCGTACTATTGTAACTTATTTCGAATGTTATGGGCTATATGATTTAGATTAAACAAAAAAATGACTCTACCACAACCTCAGTTAATAGAAATAACGATCATAAATTTTATCAAATATGAGCACTGATAAAAACTAGCTCTGTATCTGTTTTGTTCTTAGTACAACAAAAAAAATAATAATAATAATGTTTTGTGATTTTATCGTCAATCATTTTTTTCTAATCTGGCAACAATGAGGATGCGTTCCGTTTGCGATAGTAACTGAAGAATTTTCAATAACGGATCCATAATAAACAACTAAACATCTGGGAGTCCGAAACGAACAGGTTGTTCTGAAGAGGCCATTTGCCAATTGATTCTATGGAGCAGATAAAAGCTTTACGTTTGCTTTTGGAATGGGAACTCGAAATGAGCATTGTCTGTTGTCTGATTACTGGGAAACCGTTGGGTCATGGAATTTTTATTGTTGTTATTTTATGTACGGGTGCGGAAGCTAAAGCGGACCTTTCATTCTATTCGAATGTTCATGCTTTAATGACATTTGGAACATTTTTTGACTTGGCCGATGAAATATTTTCAAAAGGAGTTGCTGAAATTTATTCTACGGCTCAGAACCTATTAGGCGACAGCCTCATAAAATTGTTTTATTTTTAGAGTTTGGTGAAATCGCTATTTTAGTGAGGTTTGTGGACCTGAAATAATAGTTATTGTGTTGCATATTGTTTTGTGTTATTCTGATTGTGAGCCTCTTTCTCATTACTCTGAGAAAGAGGCTACTAAATGTCTGTCGTCTTTATTCAAAATAGATAATTAGTGGAAAAATCCAAAGTGTCTTAAATGTCGATGTGGTCGATATATCTCATAGACATTCGAAACTCATCTAAGCATATAGATAGTTCTGAAGAGGTACAATTTCATAACTAATAACTATGAACCACTTTCTGAATATAGGAAAAGGGTACAAAGTGGTTGAACACGAAATCTATCAGCTGCAAAAGAACCACAACAATGGGGCACGTACGTAGTTTTTCAACAAATAACGTTGATTAACACGGCTCAACAAAGGATCTTATTTCACTCTAGAAAATCAGCAAAAGAGCATTAGTGAAAACTCGAACAAGTCTTTTTTTTCTTCTTCTGAAAAAAAAAAAAAAAAAAAAGCCTCGGGTTGCGATTTCGTAAATGGCTTTCAATTTCATAAAGATCTGTTATCCGATTTGCTCTAAGGGTTAAAAAAAAACATCATTGACCGAAATATTTCGATACCTTTGCCCGTGGTTACCAAAATACGGTCTTCACTACGACTTATGGAGACATATATATAGGCTAATGTCAGATATCTCAAAGGAACTTAAATTCATCCTTAAGGCTTACTTTAATTATTAGTTTATGGTCTTTCTTACCATTTCTTCATATTGTATACAGGTGATGTATTTTCTTCGACAGGTTTTAATGTAGAATACAACTTTGATTACAGGTATTTAGTTACTCAAAACCTTAAGCTTCACTTCTGAGTAAAGCTTAAGGTTTGGAGTAACTAAATACCTATAATCAAAGATGTATTGATTGTAATGATTCTACGTTCTACAGAGATTTATGCTTCCAGACGATTTGTCTATCCTGTCGCCAAGATCTTTTATCTTTCAAAAGGCAGTCAATTTGGCAATAAATATTACGTAATCAGTGACGTAATATTTATCACCAACATGACATACTTTAAAAGATGGCCAGTATTTTTTCGCCAGAAAATAAATATCGTCTGCACTCTTCTTCATTGAAAATTATAGAGCAGCGGATTACCACATAAGAAAAAAGAATGTTCATTATTTGGCAAGTTTTTGACACATCAGATTTAGTTCAAATTATTCAAAGTCGATTTTTGAATATTTTCGGCTATTTTTGCCTAGACGGACCAGTGAAAATCATGGTCTACTAACATTTCTGTAGATTCTATTAAAAAAACACTTCATAATGATGTTCGATAAACGAGTAGTTGTCTCTTCAACTATAAAGTATTCATACCGGATATTACATCAATTTGGTAGCGATACTACCTTTGAGTAACAGTTTCTGTTTTACTTATTCTTTAACTTATTTTAATCGGTTTGAAAAGCAAAACAATAGTTTGACTTTCCAATTTAATCTAGGTCTCAAAGAGCTATATGAGAAAGCTTTATGCCTATGGAAAGTATAAGCTAGAATTCTGAATTTTAAATGAGCAAGGTTGAGGCTATTAAAAGTTAAACTAGGGGTGTGGAACATCGCACAGCTTTTAATTACATTATAATACTGATCTGAATTTGTGTCATTTACCGTTTATATATTTCATCCTTCATTTAGAATAAATGGCCAGTTTGGCGATATTTTTTGCGATAATTCTTGTATGTTTTTTTTTTTTTTTTAAATCGCCAAAATGGTGATTTTGGCTATATGCTTTTTGGTAATCCTTATATTATCCTTTATTATAAGTGAAACTGAGAGGAGAAGAAAAAACGATTGTTGATGAGGTATGCTCAAAGAAAGGAAACTCTGCGTTGAAGGCATTCGTTTTTCAACTTTTTACGCTATTAAAACATTTTTAAGGGAATTTCGGAGGTGGGGATGTTTAGAACACCTTAAAAGGCATTACCACAACGATTTTGATTAAAATCGTTCGAGCCGTTTTTTAGCAATCATTAAAAAAAATGATTTTTTCAATGGCAGCTACCTATTATGACGAAAACTTTAATAGTAGGTCCCATGGCCACCACCTACCCACAAATCAAATTTAAACATCGTAAGGTCAATTTGTTCGGGAGTTATGCTGATCATAGACACACAGACAGACATTTTTTTCTAGATCGATTTTTTGAAATCAGGATGTTCCAAAACGCGGAGAAATGCAAAAAAAAAAAAAAAAAATCGAAATTTTTTTTTGACAGAATGATATACTTTCATTACCCTATTCATATATACATATGGGTAATTGAAAGTAAAAAATACATCAATTGAAATAATAAATTAATAAGTAATCCTTATTTGTTAGAATAAGTATACACAAGATGTTTTTGCGTATATTAAATAAAAAAGTTACGCATAAAAATCAAGTTGTATTATTACTGCCACTGAAAGGCAGCTTCTACAAATGGCTACAAACTTTGTACAACAGTACATCAAGTACAATTTAGCAAACTTTGATGGCTAAATTCTCTCCATCCTTCCCTCGCTTGTTAGGGGGTGGAAGAGGAGATGACATAAGTTAACAAAAGCAACAACAAAAAATAAAAAAATAAAAAAACCAATGCCAATTTAAAGTTTTTACTGTCATTAAAAAATGCCGCGAAGTTTTTGAATTTGGAAACAATGAATCAGCGAAATCTTGTCACCGAATATCCAAAACGATATCTCTAATTGCAGCCAAGGTATCAACTTCCTACAAAGTTCTTATAGAAACACTCCTCCACTCGAATTTTAAATTATTTCTGATTGAATTTTACGTTATCCTACTAATGTCATCTAGATCTTTAAACTGATATATGATACATGTAGATAGCTCTTATAATTTAGACAAAAGGAAATGCAAATTGGGAACCGATCGCCATTTCCGGTACTGCAGTTCGTCACTTCCGGTATGAAAACTCTTATCAATCCGACAAGAAGCATACTGTCTATCATCAGTAATATTGTCCGGGAGTACTGACCTCAGACAGTTGGCCGGACAAGGCTTTTTTTTTTATAAGCTTCTCTCTACATTATAGTAGAATAAGCTAAAAATTAACCTATAAAAATAAAGTTTGCTTGTTTTTTGCTCCCAAAACAATAAGGAACGTCTGTCTGCCAAGTTTCAGCTCTATTGGAGGGTTGCAAGCGAGTTAATCAACCTTCCAAACATTTCACCTTATAAACAAACGCATAAAATCGAAGTTATTATAAAGGATTTAAAAAAATAAAAATAGTGTATGTTTACTTTATGCTATCTCAGAAAACTCAGAATCGTTTGCAAAATTTAAAATATTCTACTATCTTTAAAAACCGCTTTACTAATCTAAACACGAGATCTTTTATACGTAAACTTATCTTTATAGGGAGACACAAACGTAAACACCGACAGATTCCTTTTGTGAAACAACGTTATGACCCTCCTCAATATCCAGTAAATTAGGACAAGTCAAGTGGCAACGCCCAATTTTATCTAAACCATTCCGGACGTATACTTCCAACAAACCATATCATATCCATTTTACCTTCACGCTATTTTTAGAACGTTCGCATTAAAAAAAAAAAACTGAACAAGACAAATACAATTCCATACAAACTTACCTCCATTCTGAAACCGTAACACATTGTTTACATGGCTATAATTCCAAGCAAACGATTTGCACAATCTGTAAGATGCGATTCCAAAAAAAGAAACCGACATGAAGAAGACACCGTTTAACTCAACTTCGACAATTCGTGTTTATTTCCTAGAGAACGATTTGAGACAATTTTCTTTTTCTTTTTTTTGAATTAGGACTTGGGGAATATTTGAGTCGACATACTTCTGTCTGAAAAAAAGAGGATTAATGCAATTTGTCACGCATTCGGATTTATCGAATAAAGAATCGAATTTTAATTGTGTATAAAAAGATATTAGGGTTACGGGAACTGGATCTGTATTCAAATAATGACAATTGACAAAAGTTATGTGTATGAATTACAGGATATCCGTGTGAAGCGATTTGCATTTGGATAAATTATAAGTTTAATGATTGATATCATTGTCTTTTGTTCTGCATACAATCATAACTTCATTTTAATTCCCTTTTTAAAATTAAAAAGGGATTATAGCAGTCATTGGTAGTACACTGCTTCCTTTTGCACATGGATTCTTCGGATTGATATTTTCTTTCGGATTCATGTACACTAAGAATGCACAATTTTACAACATCTTGTATCAATAGTTTTTAAGTGTGACACTTTTATAAGAAGTTGGTAAAATTTAAAGAAGCGACGCTTTTTAATATTAAAGCTTTCGTCCATATAGTGCTATACCATGAAAGTATATTTTTGTCAAATTATGTATGACATCTAAATAAATGATTTTATAATGATGAATTAACTGGTTAGTGATTTTATTTTTTCCATAAAATGTAGTTATAAACTAATTTTATACAAACAACTTTGCTGCGTAAGTAATAAAAAGTTTTTTTTTTTTTTTTTTTTTTTTTTTGCATGGCATGAAGGTAGATGCAATATATCTAGTAGGTTGATCATTAAAAAGTGATCTGCGGAAATCTTGGGCCAATACCCCCCCCCCCCCATCGATTTTATCTTCCGAATCTCGCCCCCTTTGTAAATAAAAAAAATTGACGCCAATGCTCAACTTAGGATCAAAAAACTATTGTTGCAGAATATCATGGGTTTATTGCCTTTTAAGTTGTACGTAGAAATAAAAGATGTTGGAAATATTTAGAATTTTGCAGTATTTTTGCATCTATGGCTATTGAACGTGTATTTTAACACGTTCGATGCCGATCACGTGCTAGCACTGAATGTCGGGTTGTTCCACAGCAGCCTCTCCTGATCGGACTGCACCCGATCGAGGTTTCCGTTCGTGCTGAAATTAACTGAAGTAGCAAAATAATAATTGTCATGTGATAGGGTATTTGACACCATCAACAAATAATTACCAAATGCGGCCTATGAATAGTATTTAACGAGGTAATAATAATGCAAGCATTTTTTACTCGAAATAATTGCTCAAATTTTTATAAATCGAATTCTAAAAAATGGTTTTCTGAGCGCTTCGTCATGTGACCAGAAACGATCGCTTAAGCTCCTCCCAGAATGTGACGTCAATATTGTGGAGTGGAAGTTTGTGAACAAACAACTTCATACGTTTATTTTTAAGCTTGGTTCGTCTTTCTTCCTACTTTATGATTAATTATGACCATTAAAGGTGAATTTTAGGAAATATTTATTTAAAGAAACTTTATTGGAAAAATGTATGACAGTTTCGTAAAGGCAGAAAGTTTAAATTTATCCAAAATAGACGCATTGATGGTGGGTTCTTTTTCAAATCCAGCGCAGAATTTTTTTTTTTTTCTATTGTGTTTAGAACTGTTAAAACATCTGTGTAGATAAATAAATGGCCCTGTTATTTTAATTTGTAGAACAAGAACTACACACTATCACAGTTATAATAATTATAAAAACATAAGCAAAATTATAGCGATTAAAATAATCGGCTGAACACTGAATCGGAAACCTTTTCAACTTTCAAAGTAAAAATCCGGTGTAATAATCTTGTCAACGAATTAATTTTTGACTTTGAAACTTGGATCATACCTTCTCATATGATGATCAAACCCAAAAATGTTGAAAAAAACATTACTTCAATTTATTTTGAATTTATTCATGGTGTACCATATCACCTAGCAGAAAGGGGTGAATCGGAACACTCGTTATAATTTATGTCTGATCTTATTTAAATATTTACAGGGTAAAAAACAAAACAAGTATTAATGCATTGAAGTGAATAGGAACACAAGATTACTATATAAAAAAATGCTATAGTAAAAATCCGCCATAACTTGGAGCGGTTTTATGCAGACAATTCTCGGCGCAAAATCCTCTATATGTCAAAAATTGGAAGTTTTACCCAAATTATTGTTCAGTTATTAATTGAAGTACTTGTACAGTGGAGTACAACACAGTATCGGTAAGAAATTTCCTCGAACAAAAAATAACCCATTACGGCTACACAATCTCGCTTGAAACTCATTCGAGATGCTGTTTATGCAATGTTGACGTCACACAATCAGATGGATTTTTGAGCTGCGTTTTAGGGGCGGGGCTTCTGCTTGCATTTTAAAATGCGATTTTTGGCGCTTTGCGGCATTATTTTGGAAAAAGAAAAAATACGTGTCTTTTATTTTGGGCATATGCTTTATTTAAAACATATTTTGAAAAATTGTCAAATACCCTATTCCAGAAAAGAACGCAAACTCCGATCGGGTGCGATCTGATCAGGACTGACTCCTGGGGAGTAACAAGATCGGCAGCGAATGTCATTCACGCGATATCGCGTGATTGGCAACTAACGTGTTAAACGCAATATCGACAATTTCGTATTCAAATAAATACAAACTCAAGAGACAAATCGGAACTGAATTTTTTTTTAAATGAATACTGCGATATTGCTTTTCCAGTATTTCGCGGTCATTAGAAATAAGGATGACGCGGGAATATACTCATCGCTTCACGAAAAGTTTCCGCTCCCGCAACACCTTGACCTAACTCGAAAGAAATGGAAACGTCGACCCTTTATTTTACAGGAAGCGAATATGCGTCAGTATTGAAATATTTGCGGTTTCAAATTTCTTTTATTTATTTCTAAAAAATATTGCCAGTTCTTTGTTCGTTATTATAATTCCTTATAAGAATCGTGTTATTGTTCAAAGATTTTCGATTTTTTTTTTTATTTATTATAATTTACTTCAAAATTGATAATTAGAATAATGTTAAATTTATGGAATCTAATAACACTATTCGCCAAGTTAGAATTTGATGATAACTCAGAACGGATCAAACAAGTTAAATTGCAACAGTAAAAATGTCACTAAAAGTTCGTTTCTACATTCATTTCTATTGATTTACGTCAATTCCAGTCACAAAGCCGTAACAAAATGCCGTTATCAAACATGTAGAAGCTACATTTAATGACCGAAATATTCCTCTGTTAAGGTAGAAGACATATAATATAAACCCTGACAATCTGATGTTTTTCATGAATAAAAATGTTGCCAAGTTCGGAAGTTTGGCGACAAACTTGGCGAGAAAAATTTACCACCGAGATTTTTCTTTGGAAATTTTATAGCATGGTTTTGTTACAGCCGAATTCTATCCTAAATTGTTGGCATCACCTTCCCACAACCATATCGGTTTGTGATTGCTTGAAAATTAAATTTTTATTTTAAAGGTGTACTGCAATTGGCCACATTGTTTAGCAGACGATATAACTCCCACTCCACAATCTACATCACATCAAAATTAACAACTATCACAAAAATTTAACAAAAAAGAATATCGAAATGAAAATATTTTTTTAAAAAAATAACTAAAAAACGAACTCGAAAGAAATTTCGAAATTCACATAATAAATTACACACCTATAAAAAAAAAAAAAATCCAACCGCGCTGGAAACAAAATGTTCCAAATTCTTTTGCTTGTTCCGAGTTCGTCGTCGAAGGGCAAATGCCTTTAGGTCATAATGTTATGTCTGAGTGAAAACAAGTTCGCCTGCTTTGAGGAATCTGGTCAAATCATTGCTAATGAATTCCGAGCGCTCATTTTCGGGCGTGAGGCAGCTGAGGCTGAAAATAGGCTCCCTTCAGGTATTCGTAAACTTCCGATGACGTCACGCGCCTTTCGGAATGGGAGCGGTGACACATTGTAGAATCGATTTTCCATTGATGAAGGTGGTCTTTTCACTTTCTTTTCGAAGTGGTGCGTAAGAGAGGGAAATTAGTCACTGTAACCACTGAATGCGTAATATTTCGGTTAATTATAAAGGTAGTGTTGATTTTTTTTTTTTGACTAAGTGATCTGATCTCAGGAATATTTTGTTATTTGAAAAAGACACATTGAACTCCTGTAAGCTATGTAAATAAAACTTAAATTGTTTCTGTATTCTTTCAAATTTTCTTATTTGCTGTATTAATCTTAGTTTTTTTACTATAGCATATCGAAATCCGGGAGGGAATTCGGAATAACACTGTAACTAAGGCGACCGTTAAACTTAGATATTGTTACGAATTTTTGTATATTTGTAAATATTTCGTAGTGTTAATTTTGTAAATAGGAAAATTTATGTACATTTTGCATAAGGCAGTGCAATAGTTCGTCCTAAGTTGGCTTCCCTGCAATATCTATATATTTAATAAGCAATATGTTTTTTGGGGTTAGTCCGTCCGCCTAAACTGCTCAACCAATTTCAATGATCAAGGTGTCATTTTAAAGGAAATAAGCTGTAGATTTGCCAAAACGTGCCAAAATAATTTATTAACACTTTATTAATTAGTCAAATTTCAATATTTTTCATCATTAAGCTACTACAAAGCCTCAATGATTTTGAATATATGAATGGCAACATCCTTACGTATATAAACAACAAACCCGTTGCTAATTTTAAAGCTCTTTTAAAACTCTTCTTTTCAAAGTTGATTTTTTCTGTTTTTCTGAAGCATTTTTGTATTAGAGTAATTATTATTTTGAAGTATTTCTATCCAGAAAATGCCTCGCGTTGGACGTCGTTCTCTAACGGGGCGACTTATCAGAATAAATAAAAGATATTGGGACTTCAATGTAAGAGCACAGCTAATGAAGTTTTAAGTCAGAATGTTGGCGAATAGTATATTTAACTTTCTATTACGAAACTTGCAATTTGGGTGTTTTCTCTATTAGGCCTTACATTAAATTTATAAAAATTTGTTTAAATTTTTTATGGCTGGCAAACCTATTCGAGCGCAGCAAGATGTTTTAACCACAAATTCGAGTAGCAAAGCCGCAGCGAGGCGTTTGGGGGTTGGCGAGCAGGGGGCGAACCCCCCTAGTGGGGTCTTAATGCTTGATAACGAGTTTTACTATTCATTCAGGGACATTGTTCTCTTCGAGGCAGATCTACAGCCCCTGGAACTTAGGAGGCAAGCATGCCTTACAAAATACTACAGCAAACTCAGCACCTCTGGGTGCACAAAATCGCACCGCTACCTACTACAAAAACTGGTGTAATAATAAGAGACACAGCCCCTTCAGTCAAATGGAGACTTTTAATCTCTCGTCAATGGCGCAGTGGAACCACACCACCTTACGCAGTGCTTTGACCCGGCAGATGACCTTGACGGTGTCTTTTTTTCATACTGAATTGCCAGTACATGTCAATAAACAAACAGATCTTCCGGTCTTCCTAAAACAAATCGCTCTTGAGAGAATTAGAGAGATTCCAATTGACGCCGTTCAGGTCTACACGGATGGCAGTAAAGACGATCACAATCGATCTGGCAGCGGTATTTACATCAAATTGCAGATCTATGACCTTAGGAAACAGAGGAGAAATCCCGACTACTGCTCAGTCTTTCGCAGTGAACTGATAGCCATCGATGAAGCCCTTACCCTTCTTACGTCATCTTCCCCATGGAAATGAGATTTGGATTTTGTCTGACAGCAGAAGCGCACTACAACACTCGAGTGATTGGCGGGGTGTTAGAGACCATGTCGGAGTGGCAATACTTAATAAGTTAAAACGACTTTCCGCATCGCATCAGATTCATCTGCAGTGGATCCCCTCCCACGTTGATCTTGAAGGGAACGAGATTGCGGACATGTTGGCAAAGGCTGGTGTTGGCGAGACCTCTGGTGCCTCTCACCTTTACGGAGATTCATTCTCAGATTAAACACAGGAACAGGACTACTTGGATTGTCCCCCCAGCGCACCATTGGTATCAATATCCCCGTCCTGGGGGATCCCTTTGCTCAGGGTTTTAATAGACAGGATCAAACTACTCTTGCCCGCTTTCGAAGTGGCCACCTTCAGACATTGAAATTTTTTGAGGGATCCAAGAGCTTCGAAATCTGCAAACACTGTTCTACTGAACAGGCTTCGCCTGATCACATCCTCGCGTGCCTGGGACTATCTAAGAAGGATTTGGCCGACGACCCTGTTTTGGTGTTGGATTTTTTGAGGGTGTACGACATCATGGACCTGGTCTAGCTCTGCTGGCCTCCGGGGACATGCAACAACAACAACGAGTTTTACAGAGATAACGCTGGGAAGCGAGTTTTACAAGGAGCAGGGCATTTAATATTATGGTAATGGCAATCTCGCCAAATTGGCGAGATAAAGCCAAGTTGGCGACGGTTTTGGCGACTAATTTTTGTCGCCAAAATTTTGCGAGAAATCGACAAATGTCGCCAAACTTGGCGACCATTTGGCGACATTTTCGGTCCCCATGTACATGTATAGGACTTTTCGACTACGATCTGAAAAGTTCTCCAAATATCTATCTCTAGAAGATTCAAGAAGTATTGACTCCTATATAAGACCGGCCGTGAGTGGAGTGGGTTGGTTAGTCAGTTAGTTGACTGGAATTACTGAGTTGAGATACTGAGCATTCAGAGAGTTCCGAAAGCGAACTGTAATGCATTGTCTTTTGCAGAGATTTTAGCAGTTGTGTTGTCAAGTTTTTAACTGCTGTTTTGTGCTCTATTGTTGTGAAAAGTGCTGTATTGAGTCTACTAGAACGAGAAGTTCTGGAGTTGTAAGGGAATCTGCGAAGAGTTATATCGGAATAAATTTCTGCAAGTTTTGATCTGCTTTGGCTTCAAGTCTTTCGAACCCGTCCACGCAACAATATCATTAGTCTAATAGACTTCTCACCCCTGTCAGTTTTGCGAATTTGAGATATTCTGGTAGCACTTTTATCGCCACAAAAACATCTCTGTAAAAAGGCTACAAGTTCTTTATGCAATGATTATGGCCGTGAAAAGTATTGAGATCTAAAGCAGACCCAAGTTGTTGTAAATTACGGTCAATGAAAATTTGTAAAAAAAAAAAAATCTCAAAGTCAAAATTCCCCTGCATAGGCCTGAATATCTAGCTGCAAAAATATTAGTGACACTTGGCCATTACGTATTGTGGTTCAACGACGCGTAATAACCAAGTCAAACATTTTTGTAGCTAGATATTCACGCCTATGCAGGGAAATTTGGACTTAGAGAACAAAATTTGACTTATTTTCATTGACCGTAATTACAACTTGGCTTTACTTTAGATCTCACGGTCATAATCATTGCAGGAAGAACTTGGCGCCTATTTACAGAGACGTTATTGTTTGGAAATTATCTTCTTTTTTTAAGGTATTAATTTTAATTTTATTACTCATTTGCGCAAGAACAACTAGTAAATAAATTACTAATAATTGTTCCAAAATATTTTTTAACATTTTGTTTTCATAGTTACAAGAACTTACAAGAAAACTTCCTGGGATTAAAAGGGTTACGTATGCATGTTTTATATATATATATACATACTTATTTATTATACTGTCGACCGTTAAACTTTTTGCTGGAGGCCAACTACGAGAACTATATAATTAGCCTACTTCTTTATTCTTTTAATTATTATTTGGTTTTAAGAAAGTGTTACAAAAACGTTATCAACAACATCCAATTAGCGGAGAATTAGGAGAGATTTTTCTAAGAAAGTTAAATTTACCGAACTGCAGTCCACGACGTACTTATGCATTCAATATGAATAACGATAATATAAAATTATTTCAAACAAATAGTTTATTCAGATATGCAAAAAAGTTGACGAAGTGGAAAAAAATTAAAATTGGCGATAAAATATCGCCAATGGTCAATTTTATAATGCCAAGTACACTTTTTTTTATTGTTTGTTATTTCTTGATTTTAGAGGCTTTGCGGCGTGTGGTGAGTTTTTTCTCTATTTATAAAGAGCTACTAGTATTCTAAGTTTTATAATTCTACCCCAAATACAAATGTATTAGAACTGAGATTCAAATTTTCAAACATTGTCCCCTTTAGCGGATTCGGAGGGGAAAATCTCGATTTTAAGATTCTTTCCTTTGTATAAATCTTACAAGCATGCCAAATTTCATAGTTCTAGCACTGCAAGAAGTACCTTAGTAATTTGATGATTAGTGAGTGAGTTTTGGGTGGATTTCAAAATATGTCGTTTTCTGCCATTTTCGAATTTGATTATCTGGACAACCAATATAATTGGAGACTTGAAACTTAGGGGTCTTACTAAAGTGGCTAACAGCTACCCATAAAAAAAAATCAGCTCTCAGACATACTGTAATACGCAGATATGAGAGGTCAAAATACTGCTGGCAGTGAACTTGGAGGATGTGCACCTAGATTATCTGCCAAGAGCACTTGTAAACGATAATTTCCCTCACCTTTCTATTTTTTTTAATTGAACTATAAGAACACTTCTCAATAAAATACCATAATTTGTTTGGAATAAATAAAGGAAATACAAAAATATGCTTGTTTTTGATTCGTAGTCTTTCAGTCGAACAGATTTAAGTTTAGTTACTACTAGGTTTAAAAAGATGTTTGGGGAAAGATAAAACAGTACTAAAAGGATTTTGTAACCTTTTTCATAAGCTAACATTTAAAGTACATCTGAACGGGGATAGAAATGTAAACTATTACATAGTTATCAAAATATATGGTTTTGAGTTGTCTTTTTTACTCAAAATATTGAATTGTTTTGAGACGGAACCTTACGTGTTGGGGAAAAAATGGTTTTCATTTTTGGAATCAACACTGAAAATACGATAAAAATCAGTTACCAAAATCAAAAACAATTTTAAAAGGATTTTTTTTTTTTTTTGCAGACACATGTTATTTTAATGGCGCCAATAACGTCTTTAAAACAATTTATTTTGATTAAATATTACTCTGATTTTTTTTCCCCCCCATTTGTAATTTGCTCATATGGACTTTTTTTTTAAATTTTTATTTTCTCTCTTTCAAGGATTGAATAAAATTTCAATATTCTGTAGTTTGTAAATGGTGTCAATATAGCGAACGAAATCGCATCATTTAAAAAAAATACTTACCTTATATTGGGAATTATTTGGTTTGGAACTTCTGTCTATTTCTGCTACTTATAAAGTGCTTAACACAGCCATATTCGTCTCGTAATTTTGAGCATCTAGAAGAATACGAGATCGAAAGCTTCTAGTGTCCTCTCTCCAACCCCACCACACCAGCGAGAGGACATTGAAGCCCCGACAGATTAAATGTGCACCAACACCCATTTGGTACACACCGATATTTAGCAGACCGAGAACCGCAAAGACTATTGGAGCCTATTCAGAATTATTAAACTGTTTCTCTACCTCTAATAGAAGTTAGAGTTCATTTATTTTTAAAATAAACCACATTTTGACATAAATCGTTTGCTGAGAATATTCCATATAAAAGGAAGCTGGGGATAAAAAAAATATTTAGCTTCAATTTGTTTAAATGAAATAAAATACGATAATAAAAAGAATCTGGATTTTTATTAGATTTCTTTGAATGAAATCAGTCGAAATATAAATCAAAATTGTAGTTTTTTTTTTTTCTATAGGTTCTAATTCTCTGCTATTTTCATTCATAATAACATTTAAAAGTAGCCAGTGACCCGATTTGTTGAAACTTTGTTTTGAATTGTCGAATATGACCTGAAAACTTTACTCTTAGGTCTAATATGTTATTGAGCCGTTTTTTAGGTCAATTTAAAAAAAAAAAAAATTAAAAAAAAAAAAAAAATTGCTTTTCAATTATATTTAAAATGTTGCTTTAAAATAAGAGACCAGTAAAAGTTTACTATTATTTTTTTTTGATTTCAATTATTTGGTTAACTGAACTCAAAATTTGGTCAATGTATCACTTCCTGGTTAGATGACTTAGACTAGCACAAGAGCTATTTATCTACCGTAAGAGCTACACTAGGGGTATGATGAACCGAAACATCGTTTAAACTATCGACTATTAGATTGATCAACTTCCGGAAAGTGTTTTAAAGGGTCACAGCTCGATCCTGGAACCTTTCGCATGAATTCCAGGATACAGTTGATTAAGTTAGTTTAATGACACAACAAAAGAATGAGGGTAAATCTCACTTTAGAGTTTTGTTATTTTGAGTTGTTCGGCCATCATTTTCAATTCATAATTTGATTGATCGGATCAGTTGATTTAGATTTTGTCGCAAGAACAATTTTAAGTCTTTACAACTGCACGATAAACAACTTCGCAATGTCTGAGCTACTAAGTTGTCTGAAAACTTTCAAGAACACCAGAAATATGTTCCAGGGGGAGTTGGGGGGGGGGGGGGAGTTACATATAGCACTCAAGGAGGTGAAAGGCGTTTAATTTTTTTTTAACTTCGATTTTTTTATTGGGCATCTAAATAAAAAATTTATTAAATAGTTATGCATTATTTTTCTTATCCATTGAATAATTTAAAACCTACGTCATACGTCTTTATCCAGTGAACCACTTTACTCCACCTTATTTTTAATTTTCAAAATCCAGGGGGGGGGGAGGGGCACCCACTTGAACTTTTCTGGCAGCGTCAATGCAAGGGACTATCCATCCACCTCCAAAGGGTACAAATCCAGAACATTTAGCATGCGAGGTAAGAGCGCTAACAACCACAGCTTTTTGAAACAATTTTTGACGTTTCCCTGTTCGACCGAGAGGCAACCGAAAGTTTAGGCATCCCATTGAACATTATTCTGAATTTTTTTTTATAGAATATAGAATCCACTGGTCTGCCGAGACAAAAATGGCCGAAACTGATCAAAAATCGACTTTCAGTGAGTTGAACTAAAATCCAAGTAATTATTATTATTTTTTTTTTTTTTTTTTTTTTTTTTTGGAAACCCATCGCTCTTCAATGGACAATTCCGGCATTTTTAATTTTTTTTTTTATTTATTTAATTCATAATTTTTATATAAACCTTAAAAATCTTTTATATAAACTTTTGTGTGTATGTGTGTGGCTGTGTATGTCGATGGAGGACTAATCTGCGGAGGCCTAATAATCCCCTTTTTGCCGTCATCCAATCGAGCTGAAACTCCGCAGATAGATTCGATGTCGTTGACAATGCATTCTATTCAATTTTGGGGGCATGTCACTGTCACTAAAAAAATCACTTTTACGGAATACTAATAAACCAACTTGCCGTCATCCAATCGCTCTGAAATAGCATTTAATCGATCACTGAAGAAACTCTTTCCAAAAAAATTTTTTAATAAAGAATAAAATTAAGAAAAATAAAAAAAAAATATTTGGATGTAAGTGCATAAATTCGCATTCATTTTAAACGAAAAAATTTTGAAACGTAGTTTGCCGCATATTTTGAGGATAGTGATATTTTAATATTTAAAATTGGCTGCAAGCAACTAGCACACGCTCCCAACAGAAACGGCGCTATGGTAATGAATATAAAAATTGACAATTTATATAAAGGATTTATATTATACATTTTGTTTCTGTGGTTTATATTATTTTTTAATAAGATATATAAATATGATTATAGCCTATTTTAGTATTCCTGATTTCTGTAAAACTAAAACATTTTTAATTTTTGCCCGATAAAAAAAAAATCGAAGTATTGCAACGTATTTTTTAACGTCTTTTTTCTCTATTTATATTTGATATAATCTCTTTCTAAAGTAAAATTCATTTAAAATTGTTTTTCTTAGGATCTCAACTAATTCCAAAATTCAGCATCTTATAGATGAAGTTTTGCGAAAAAATTTATTACTGGACGACTTAAATTCTTCCGTTTTGTTGCAACTCAGTTTCTGTACAAGAATTTAGAATAATGGCTATGCATACGAGAAATAGGCATCCGAAAAGGTAGCAATACGACAAATGTAGATGTCTTTATTTTGGAATCCCCAGTGGAAAATGGGACTAGTCTCGTTTGCTTTGACAACGGACACCGCTAGACAACTTGGTGGGAGCTATACTATAATAATAGACAGAAAGCAGACTGGACTTACACCAATCGGTCAGTCTGAGGAGATACGTCCCGCTTTTCCCTTGACTGCCCTTGAATCTTTGCACGTTCGCGTCTTCGTGCCACCACGCCTCACGGCTGAACCTGGAAGAAAATAATCAATCGATATATATATACCATCGATCAATAAATATGTCAATCAAAAGCCCATAAAAACAAAGTTTTTAATACAAATCCTTTATATGCATTGCCAATTTTTAATTTTTATATTCATTAACATATGGCGCCGATTTTGTTGTCAGCGAGTGGTTGGTTTTTGTATCTAATTTTAAATATTGTTACGAATTTTTGTATATTTGTAAATATTTAGTAGCGTTAATTTTGTAAATAGTAAAATTTATGTACATTTTGCATAAGGCAGTGCAATAGTTCGTCTTAAGTTGGCTTCCCGGCAATATGGGTCTTGATGTTTGATAACGAGTTTTACAGAGGTAATTCTGGAAAGCGAGTTTTAAGGAGCAGGGCATTTAACATTATGGTAATGGGAATCTCGCCAAATTGGCGAGATAGAGCCAAGTTGGAGACGGTTTTGGCGACTAATTTTTGCCTCCAAATATGGCAAGAAATCGCCAAATGTCGCCAAACTTGGCAACCATTTGGCGACATTTTCGGTCCCCATGTACATGTATAGGACTTTTCGACTACGATCTGGAAAGTCCTCCAAATTTCTATAGAAGATTCACGAAGTATTGACTCCTATATAGAGCCGGCCGTGAGTTGAGTGAGTTAGTTAGTTGACTGGAGTTACTGAGTTAGCTGTCTCTCAGCGAGCATTCAGAGAGTTCCGAAAGCGAACTGTATTGCATTGTCTTTTGCGGCGATTTAGCAGTTGTGTTGTCAAGTTTTTAACTGCTGTTTTGTGCTCTATTGAGGTGAAAAGAGCTGTATTGTGTCTACTAGAACGAGAAGTTCTGGAGCTGTAAGAGAACTGCAAAGAGTTATTTTGGAATAAATTTCTGCAAGTTTTTATCTGCTTTGGCTTCAAATCTTTCGAACCCGTCCACGCAACAATATATATACCATCGATCAATAAATATGTCAACCAAAATATAGCCCATAAAAATAAAGTTTTTAATATAAATCCTTTATATGCATTGACAATTTTTATATTCATTAACATATGGCGACGATTTTGTTGTCAGCGAGTGCTTCGTGTTTGCATCGAATTTTAAATATTAAAAACATCTTTATCGGCAAAATATGAGCGGCAAACTACGTTTCAACATTTATTAAAAATTAGTGTGAATTTATGCATTGAACGTTCAAATATCTTTTATTTATTCTGATTAAAATAATCTTTAGCAACAGAAGAGAGTTTCAATAGTAATCAGTTAAAATTCTTTCACTTTGAAAGGTACTACGTATACAATTTTTTTTTCTTCCCCATATGGGCCGTTGCTCAGATATTTTCAAAGGCGCACACCTACCTATTTTTTGAGGGCTACTGTTTACCTTTCATTTTCACACTAAAAAAGTGGTTAAAATCAATTTTTTTTTTTTTTAAGTAATTTACGAATGTTTTTGTTAAGCCTAACAAGTTTTATATTAATAAACATACCAGTATTCTTTTTAAAAAAAAAATATATGTATATATATTAATAATAATAATAAAAATAGCGTTTTCTTTTTTCATGCATCCAAAGTAGACAGATTCACCCGTCAGCCTCAAAAGAATAAACAAAATTTAAGTTATTATAAAGAATTTTTTTTTTTTTTTTTTAAACTATCCAATTCAAATTGAAAGGCGTTAATATAAAAACCTGAGAATTACTTTTTTTTTTCTAGTTATAGTGAATTATGAAAATATTATTATTTTTGCATTTTCACTTTTTCAATTAAGTCCCCCCTCCCCCTCTCCCCCCCCCTTATTTTGTACCTATAATATTATACTCAATGATTCTTTAACTACAGCTACTGGACAGTAAAATGCTTGGTCATTGACTTGAAACCGAAGAAGACAATCGCCATTGAGATCTATATGAACAACTTCCCCTCAAACAAGTTAGAGTGTATTGGTAACTAAGGGCAACCTATTGAGTACATAGATGAGAGGAAGTATTCATTTGCATGCTTTGCATTTGACTTGAAACCGAAGAAGGCCTAACAATCCCCATACAGCGATCTATACTATATAGTCCAATACAACTTATCCCGACCTCATCAAATACGCTGCAGTGATGTGCGATCCGGTTTTACTACGCTCTGATTGGTTGCGCAATAATCTTACATGTGACGTCTACAACTGAGAGGAGGCAGTGTTAGCCAATAGGGATTCGCCAAGTGAGTGACGTCATGAAATAGCTCGGTCAAAGCCGTATGATTCGTCGAAACTCTTTTAGCAGCCGAGGTTAGAAAAGTAAAGTATTAAATAAAATTAAACTTTAAAAGCGCTTATTTTCTCTTTTTTTTTAACAACTTATATTTAAGCTTAATACAAAACTATGTGTGCTGGTTATCAATATATCCATCCTACAGTGTAAAAGATAGAGTTCCGAGCAAATCCCAACTTATATAGTAATATTGATATTACTATATAAGTTGTGATTTGATAAGTTGTATTGGCGGTTATAGTATTGATATTACTACGCCAATACAACTTATATTGTAATATTGAAAAAAAGAAAGAAAAAAAATACGCTCTAGGTTCCACTCTACAGCGTATTCAATAACATCAGGATAAGTTGTCTAGGAATATAGTTAGAATGTGTTTGTAACCAAGGGCAGCCCATTACGTAGCACAGATGGGGGGGGGGGGGGAGGAGTATTCAATTGGCCTCATCTGCTTCCAGAGTAGAAAACGCTAATAAACTATTCAGACGTTGTGTTTAGAGATGAGTGGTCATTCTATAACAATTTTGATTTTCGATCGATTTCCCCGGATGGCGGATGTAATCAAGCTGATCGATTTGTGAATTTTTTAATTATATATTTCCTCCCAGACATATGAAACGGGTGAAATGAATTCGAGAATTTCCTCCTCTCTTTTTTTGCAGAATCTTTCCTTTTTAAATGACCCAAATAATTAAATGTAAGTGCTACAAAAACTTTTTAAGTGTAATTTACACGCTTCGTTTCGATTCACGTGGACTTACTTCAACAAATTCTTTGTTTTAAGAGAAGATCATTCCCTATACTCGATATATGTTGCAGTCTTCTAGTCCAGTGCGTTTAGAAACTACTTTCTACAACCACCTTGACATTGGGGGAGTAGGTACGAAAACGATCACCTAATGAAATAGCGCAAATTAAAAATCTCGAAAATAGCGTCTAATATATTTTATTTTATATCCGAAATCCTTACGTCAATTTAAGTGGCTCCATCTGGTTTTGATTTTTTCTATTTTAATTTTCATTTATAATACATAGACATTAAACGAAAACAATTGATGTCGTTGGTTGTTTTCAGATTATCTGGCGCCGTCAGCAACACGAGGGCTATAATGCGCCGAAACTTTCGTCATTAGACAAGCCAACATACATTTACAAACACCCATGCCAACACGGGACTCGGAACCCGCAACCTCGCGGTCTAGAAGCCAGCACGCTAACCACTATACCGTTTGGTCGGCATTGATGTCATTTCATAAAGTGATCGTACCTACTCACCGAATGTGAAGGTGGTTATAGAAAGTAGTTTCTAAATGCACTGGGCTAGAAGTTTGTAACATAGCGAGTATAGGGAATGATCCTTACTAGGATTCCTTCATCGTAATACACTCGCGAATATTTTCAACATATCTTGTATACTATAGCACTATAAATATTTTCTTGCCACATTTTCTTTATATCAAGTTTGAGGATTTTTTTTAATAAATAGAAATAAAAAATCGCAAATAGTCAATAGGAATTTATGATTTGGTTAAGAGTTCAAGTACGTGAATGGCTATCAAGAGTAGTTTGGTGTTTTTACAAACTAATAATAATAAGCTCGCCAAGAGCGCAACAAAATAACTAAATTCGACTTTTTCAATGTAATTATGTTAACTTAATCTAGACAAGTCTTGAATGGTGAAATATCGGTTCCTAAAACGTACTTATTAATATTTAGGCCAAATTCTATCTACTTTTGCCATGATGCATAAACGATTAAAAAATATGAATATCGCCCCTATAAGTAAGCCAGATCACTCCTCTAATCCAAATTTCATCAAGCATGTGTGGGACGCTTCTACGATATGCACTGCGTAACGATTTAATGCATTTGGGAACTTATCCATCACTTGCAAACAGTTCAAAAGGCGGGACGAGCAATTTAGCCACTACAATTCATCAAGTAACTCATGTTTAAGTACGAGAATAGAGTGCCAAGTAAACATTGACGACAGGGTGAGATCATATCTCGCACTAAAAGTCAACTCCACGAGTTGCGTGATTTTTAATGTGAATGCATCTGTACAACTGCACACCAATGGTCTTTTGCATATATGTCCCCCACTGTACGCTTTGCAATTCAATTTGCGACTGAGTTGTATTACTTAGAGATATGCCAACAAATGTTGTAAATTCAGTGCGAGTAAAGAGTTTTAGTAAACAGTTTGACATGCACTAGGGGATCGTCAATGGACAATAATTGGATTACATTGGGTAGGCAAGTAACTTATATTTCGTGCTTTGTATATATTTAATTTAGATTATTTAGTTACTATATTTGGTTACTTATGTTTGAGTACTGTTGGTTTTTATAAAATTTGTCAGCTTGCATTATGTATTGCATTTTTCCAGTATGATTGTCAAACGGCGTGTCAACTTTGTATATTGTATTGTATTATTATGTATAATCCTGTAACTATTGTATATTGTATGCATTTCATCCTGTAACTATTGTATACAAATTCGCATGTTTCCGTCTGCAATAGTCTTGGGCCGCCACTGAATTCTTAAGTTTTTTTTTTTTTTTAATTTAGTTTTTTTTCCCATGCTTCATGATTCTCCTCCATGTTTTCTCATGAAATTTTTCTCATCAGAGCGGAGTCCATTCGATCATGGAACCCCGTGTCCAGGTTCATCTTTCCATAACATGAACATCGCTACTGGCTTCCTCTTTGCAACACTAACTTCAATTAAAAGAATGACCCAAAGTCCCACTTTGTAAAAAAAAAAAAAAATAAATAAAAAAAAAAAAAAAAATCCATCAATGCAATTTAAACAACATAATCATTCAATCAAAACCCGCGAACTCTTTAACTTTTCCCGCCAATCGAACATCGAATTTTTAACACTAATGGAAACATCTCCAAAGAAACGTAATCGCTCCATCGGAGTAGCGTAACGGGTCCCTTCGATTTCCGGCTCCTCTTCACATGTGACCCGTTACGTCGAACAATATCCGTCTGCCGAGTAACCCATTCCTTTATTTATTATTATTATTTTTTTTTTTTTTAAAGTGGCCACGAATTACCGTATCTTCGGTGTCACGAGGTTAACGTGGCGTGCGTGAATTGGAATATGTTGATGAGACACACCGAACGTTTGAGGTTGTAACGGGCTCACGCTTTAAAAAAAAATCAAATCTCTATTGCGTTCTCGACTTTGCTTTCATTATTAATGCCTTGGCTTCTGCGGTCAGAAGGTTGCGACTTTTCGATCGCGACTAAAGAAATGGAGAGAGAAACATAATTAAATATTCTGATAGGCCGAGAGGCGACTGCAAATTGAGGTACCTCATCCAACATCATTCTGAAATTTTTTATAGAATATAGAGACACATTAGCAGATCTTGAATCCACTGGTCAGCCTGGACAGAAATGGCCGAAACTCTTACAAAAATCGACTTTGAATGAGTCGAACCGATTGCATTGCCGAAAAATGACCATTCTTTTCTTTCTGGTAACCCACCACGCTTTAATTTTCGGTTAAGAAGGTTGAAGATGATTTGTGTTTCTCGGCGCCAAGATATTTCCATCTTTTAAAAGTGAGCCAAGTTGGCAGTAAATATTACATCACTGATGACGTAATATATATAGCCAACTTGGCTCACTTTTAAAAGATGGAAGTATGTTTCGCCAGAGAATAAATATCGTCTGCTCTCTTCCTCAATGAAAATTAAAGCTCAGTGGGTTACCACATAAAAAAGAATCCTCTTTATTTGGCAAGTTATGACACATTTGGCAATCAGATTTAGTTCAAATTATTCAAAGTCTATATTTGAATTGTTTCGGCGATTTTTGCCTCGGTAGACCAGTGGATTCACGATCTACTAATGTTTCTCTACAATCTATATAAAAATAAAAAAAATTCAGAATGATGTTCGATGATGTACCTCAATTTGCAGTCGCCTCTCGGACTATGAGTTCTTGTGTGAGATATTGTTGGTGATAATTGAATAGTCCGAGAGGCGAAAGCAAATTTAGGAAACCCATCAAACATTATTTTAATTTCTTTTATAGACATTGGAGATCAAAGTTAGCAGATCCTGAATACACTGGTCTGCAGGAACAAAAATGGCCGAAACTATTAAAAAATCGACTTTGAATGAGTTGAACTAAATACGATTGCCAAATATGTCTTAACTAGCCAAATAATTGGCATTATTTTTTTAATTTGGTAACACACCGCTCTTTAATTTTCAATGAGGAACGCTTCAGACGATTTCTCTTCGTCGGCGAAAGGTATTCACATCTTTTAAAGTGAGCCAAGTTGGCGATAAATATTAAGTAACTGGATGACGTAATATTTACCGCCAACTATAGACTCACCTTTATAGATGTCGATAACAAAGCATTCTATAAAGATTTGGGGAGTGTCACTTAAAGGGCGCTTTTACATACGTTTCTATTGCCGTTTCGGGGGACAAATTAACCCACTTGAGGTCATCCAATAGAGATGAAACTTGGCAATAGACTTGTTGTTAAGAGCATTAACATTCTATCAAGTTTTGAGGGGGGGGGGGAATGACCATGGCACGGAGTGGATGGTTCTCTTAGTAGTGGTCAAAACTGGATCTAAGCTCAATATCGCTTAAATAAGCTGAAATTGAACATAAAAGTTGGGCCCGTATATAATATATTGTTGCGTTGGATGGGTTCGAAAGATTTGAAGCCAAAGCAGATCAAAACTTGCACAAATGTATTCCAATATAATTCTTCACAGATTCCTTTACAACTCCAGAACTTCTCGTTCTAGTAGACACAGTACAGCTCTTTTCACAACAATAGAGCACAAAACAGCAGTTAAAAACTTGACAACACAACTGCACAAATCGCTGCACAAGACAATACAATACAGTTCGCTTTCGGAACTATCTGAATGCTCACTGAGACTCAGTAATTTTAGTCAACTAATGGACTCAGCTAACAACTAACTCAGTGACTCAAAATCAACTAACTTCCCCGCTCTCTTGGTCAGTCTTATATAGGACAGCTGAATCTTCGTGAATCTTCAAGAGGTAGATATTTGGAGAACTTTCCAGATCGTAGTCGAAAAGTACTATACATGTACATGGGGACCGAACATGTCGCTAAATGGTCGCCAAGTTTGGCGACATTTGGCGATTTCTCACCAAATTTGGTAACAAAAATTAATCGCCAAAACCGTCGCCAACTTGGCTCTATCTCGCCAATTTGGCGAGATTGCCATTACCATGTTAAATGCCCTGGTCCTTGCAAAACTCGCTTCCCAGCGTTACCTCTGTAAAACTCGTTATCAAGCATCAAGAGACTCATTGCAGGGAAACAAACTATTGCATTGCCTTATGCGAAATATACATAAATGTTACTGTTTACACTACGAAATATTTACAAATATACAAAAATTCGTAACATTATATATATTTTTTTTACTTGGTTTTTATAGGTTCGTTTTTGTTATCAACTTTTGTTTTGAAAATCGATAAAAAATACTAACGCATATTTTCCAGCTTCGTCATCTAAACCTCGAGACAACATTACTTGAACCTTGAGTATGTGCTGAAGGATAGATCATTCCGCGTCAAGATATAGTTCCGTGGAAATCTCAACTTTTAGAGTAATACAAGCTGAATACCCGTGCTTGTCCACGAAATTTTACCACGTGCAATATTTTAGCCAGCTGTGAGGCAACCGCGTTGTGGAAATCCGTCATTGGTGTATAGGCCCCAATTTTTGGCGCTTCGCTCGCTGAATAAGTCATTGATACATAAGCTCGGGCTTACTTAACTTGTTGAAAGGTTTGCTGCTATGCAAACATGAGCTCGCTTTGCTCGATGAAAGGTTCATTGCTGAGTAACGGTAAGGTCGCTTCACACACTAAAAACTAATAGCTACGTAAAGCCTTAATATTAGAAGCCCCTTCCCTTGTCGAGAAACAATAAAACAATTCCCCGTTAATAACTATAATACAACACCCCTTTAAGAATATTTTAACACGTGATGTTTGTAAAAAGAAAAATTAGAGGATCAAAACTACTATTGTTGAAACTTTCAGAGCTCTAGGTCTATTAGAAGTCGCTTTTTGTGAAAATATTAATTAAAATTCATTAAAAAATAAATTAAAATTTTAACGCTTTTTTTTGTCAAAAATCCAATTAGAAGGCCAAAACTATTTGTGTTGAAATTTCAGAAATGTAGCCCAGTTAGAAATCGTTTTGTAAAATATTTGTTAATTAATTTAAAAAATTAATTAAAAAGGAACTAAATAAAATGTAATATTCTGTTTTTCAAAAGTCCAATTAAATGGCTAAAACTTCTTATGTTGACAATTTCAGAGCTGTAGCCCTATTAGAAATCGTTTTGTAAAATATATAATAGTTAATTAAAAAAGAACTAAATAAAAATTGAAAATTCTGTTTTTTGAAAGACCAATTAGAAGGCCAAAACTACTTATGCTAAAAATTTAAGAACTGTAGCCCTATTATTAGAAGTCGTTTGGTAAAAAAAAAAAATTATTTATTAATTAAGAAAATTAATTAAAAAAATAACTAATTAAAATTTAAAATTCTGTTTTTCAAAAGTCCAATTAGAAGGCTAAAACTACTTGCGTTGAAAATTTCAGAGCTGTATCTCTACTTGAAGTCACTTTGTAAAAAAATAAATTAATTAAAAAAATTAATTAAATTTTAAGTAGGTTTCTATAGATCCACAGACAGACACACAGCTTGTTTTTATTATTATAGATAACCTGCGCGCACATAGTTTTATACTAAACTTAAATATATGTCGATAACAAAAAGAAAAACAGGCGCTTTTAAATTTTAATTTTCTAATCACGGATACTATAAGAGTTTTAACGAATCGGGCCACACATCATTTCCAATCAGCCAATCGGAGCGTCGTAAAACCGGTTCACACTTCATTGTAGCGTAATCATTAAGCTCAAGTAAGCCTGTTCCAATGTACAGTTGAAAAGCAACCTAACTTCCCTCCTTCATGTTTTCCCGCCAAAAGTATTTCCATTGTTCTTTTTTTTTTTTAAAGAAGGTTCGCATGTCATTCGGACATCAGAACAATTCGTTCCGGATACAGTGAAACCCCGAGAAGGAGCCTATTGATATGAAGGGGGGGACAACTTGAATTGAAGGTCACGAAAGCCCCTCAACCATAACTTTCTTCATTAACAAGACACATAATATCCAGAACAGCCATCTTGGAAATGAGGTGTTCTCAAGCGTGTTAACTAGATGATGTGATGGGCAGTAATAGCTGTGTTCGATCATACAGAACTTTCCATCGATTCTGTTCTGCTAATGGCTCCGATAAAATAGGGAACAATAGCTGACTGTAGGTGTTCGTGGAATGTTACGTCACGACCGTGACGTCGGAAATCGTTTGGTTAAAGTTTTGAACCGTGCTTGAGGTGAGATTGTTTGTGCGCTAAAGTATGCCGCAACTGGACATTTATTGCATTTTAATAAATAAGTGCTTTGAAATATTGTGAAACGTATGCTTTTGTATTTTTAAATTCTTACTATTGTTGCGTGGATGGGTTCGAAAGATTTGAAGCCAAAGCAGATAAAAACTTGCAGAAATTTATTCCGATATAACTCTTCGCAGATTCTCTAACAACACCAGAACTTCTCGTTCTAGTAGACTCAATACAGCTCTTTACACAACAATAGAGCACAAAACGGCAGTTAAAAACTTGACAACACAACTGCTAAAAATCGCCAGCAAAAGACAATGCAATACAGTTCCCTTTCGGAACTCTCTGAATGCTAGCTGAGATACAGCTAACTCAGTAACTCCAGTCAGTCAGTAACTCAACTCAGTCAACTAACTCCACTCACGACCAGCCTTATATAGGAGTCAATACTTCGTGAATCTTCTAGAGATAGAAATTTGGAGGACTTTCCAGATCGTAGTCGAAAAGTCCTATACATGTACATGGGGACCGAAAATGTCGCCAAATGGTCGCCAAGTTTGGCGACATTTGGTGATTTCTCTCCAAATTTGGCGACAAAAATCAGTCTACAAAACCATCGCCAACTTGGCTCTGTCTCGCCAATTTGGCGAGATCGTTGTGGACAACAATGCGTTCAATCAAGTTTTGAGAACAAAAAATAGTGAATAGTTCGGTATGGGTGTTTCTTCGTAGTGGGTAAACAATATGAAAACTCGATTTGAGATCAAGAAGTTGCTATTACATATAAAAATATATATCCAAGACGTTTAATATCAAAACCGGTGCCATCCACTTAAATGAAAATTGAAGTAGTTACAAAATTGTTTTGACGACACCATGACATTTCTAGTTCATATATTAACAAATATTTAAGAGGTATATTTTAAAAACATGAAAAAGATTTAACAGGTATATTCCGACACGTGAAATATTTAACATGTATATTTTAAAACATTTGAAATGTTTAAATAATTTAAACATGTAATGGAGTGTTATTGAGAACTGGTTGCTGAAAAAATATATTTTCCAAAAATATGACACACTTTTTTTTTTAAATTAATAGGTTCATTAAACTATCTATTGAAAATACATAAAATGCTATTTGTTTAGGTAAACACTAAAAATCTTCATAAATTCTGAACAAAAAAAAACAACCTAAAGGAAGATATTATTGTTTTAAACAGAAAAATGTTTCATTGAATTTGATATCATTGTAAAGCACGTACTATAATTAGAGCTCGGCGATATATCAATACGACAATATTTTTATCGATATCTTTTTAAAAATATCGATACAAGCCACCGATATATCGATATTTTCAAACATTTTTAGTTTTTTGATGATTATTTTGTAATTCCATGAGTTTTTTTTTATTTTCTTTATTCCCCTTTCCAAAACTTCAAAACTAAGGTTTGGAATTGGCTGAGAGACAGTTAAAATGGCACTCTAACTAAAAAGAAAACATGATATAATAGAAAGATAAGATCATTTATTAGTAGTCATTAACACAGCGCCGTTTCTGTTGCCAGCGTGTGCCTGGAATTTGCTTCTAATTTTAATTATTAAAAACGTCTCTATCAGCAAAATATGCGATAAACTACTTTTCAAAATTTCTTCGTTAAAAATAAATGCGAATTTATGCATTGATATCCAAATGAAATTTATTTATTCTGATTAATAACATAATTTATTTATTAAAACAGTTTCTATAATTTATTTATCAAAGCAATGTTTATAATTTATTCATTAAAACAATTTTTATTTATATATATAAATATATATAACAATAATATAAGCGATATATAAAAATTTTAGTCTATTTACTAAAACAATTTTTATAATTTATTTATTAAAACGATTTAATCATGAATTCATGAAAAGAAGAAATTTGCCCCAAAAAATGTAAAAAAAAAAAAAAAAAATCTAAAAAAAAAATCGTGTATCGATATATCGATATTTTTTCATTGCATCGATATAGTATCAATATTTATTTTGATTGATATTTCTGACCTCTAACTATAATACAGTACAGTGTTCATTAATTTTTACTTAAATCAATGACATTTCAATTTGTAAACATCAGCTTTTTGAAAAATGTATCGTTTCGTTTTCAAATTTCAGAAGATCTCAAAAGAATTTTTTCATCTGTTTAATAAGGCAATGTAGTATAACACGTTTTCCTTGAACGAATTTTACTCAGAGTTGATTAACCCTCAGTAATTTTTTTTAAGAAAATGGATTTCCCTGTGAAAATACAGAAATAGAACGAAACACTTTTATTCTTCTCATAAAGAGATGGGGGGGGGGGGGAAGCACGTGAAAGAAAATTAACATTTGAAAACATCTAGTGCGCAGAAAATGTATTTGAAATTATTTTCAAAATTGCGGATCACACACAAAAGGTTAATTTCTTTTGGAACAACTCTCACTACAATAAGACAGTGAAGACGATTATACCCGATTCCACTTACGAAAATCACTTCCGTATTTACGATAATCGCATATTTCTTTGAAATTGCAATGAGAGTGGGGAGGGACGATCTTTGATGATTGTATTCATCATCGAAACATGTGAATTAAGATTTCGAAAGGGTTTTTTGATAAAAAGGAAATTTCTAACAATAATAGACGGGTCTGGTCAGTCAGCAGTTTGTTATTAATCTTGAATTTGATAGGAATAGATTTGAATAAAACTTAATAGGGGGAAAACTTCAATTTTTCTAAACTATGTTAAGATAGCGTAATAACAGTATTGCATTTAGTAAAAAAATATATATATAACCCATAAAAGCAGAGCTTTTTAATATAAATCCGTTATAAGCATTGGTAATTTTTATATTCATTAAAATAGCTCCGTTTCTTTTGTCAGCGTGTGTTCGGTGTTTGCATCTAATTTTAAATATTAAAAACATCTCTATCAGCAAAATATGCGGTAAAATACTTTTCTAAATTTATTCATTAAAAATGAATGCGACTTTATGCATTCACATCCAAATATCTTTTATTTATTCTGATTAAAACAATCTCATTATTTAAACAATTTTGGCAACAGGAAAGAGTTTTTTCAGTGATCGGTTAAATGTTATTTCAGCGCGATTAGATGACGGCAAGTTGGTTTGTTAGCATTCCGTAAAAGCGACCTTTTAGTGACAGTGACTACCCCCAAAACTTGATAGAATGCATTGCCATAGACATAGAACCTATCTGCCAAGTTTCAGCCCTATTGTATGACGGCAAGGGGGTTAATTAGGCCTCCGCAGATTTTCCCACCAACGACATACCTACCCACACACAAGCAAGCAAAATATAAAGGTTTTTTTTTTTTTTAAAGTTTTCATATCTACATGTTTTGGAACGTGCTGAGTTCAAAAAAGTGGTTTAGAAAAGACATCTTTTGTCTGTCAGGGGTCAGCATAAGTCGTGAACGGTTTGACCAACATGTACAACTTTCGTATAAGCGAGTTAGTGGTGGCGATGGGACCTGTCACTAAGGTTTTCGTCAAAATTGCACTTGCGCTTGAGGTAGCTGTCTTAAAAAATGTATGTTTTTCAATTACCAAAAAACGGCTGTAACGATTTTGGACAAAATCGCTTTGGCAATACCTTTTTAGATGATCTAAACAAAAACAGTTCATTAAATATGATCAGAAATTTTTTTATTAGATTATCCACGAACCTAGTTGTATTTAATTTAAAATAATAGTTTAATAGTAAGTCCTATAAGGCTAATTCCCTATACTCGCTATGTTACAGTCTCCAAGCCCAGTGCATTTAGAAACTACTTGGTATAAAAATTTGACATTTGGTGAGTAGGTATGAAAAAGATAATTTAATGAACTGACACAAATTGTTTTTATGTAATGTCTATCTATTATAAATTAAAATTAAAATACCAAAACACAAAACCAGGTGGAGCTATTGCATATGCATTGACGTAACGATTTCAAATATAAATTAAAATACATTCGACATTATTTTGGAATTTTTAATTTATGTCATTTCATTAAGTGATATTTTTCGTACCTACTCACCAAATGTCAAGGAGGTTTCATAGAAAGTAGTTTCTAAATGCACTGGGCTAGAAGATTGTAACATAGCGAATATAGGGAATGAACCTCACTAAAACTTCCTCTGAAGGTCATGTCACCTAAATTATTACAACTCATTTTGTGGTTAGGCATGGTTCTTATTACTTAACGCAAAGTGGCAACACGGATGCGCAAGCAGTCACGGTTAAAGGGGATTCGTGAGTGCTGAAATTTTGAAGAATATTTTCTCAAGAATGTCGGGACATAAATTTTTCGAACAAAAGTGAGAAAATAATGGAACGCGGACATAAATTCTATTCCGAACAATGGATTCACGCGACGCATTACGAATCGTCTGCCTCGAAGAGCATGAATCGAACGCTTGTTATTAAACTGAAGTGAAGTCATAGCTTATTCCTTAGAATCGTAATGAGGCATTCTATTTAATTCATGAAGGAATTTCAATGCCATATACGTATAGTATTAATAGTAATGCTCAAACTCAATTTACAAGTGCTGCGTAGAAAATTCAAAATTCGGTGGTTTTCTGAATTGTGTGTGCATTTGTGTCTGCTATTTACGTGAGAGTTTTAATTCAATAAATTCATTTTAAAATATAATCTACAATAGCTGAATACCCGATATTTCTAAGTGTTCAAGCATTTAGAAATGACTTTTTTTTTTTTTTTTTTTTTTTTTTTTTTGCAATTCTTTAGGTTTTGAAACATTCTGATTTCAAAAAAGCTGTCAGTAGAAAAATGTTTGTGTGTGTGCCTGTGGTCAGCATAACTCTCGAACAAACTGGCCTACGATGTTCAAATTCGGTTTGCGGGTTAGTAGTGGCCATGGGACCAATCGTTAAGGTTTTCGTCAAATGCTCCCATAAGGTTCAAATCATGAAAAAAATCATGTTTTTCAGCAATTGTTAAAAAAAACGGCTCTAACGATTTTGATTAAAATCTCTGTGGTAATGCCTCTTAAGGTGTTCTAATTCTTCCAACCTAAAAAAAATTCCCGTAGAAATGCGATAAAAGCGTAAAAAGTTGACAAACGAGTGCCTTTAGCACAGAGAACCTTGAGCATCGTCCATCAACGATTGGGTTTTTTCTGTTTCACGCACAACAAGGAAAAATGTAATATTTATCGAACAACATTGTCAATTTCGCCATTATTTATTTATTTATTTTTGTCCACATAAAAATTATTATCGGAATAGATGTTTATTTCATAGGGGTGAAATACCATAAAACGATCTAGTTTCGAAAAGTTGCAATTGCACTTGAAAATGGGCAATGAATATGAAGGATTTATATTTAAAAACTTTGTTTTTACAGGTTATATTTTTACTTTAAAACATTCGCGAGCTCGGAGCAGATAGATTCGATGTCGATGCATTCTATCAAATTTTGGGGGCTGTCACTGTCACTAAATAATCGCTTTTACGGAATACTAATAAACCAACTTGCCGTCATACAATGGCGCTAAAATAGCATTGAACCGAATCATTGTTGAAACATATTCCTGTTGCCAAAATTGTTTTAATAAATAAATAATAAAATTGTTTTAATTAGAATAAATATAAGATATTTAGATGCGAGATTCGCTTTCATTTTTAATAAATAAATTTTGAAACGTAGTTTTTGGCGCACATTTTCCTTATAAAAATATTTTTGATATTTAAAATTAGATGCAAGCACCAAACACACGCTGCTCACAGAATCGGCGCTGTGTTAATGAATATAAAAATTGTCAATGCATATAAAAGATTTATATTAAAAAAGTTTGTTTTTATGTGCTATATTTTTAGGAAGGTGTGTACTGCATTAAAAGATCACTACCACACAAGTAATGTGATTTGGATTTGGTTGGTTGTTTTCAGATTATCTGGCGCCGTCAGCAGCAACACGAGGTCTATAATGCGCCGAAACATTCGTCATTAGACAAGCCAACATACATTTACAAACACGGGACTCGGAACCCGCAACCTCCCGGTCTAGAAGCTAGCACGCTAACCACTATACCGTTTGGTCGGCTGTGATTTGCGAGAAATGCTCGACATTAAAACATACTACAATCAAATACACCGGTGGTATAATTAATTGTCAACCTGTTTCTTAATCTTGATGTTTTTATAAAAAACTGTTTATTTTTAAATACTTCTAAAACATAGACACGCCTATGTATGATATATTTACAATTATGGCAGGTTTACCTACAACAAATTATTGTGCATCAATTGCAATTAAAATTAAAAATCTAAGCTAACTACATCAGATTCGATTACGACCCTAATTAGGTAATTAAATTTCAGTTAATTATAATTGACATAGTTTTAATCAATTAAAAGTTTTCAAATGAAAATTTGTATGCATACATGTTAGTTTTAATTTCGATTGCTAAAGTTTTAGTTTACACTTGTTAAATTTCGAGTATAGTTCAGAAATTAAAGAACAATGGACAATTCCCGCATTTTTTTTAAAAAACGAGTGAAATTAGTTTATATTTATGAAAAATTTCTTTCTGATTCTAAATATTTAAACAAAAGTTCTTTAAAAAAAATTAGTTATTTAAATATTAAGAAAAGAAAATGCCCCCAAACCAAATTAAACCAGTCCGATCAAAACTCTCAACAAAATCTGTGACGTCAAAGCTTCCTTTCGCTTCTATGGTTATCGTGAGGTTTCTGCCAAATAGTTGGCGATGATTTGGTACACCATTGCCATATTCCGTACAGGTTGTCGCGATTTTCGAGAAACTTACAAAACTATTTTCCGCTGCCGCATTTCAATCCAAGATGTTTGGGAAGCCTTGACGTCACATTCAATTCGTGCCGAATGAATCGTTTTCTTGCCAACGTGTAACATCGGAACTTTGATTGCAAATTTAAAAAAAAAAGAAGAAAAAGCGCATTGAGCAGAAATTTTTCTGTTGATGCTATTTTCGAAACCATTTAGAATTGAATAAATTTTTTTTTTTTTAAATGCGGAAACTGTCCATTTTTCCAATGTTTATTGGTACCTTAAATTTTTGTTTTAATGTCAAGTAAACTTTTATTGGTTAAGCCGGATTTACACTCTTCTAGTTTAGATCGCTAGTTCTGTGACGTCAGCTAAGTGACCGCTGCGCCGTCTGTCGGTGACCACGGGAGAGCGCCCGTGATTGGTTGATGGGAGTCGCCAAGCCAACTAAATAGAAAATGTTTGATTTACTAGAATCAATAGTCAGGTGACGTCACAGACATTCGATCTAAACTGGATGTGTGTAAATCTGGCTTTATTGAAAATTTAGAATGCCAGTAAGTCGCACGTCTTCAAGAAGCATAACTTAATAATGTGGGATAAGTCCATAAAATATTCAGCAATTTACCCGTCTGCAAAACACAAAAACATCGTATTTAACTAGATAAAAGGGGTTCAATTATGTTAAACGTGATAACGTTATTTCTTTATTGTATTAGCTTTACTATTTCGGAAACGATTCGATTTGATACAACACATGTCACATGTCAGATCTTATCAATGTTTCTTCTTTTTGTACCCTTCATTGTTTTGGAAGTTTATCAGGTTGCAGACGATATTGAAAACACGTTTTTTAAATAAATTTATTTATTGTGGTGATACTACTTAACTTCAAGGACATTGATGTTTACAAAACTAAACGAGACAGAATACTGCTGATTGTGCAAGAACAAAAGCGAAAAGAGTTAAACGTGGAAATAACAACAAAATGTTAAATCAAACGATGCTAATAAGCTTCGCATTTGAACTACGTTGTTGTCGATTGCAAAATACCGGTAACTCAAAATGTTTCAATGAATTCCAAATAATTCTGGTGGTAATTGTTTATTTTGTGGATTTTAATTGTTATACTTATTTGAAATTCATTTTTTACATGTAGTTCCTTCAGTTAAGTAAAGACAAAAGACATTTCAAATACTCTTGGAAATCTATTCTTTTAATTTTACATTTTTGAAAACATGTCATTTTTCTTTATAGTTTAATAAATTAATGACTCGTTGAACAATTAGGGGTGTGGAACATCGCACAACTTTCAATTACTCTGTAATACTAACGTGCATTTATATATTTTCATCATTTATTTAGAATAAAGGGCCAGTTTGGCGATATTTATTTCGATAATTCTTATATTATCTTTTCTTATAAGTGAAACTGTGGAGAGGAGAGAAAGTGATTGTCCGATGAGCTACACTCAAGAAAAGAGAACTCAGTGTTGAAGGCATTCGTTTTTCAACTTTTTAAGCCATTAAAGCATTTTACGGTGGGGAATTTTGCAGGTGGGGACGTTTAGAACACCTTAAGAGGCATTACCACAGCTATTTTGATCAAAATCGTTTGAGCCGTTTGTTAGCAATCATTGAAAAACATGATTTTTTTTCAATGGCAGCTACCAATTTTGACGAAAACCTTAATGGTAGGTCCTTGTGCCATCATCGACCCACACACGAAATTTGAAGACCGTAGATCAGTTTGTTCGGGAGTTATGCTAACCACGTACACACATACAGACATTTTTTTCTAGACCACTTTATTGAGATCAGGATGTTCCAAAACGTGGTTTAATTTAAAATTAGACGCAAACACCAAGAACACGTTGCTTACAGAATCGGCGCGGTGTTAATGAATATAAAAATTAGCAATGCATATAAAGGATGAATATTAAAAATTCTGTTTTTATGGATTATATTATTGCAATAATAATTTCAATCAAACTTACTTTACAACACTAAAAACATTTTTTCCACTACCTTTTGAATACAAAAGATATATCTATCCCAACAAAATCTTAATAAAATTAGAACGAAGCTATAATTAAAGAAAGAATATGCGAATTATTGTAGAAGACTTTAATTGTCAGACAATTGGAATCTCATAACGTTTAAGGAAATAATTATTTTATAAATACTTAAAAATCTAATTTAAGATTCATTCGAAAAATAATTATTAGATACATGCACAAATTTCGTAACTTATATTTCACAATTTTAACTTCGTTCGAACATTACATAAACTTTGAAGAATTCTCACTATTATCCGTAAATGTCGATTCAACGTAATGTTACGGAAATAATCAATTACGAGTTCGTAGAAGTATTGTATTTTGCTTACCGTAAACACTTTCGAAGTAACAAATGACAATAGTGAAGAAAGTAATAAACTTTTATGAAAATAAATAGCATTTTAAAAATAGAAGAAGAATTTCGTCAACAATTTCGTTTTCTTAATGTTTTCCAAGTAATTGTTTGCATATTTATTTAGTAAAAACAGAGTTGATAACTTCAAGGCTTGCTAATTGGTTGGTTGTTTTCAGATTATCTGGCGCCGTCAGCAACACGAGAGCTATAATGCGCCGAAACATTCGTCATTAGACAAGCCAACATACATTTATAAACACCCATGCCTAACACGGGACTCGGAACCCGCAACCTCGCGGTCTAGAAGCTAGCATGCTAACCACTACACCGTTCAAGGCTTGCTAAAGTTTTAGATTCTAAATAATGACACATAATTCCAATGAAATAGAAAAACTAAATAGCATAAGAAATAAATTGTAGAACTATTTAACAATATTGCATTTGAATTGTAGTCATTTTTTTTTCAGCGTGAGAAAAAATTCTAAAACATTGAAAACTATCGTCTGCGAAAATAACGACCTGTCGAAGTTTTTAAGCGTAAACTTATTGTCCCGTCTCAAAAACAACAGAACGTCATACAACCTTGAAGATAAAGAGTGAAGTTTCAATACTTCTCCAGAAATTACTAACCATGACAAAACAATAAAGCGAGAGAAAAGGAAAAAAAAAAAAAAAATACAATCCAGCCAAGAATCAAACAAAACCGACGAACGCTCTAAGGTGTGGCATTGACTCCTGACTCAATACGAATTCGAGGCACGTATGTTTTCGCAAGAGAAAAATGGCAGCAGAAAGCTTGAGGAATTACAGCAACCAATCATGTTACAAGAAAGCTTGGAATAGCCAAAATTACAATAGTGTCAATGGAATGAAAATTGCTTGCTTGGAATGAAAGTGGCTTCTGTGCCACTTTCAGTTTCTGCTACGGAATCCATATCATATTGTTCTTATATAATACCATATTCTTATAGTAAAGTTTATTATGATGTTATGTTACGGTCAATTTAGACCTTGTAATAACAATTCTTTTGGGGACTGTTATTAAAAGATTGTTTTGCGTTTTTAAACATGCGTAAGTGTTTTTCTGCTAAAAGATAATTTAGATTCAAATAACTGTAGCCATTCTACACCTCAATTAAAACTATCCAGATTTTATTTTAGGATTTTTATTCTAAATAATTTAACGAATAAAAATAATTTTTTTTATATAAATCCCTTATATGCATTGCCAATTTTTATACTCATTAACACAGTGCAGATTCTGTAAGCAGCGTGTTCTTGGTGTTTGGCATCTAACTTTAAATATTAAAAACATTTCTATCAGTAAAATGTGAGGCAAACTACGTTTCAAAATTCATTTATTAAAACTGAACTGAATTTATACTCTCACATCCAAACGTCTTTTATTTATTCTGATTAAAATAATTTTATTATTTATTTATTAAAAAAATCTTGGCAACAGGAAAGAGTTTCATCAATGATCGGTTAAATGCTATTTCAGCTCGATTGAATGACGGCAAGTTGGTTTATTAGTATTGCGTAAAAGCGACCTTTAAGTGACAGTAACAGCCCCAAAATTTGATAGAATGCATTGTAATAGACATCGAATTTTTATGTGCCAAGTTTTAGCCCAATTGGATGACATCAAGGGGATTAATTATACTAAACTCCAACTTAACTTGACATCACTAGACAATAGATCTCCACCGTGCTCATAGGCAATTACTCCATTTTAGCTGAGTGAAGACATAATTCTCGCCAAACCTTATAGCCTTTTGTTCTCTACAGGGTTGTGGTTTGGCGAACATTATGCTTTCACGCCGCCAAAATGGATAAATTGCCTATGAGCACTGTGACGATCTACCATCTACTTAAGTTGAAGTTTAGTATAGGCCTCCGCCATCAACACACAAAATCGAAGTTAATATAAAGGATTTGAAAAAGAAATCTAAATCTCGATTGGATGAAATGTTAAAGTTCTCCGAATGACAAATTTAAAAGAAGTATTTTAAAATCATGGCTGAGCAAAATTAACCTATGTGATAAAGGAAACAGGTTCCTGCTATATATAATTCAACTTAAACATACGTCACTGGGCAATCCAAAACAGGGTAATAAGCATTCTGATATATTTCTTTAGTTCAATAAATTATCTTTGAATAAACATTCCTGCCTGATTTGGTCACGGATGACCAGTAAAGAAAGCAATCATGGGGTTGACCAACTTTAAGAAAATATATCTAAGGAGGGGGGAAAAATGGAGATTTACGCAAAAGTTACCGTACGTGGTATTTTTTGACAAAATATCGCGAAATGCGATAGTATCTACTGGATACGCAAATGAAGATTTATGTCAAAAGTAGCATAGCTGAATGTGGTTTCTTAATGAAGATGTAATAAGCTGAACGTGTAAGTCTATCTCTCTTTACGAAGCCAACATTCTTCGTAAATCAACTATTTTGTTCGCCGAAATTTCCGCCAAAGTTGCTAATTTTGCAGTATTTTATATTGTTACGAATTTTTGTATATTTGTAAATATTTCGTAGTGTTAATTTTGTAAATAGTAACATTTATGTACATTTCGCATAAGGCAATGCAATAGTTTGTTTCCCTGCAATGAGTCTCTTGATGCTTGATAACGGGTTTTACAGAGGTAACGCTGGGAAGCGAGTGTTACAAGGAGCAGGGCATTTAACATTATGGTAATGTCAATCTCACCAAATTGGCGAGATAGAGCCAAGTTGGCGATGCTTTTGGCGACTAAATTTTGTCGCCAAACTTGGCGAGCATTTGGCGACATTTTCGGTCCCCATGTATAGGACTTTTCGACTACGATCTGGAAAGTTCTATAAATATCTATCTCTAGAAGTTTCACGTATGTTCTGCTCCCCTATAAAAGCTCAGGAGAGCGGGTGATGGAGTTAGTTAGTTGCTGATTGGGTTAGTTGACTAGAATTACTGTATTGAGATACTGAGTCTCAGTGAGCATTCAGATAGTTCCGAAAGCGAACTGTATTGCATTGTCTTTTGCGGCGATTTTAGCAGTTAATTGTGTTGTCAAGTTTTTAACTTCTGTTTTGTGCTCTATTGTTGTGTATAGAGCTGTATTGAGTCTACTAGAACGAGAAGTTCAGGAGTTGCAAAGGAATCTGTGAAGAGTGATATTGGAATAAATATCTGCAAGTTTTGATCTGCTTTGGCTTCAAATCTTTCGAACCCGTCCACGCAACAATATTATTTTAATATTGATGAAATATCGCCAAATGCGATAGCATCTAACGAGGTAACACATGCAGATATTTATGCAAGACATACTATAACTGATGATGGTATGATGAATGAATATGTAACAAGTTGAATGTGTCTGTCTATATTTCAATAACGAACTCAACATTTTTAGTCAAAATTGTACTAAACTCCACCTTAACTTAACATCACTTAGACGGTAGATCTTCACCGTGCTCATAGTAAATTCATCCATTTTGGAGGCCTGAAGGTACGCTGGGAAGCTCAGTCCAGCAGCCCTGTAGAGTACAAAAGGATATAAGGTTTGGCGAGCATTATGCCTTCACGCCGCCAAAATGGATGAATAGCCTATGAGCACTGTGAAGATCTACCGTCTAAGTGATGCTAAGTTAAGATGGAGCTTAGTATAGTTGGTTGGTTGTATTCAGATTATCTGGCGCCGTCAGCAACACGAGGGCTATAATGCGCCGAAACATTCGTCATTAGACAAGCCAACATACATTTACAAACACCCATGCCAAACACGGGACTCGGAACCCGCAACCTCGCGGTCTAGAAGCTAGCACGCTAACCACTATACCGTTTGGTCGGCCGGAGCTTAGTATAGAAATTGCCAACTCTGTTGTGAGCCGAAATTTCCACTCAGCTTGCTGATTTGGCGGTATTTTATGTTATTTTAATATTAATGAAATATCGCCAAATGCGATAATTTGGCAAGGTTTTTTTTCTTCTTCTATTTCATCACTATATCTATTATCCACCTATCTATATACATCCTCGCATGAGAAAATTCAAGAGTCTATACAGGCGCCAATTGTTTATTTTCAAAAGACTAGTTTGCATTTTGAAACCTCAATCGAGCCGATATCGAAACTGCGCCAAACTCCGCCCTTTCAAGAGTTTTCGTCATTGAACCGTGGCGACCTTATTGGGACCGACGCCTTTTACAAATGGGACGCTATTATGGCATGCAGTAAGAAGAGATATGCTGGGTTTAATGGCAAGTGCAACTCAATTTGGCAGCTTTATGTAAAAGCTGTTGAATAAGATTTGCTGAGTGTGACAAATCAAATCGATAAGGTCGTTATTTAAGGGCCATTCGCAAGCAGTTTTTTAGTTTTTTAAGGGTAGTGATGAAATAAAGCAAAGAAGAAAAAACACACACACCTAACCCATAAAAGAAGGTTGAAAATTCCAAGTCCGGTTCGGATTCTGCACCAAGAATTGTTAACTTAAAACCGCGCCGAATTATGGCAACCATAGACAGTTCACTTGTTATTAAAAAAAATGGAGGGGCTGCCATTTTTTTGGCGAAAATCACCTTGACGTAGAATCCGTACCGGATTTGGAATTTTTACCAAAAACAATTTTTACTATAAGTCCTTTTACAAGCATTGCCAACTTGGTACACTTCTGTTTGATCAGATAAAAACCGCAAAATTACAGAAATAACTCATCAGAACTAACAACCTTTAAATAAATCATTTATGATTTCAGTAACAAACCACTACAAGGTTGTCATAGCAATCCTATATAATAAACAGTAAACATTTAGGCTCGGCGACAAATGATAACGGAAGAGTACCCCTTTTATGTGCATTTGTATTGAACTTGTACTTCTTGTCTTCTCGTGAATATGTATAAACTTTCTTATACTCACAATATTAATTTTTTTTTTTATAAGAATTAAAACTTATTTAAGTTATGTAGAGCTCAAATCGAGTTTCTATAGCGCTAGTCCACTTTAAAGAAAACGTCTAATGCATGCCATTGACTAATTTTTTTTTGTCCCCATAACTTGATAGAATGTATTCAAATCGACGAAGAGTCTATCGGCCAAGTTCAACTCGATTGGTTGACGGCAAGTGGATTAACTAGCCCACTGAAGATGTTGTCCGATCGCCATAAATAAACAAATTCGAACTTAATATAAAATATTTCTCTTTAAAAAATCCAATTTTTATAAAATTTTGTAAATGCAACCATGCAACCAATGAAATCATCAACAACATGAAATCATCATGCAACCATGCAACTATCAAATCAATGAATGGCATGAAATGAGACAAAGAATAGTACTTAGTATATTATTTGAGAGAAGAGGCAAAGGTTTTGCTCGTTTGTGATCAAAACTGCAAAAGTAGACTCGTTGGAATATCGGAACATAAGATGCAGAATTGATCCACAAATTGCCAACTATTTATCCTAAACTATAAGTGTTGTTGAAATGCGCCATATTTCAGTTTAAAAGATTCAATAAGTTCTGAAAGACTGCTAAAAATTCAAACGGAATTGATTTAAACTTCTACTATATGAGTGTAGTATCCATAGAAACTCTACAGGACGCTCATATGTAGAAGTTGGTTATTCGGTGAAAATTTTTCTCAATAAATTTGTGGCCAAACTTACATTTGTTTTAAATATATATATATATATATATATATATATATATATATATATATATATATATATATATATATATATATATATATATATATATATATATATATATATATATATATATATACTAGCTGAATACCCGTGCTGCGCTACGAAATTTTACCATTAGCATTTTAGCGATCAAAAGACATTCATGTATTCTACACTTCAGACGTTTGCTCCCTTTTCGATCCCGACAAATTGATTTATCAAAATAGGAACTTTCCTTTGTTGACATTTTAAACGAAATTTATAATTGTGAATAGTAAACTGGAATAGTTTATTGTGTTTATGTTTGCTCTTAGTTCTAAATTTCAAAGTAGTAGCTGTATTGGAATTAAGTTAATTAGACATTAAGTTAATCCTCGTATAGTTTCAATGTTGCGTCGTCTTTTCATCCCTTAAAAATTCGTTAATCGATATTGGAATGACTTATTTTTTTAACATTTGCAAAAAAATATCAGAAAAATGACTACATTGGAAGAGGAACATTCGGATATCCCTCGTTTGGAACATTTAACCCCTTTTCGACCACTTAAAGTGTGTTAATCGAGATCGGAATAGTTTACTTTTTCTATTTTTACCATTGTTGATATTTGTGCCGATTTTCAGAGTTGTGACTATGTGGGAAGTAGGATTTTCGAATGTCCCCCGTTTGGAACGTTTAACCCCTTTTCGACCCCTTAAAGTGGGTTAATCGAGATCGGAATAGTTTACTTTTTCTATTTTTACCATTGTTGATATTTGTGCCGATTTTCAGAGTTGTGACTATGTGGGAAGTAGGATTTTCGAATGTCCCCCGTTTGGAACGTTTAACCCCTTTTCGACCCCTTAAAGTGTGTTAATCGGGATCGGAATAGTTTACTTTTTCTATTTTTACCATTGTTGATATTTGTGCCGATTTTCAGAGTTGTGACTATGTGGGAAGTAGGATTTTCGAATGTCCCCCGTTTGGAACGTTTGACCCCTTTTCGACCCCTTAAAGTGTGTTAATCGAGATCGGAATAGTTTACTTTTTCTATTTTTACCATTGTTGATATTTGTGCCGATTTTCAGAGTTGTGACTATGTGGGAAGTAGGATTTTCGAATGTCCCCCGTTTGGAACGTTTGACCCCTTTTCGACCCCTTAAAGTGTGTTAATCGAGATCGGAATAGTTTACTTTTTCTATTTTTACCATTGTTGATATTTGTGCCGATTTTCAGAGTTGTGACTATGTGGGAAGTAGGATTTTCGAATGTCCCCCGTTTGGAACGTTTGACCCCTTTTCGACCCCTTAAAGTGTGTTAATCGAGATCGGAATAGTTTACTTTTTCTATTTTTACCATTGTTGATATTTGTGCCGATTTTCAGAGTTGTGACTATGTGGGAAGTAGGATTTTCGAATGTCCCCCGTTTGGAACGTTTGACCCCTTTTCGACCCCTTAAAGTGTGTTAATCGAGATCGGAATAGTTTACTTTTTCTATTTTTACCATTGTTGATATTTGTGCCGATTTTCAGAGTTGTGACTATGTGGGAAGTAGGATTTTCGAATGTCCCCCGTTTGGAACGTTTGACCCCTTTTCGACCCCTTAAAGTGTGTTAATCGAGATCGGAATAGTTTACTTTTTCTATTTTTACCATTGTTGATATTTGTGCCGATTATCAGAGTTGTGACTATGTGGGAAGTAGGATTTTCGAATGTCCCCCGTTTGGAACGTTTAACCCCTTTTCGACCCCTTAAAGTGTGTTAATCGAGATCGGAATAGTTTACTTTTTCTATTTTTACCATTGTTGATATTTGTGCCGATTTTCAGAGTTGTGACTATGTGGGAAGTAGGATTTTCGAATGTCCCCCGTTTGGAACGTTTAACCCCTTTTCGACCCCTTAAAGTGTGTTAATCGGGATCGGAATAGTTTACTTTTTCTATTTTTACCATTGTTGATATTTGTGCCGATTTTCAGAGTTGTGACTATGTGGGAAGTAGGATTTTCGAATGTCCCCCGTTTGGAACGTTTGACCCCTTTTCGACCCCTTAAAGTGTGTTAATCGAGATCGGAATAGTTTACTTTTTCTATTTTTACCATTGTTGATATTTGTGCCGATTTTCAGAGTTGTGACTATGTGGGAAGTAGGATTTTCGAATGTCCCCCGTTTGGAACGTTTGACCCCTTTTCGACCCCTTAAAGTGTGTTAATCGAGATCGGAATAGTTTACTTTTTCTATTTTTACCATTGTTGATATTTGTGCCGATTTTCAGAGTTGTGACTATGTGGGAAGTGGGAGAATTAGTGATGAGTGAGTCAGTGAGTGAGTGAGTGAGTGAGTGAGTGAGTGAGGGCTTTGCCTTATATATATAGAGATATAAAGCACCAAATTGTCAAGATTTTTATTTGTTGTTGTTGTGAAAGCAAGTCGTCAACTTTCAACATGAAGAGCTTTCAGTTATTAAATATCACCAAATTTTACGGTTGTTAACTGGACCCGATATACAACTGCATAAACTTGTGTAGCAGCGGCCTTTTAAGTTAACTGTTACACTTGAACTTGTTAAAAGTCAGATAGTAGGGGAAAAAAATTAATCCTTCTAATTTCTACAACACAGCGGCGAACTGGTTCATATGGGAAATGGCCGGAAAAAACTAATAAGGAAATAAAAGTAGTTCTATGCCAAGTAATTTAAAATACTACCTAAAGTATGAATAGTATCCAATTATTTTCAGAGCGACATTCTTAGAAGATGTCTGTTCAAAAACTAAAATTGTGATCCAAAAAAACTCTATCCGTGTTTTGCAGCTGAATTTCATCACGCGCGTATTAGCAATTAAAAGACATTCCTGCATTCCACATTTAAACTCATTTCGACTCCCGAAAACTGATTTTTATCTATTTCGGGATGTCTGACTTAATCTATACGTGCCCTCGGTAACTAAAATTAAGAGAGTCTGGAAGGTTCCTCGTTTGGAATGTTTCGACGCCTTTTTCGACGTTTAAAATTAGTTAATCGAAAAAGCTTACTTTTTCTATTCTTGCTCTTGTTGACATACGAAACCAAATTTTAGAGTTTGCGACTACATTTGAAGTGGAACGCTCGAATTTACCACGTTTTGAACGTTTAACCCTTTAAAATTGTTTAATAAAAATCGGTATAGTTTACTTTTTCTATGCTTGCCCTTGTACACATGTACATCAAGTAACAGAGTTTTGACTATACTGAAATGGAACTTTGGGATATTCCTTTTATTTATATATATATATATATATATATATATATATATATATATATATATATATATATATATATATATATATATATTCTCGACCTCTTTTCGAAGCTTTAACATTTATTAATGGATAGCTGAATAGCTCACTTTTTCTATGATTGCCCTTGTTGACTTTTGTACCGAATATCAGAGGTGCGACAACATTAGAAGTAGAATAGTTGAATATACTTCGGTTGGAATATTTTACCCCTTTCCGATCCCTCAAGGTGGGTTAATTGAGATCATGATGAGTTTACTTTTTCTTTGTTGACATTTGTACCAGTTTTCAGAGTTGCGACCATACGGAATCTTCGACTTTTCATCCATTTGTACCGATATCAGAGTCACGGTTACATTGGAAGTAAGGCATCCGGGAATACTCCACATTTGAAACTTTTCTACCCCTTTCAACGCCTTAAAATTGAGTTAATCGAGATCGTAACAGCTTACTTTATCTATATTTGCCCTTGATGGTACCAATTTTCAAATTTTACAGTTGTGACTACAAAGGAAAATTCCTCAATCGGAACATTTGAGCCCGCTTCGACCCTTTCAATATGGTTAATCGAGATCAGAAATAGCTTACTTTTTCTATGCTTGTCTTTACTGACATTTATACCGAATTTCAGAGTTGTGACTATATTCGAAATGGAACTTTTGGATATTCCTCGTTTGGAACGTTTGACCCTTTTTTCAACCTCTTACGAGCTCGGAGGGGATTTCTTTTAAAGTTTAACCCTTGATGGCATTTGTGCCAATTTTCGGAATTATGGCAGTACGGGAAGTGGGAGAATCACTGACGAGTCAGTCAGTCAGTGAGGGTGTTTGTGTATATAGATCAGAATAACTTCTAGTTTACTGCATTAAACTATAAATAAATCTGTCAAACTAAAAATTTTAATGCAAAAAATTATGATTTTAATATAAATAATAATGATTTTAATTTAAACAATGATAATTTAAATTTTAAGTAAGGATAATTTTAATAAAAACAATGATGATTTTAATATAAAAAACTATGATTTTAATCTAAATAATAATGATTTTAATATAAATAATAATGATTTTAATATTAATAATGATGATTTTAATATAAATAATGATGATTAAATATAAATAATGATGATTTTAATTTAAACAATGATAATTTAAATTTTAAGTAAGGATGATTTTAATAAAAACAATGATGATTTTAATATAAAAAACTATGATTTTAATCTAAATAATAATGATTTTAATATAAATAATAATGATTTTAATATTAATAATGATGATTTTAATATAAATAATGATGATTAAATATAAATAATGATGATTTTAATTTAAACAATGATAATTTAAATTTTAAGTAAGGATGATTTTAACAAAAATAATAATGATTTTGAGATAAATAATGATGATTTTGAGATAAATATTGATGATTTTAATAAAAATAATGATGGCTTTCCCAATTTGTGCTCACATATAAAATACGCATTAATACGCACATTTAAATAACGCATTCATCAACGTTGGAGACTTAAAATAGTTTAGAATGTTCCGCTGTAAACCATGCCTCGATTCCAATTAGCTAAATAAAGAAATAATATAACGCACAAAAAAGATTTTAATATAAATCCTTTTAATTCATTGCAAATTTTAAATTCATTAACAAAGCGCCGTTTCTGTTGCCAGCTCGTGCGTGGTATTGGCATCTAATTTTAAATATTAAAAACATATCTCAATCAGCAAAATATGCTGTAAAATACTTTCCAAAATTTATTCCCCGTCCAAACGGTATAGTGGTTAGCGTGCTATCTTCTAGACCGCGAGGTTGCGGGTTCCGAGTCCCGTGTTATGCATGGCTGTTTGTAAATGTATGTTGGCTCGTCTAATGACGAATGTTTCGGTTTTTGACGAATGTTCTAATGAATGTTTCGCATTTATAGCTCTCGTGTTGCTGACGGTGCCAGATAATCTGAATACAACCAACCAAAATTTATTCCTTAAAAATGAATATAAATTTATGTATTCACATCCTAATACTATCTTCTATTTATTCTAATTAAAAATATATATATATATTATTTTATTAAAAAAAATTGGCAACAAAGGAAATAGTTTCTTCAATGGTAGGTTGAACGTTATTGTAGCACGATTGGATGACGGCCAAGTTGGTTCATTAGCATTCCGTAAAAGCGACCATTTAGTAACAGTCACAGCCCGAAAATGTGATGGAATGTATCGTCATCGACATCGAATCTATCTGCCAAGTTTCAGCCCGATTGGATGACAGCAAGGGGGTTAAATTAGGCCCTCCGCAGATTCACCCGCCATCGACATACCTAGCCACACACACACAAAATCGAAGTTAATATATGGGATTTAAAAATGAAAAAATGAAATAAGGATTTATAAACGCCTCTACGAAAATTTAAGTTCTATTCACGGAAGCGTTCCTGAGGTTTCTCTTTCTTGCACGCGTTCGCGAATACAGTATTCTGTTAATCCTGCTTAAGCTCAATGCTTACTTTCACCGTCAGCGTCGTTTTTTTTTTTGTTCGTCATCCATAGAAGAAAAAAAAGGAAGAAAGATCTGCTAATCTGCAAAGGACGGCGAATTGTCGTTGCAAATAAGATCAGGAGGGATTTTTTTTCGGATTATATCTTTCTATTATCAAAGAACATTATTAAGGTTTTTTTTGTGTGAGTAAGCTAGGGAGAAAACATGGCGAATTGAAATTCAAGTTACGAACAATTCTTGTAGCTTCCGGGTTAGGATTAATAATATCCATTGTAAAGGTATATCCGTTTCGTTAATATCGTTGCCATAGAAATCATTTTATTTACAAAAACTTTTTTTTTTTACCTGACCCAAGTTTCAAACGATAATGCAAATTTCTGATTCTAATATCTTCTCTTTCTGGTTCAATTCTTTTTTTTTTTTTAATAAGTAGGGATTCAGATGCTATGTTTTCTGGTTGTTATTTACAAGTTTTCAGATTTCTTTGCGATAAGTATTTGAATCTAAACTAAAACGAACACCAGTCGCACTCATATTTTTACTATCATTATTCAAATGTAGGTGACTTAATTATCCATTCCAATCCATCCCGCCGCATATCAATGAGTAATTATGTCTGATACGTTCATTTAAACTGGTAAATAACTAATGTCTACAAAAATATTCTTTATTCAGAAAGGTGATTAATGTTTTACTCGAATAGCGATCCATAAAAGTTTCAAATAAGTCGACAAAGTTCATCGAACTTGAAATACTTGGCGGTGTTTCACCAAAGAAAATAAACGCGCATTATATAAAAAAAAAAAAAAAAAAAAAAAATAAGATTTTATAGCCATTCTGTCTGTAGAAATGCATTTGCCAACTCTGATTGAAAATAATGAGCATTGTGAACGACCTTTGAATGGATTTCCCTGTCCTAATTGTGTCAACGATGATTGTCGTATAAAAAGATTGTTTGCGAGCTTGACCATGTCCAATAAAACACAGCTATAAGGAAACATTAGATTTTTAGTAGGTAAATAATTAGCAGTTGATCTATTCAAGTGGAATTTTATTTGCGAAGGAAGAAATCGTATGCGACTTTCTCATGAATATGAATGAGGAGGTAGTATTCAAAATGTCAAATCATAAATTTTAAAAATTTTATATTCAGACTAAACATTTTTATACTTAGATTTTCTTTTCATCATCTATGCTATATATTGTTGCACAAATTGCCTGTATATAGTGTAAATAGTGACGTACTATTTTAAAATTCTATTGTAATTTATTTTATCTTATTTTATTTATTAACCGCGATTATACAAGTTAGAAAAAGGTGGCAACACCTAAAGCAATCGAGAAATTTCGAGATGTTTCTTTTCAGACGAATTGGCTGGAAATTTCGCGAATGTTCTTACGCGCCTGCTATATAAAGACCGGAGATCGGGAAAGTTTTCAGATGTACTTCGGACTTCGATGAGAGCTGATCGCTTTGTTGACCTATTGGAGTGAGCTTGTATAATCGCTGTATTCGAAGCTGTTCTTGTTGAAGCTTGTGTCGAAGCTTGAGGGTGATTAAACTGCTGTCTGTGAATAAATTTTGTGCCTTTGAAGAGTGAATGAATAGTAGTTTTTATCTTAAAAACTGTGCCATCATTGCCTCAGTGGAAAAATTCATAACAATATACAGGTAAAGTATTAGTTTTAATAACCCATATGTTTACATAAGGTAATGAAAGTATAAAATTCGGTCAAAAAAAAAAGAAAAGCGATTTTTTTTTACTTTCAATTACCCATATACACAGGGAAATAAAAGTATAGCATTCGGTATTTGCATTTCTCCACTTTTTGGAACATCCTGATTTCAAAAAAGTGATCTAGAAAAAATGTGTGTCTGTGGTCAGCATAACTCCCGAACAAATTGACATACGATGTTCAAATTTGATATGAGGGTTAGTGACGTCATGTTTTCATGACTGCAAATCATGTTTTTCAATGATTACTGAAAAACTGCTCTAACGACTTTGAAAAAAATATCAGTGGTAATGCCTCTTAAGGTGTTCTAAACATCTCCGCCTTCGAAATTCCCGGTGAAAATGTTTTATTGGCGTAAAAAGTTGAAAAATGAATGCCTTCGACACAGAGTTCTCTTTTCTTGAGCATATCTCATCAACGATCGTTTTTTCTTCTCCTCTCAGTTTCGCTAATAATAAAGGATAATATAAGGATTATCGAAAAGTATACCGCCAAAATCCCCATTTAAGAATGTTCGCAAAATATATCGCCAAACTGGCCATTTATTCTAATTGAAGGATGAAAATGTACAAACGGAAAATGACACAAATCTACGCCAACATTATAGTGTAATTGAAAGTTGTGCGATGTTCCACTTCCCTAGTTGTTGTTTTTTTTGCATTTCTTCACGTTTTAGAGCACCCTAATCTAAAAAAAGTGGTCTTAATAAATGTCTGTCCGTGTCTTTATTTACGTGGTCAGTAGGGTGCTTCAAAACGCCTCAAGTTTTTAAAAAATTCTTGAAAATGGTCTATCCCAAAGTTTTTTTTTTTCTTTTTTTTTTTTTTCGAAATGCCAAAAAAATATTATGCATAAAAGTTTTAAAAAATTGAATAACATCTATGTGGTCCACCAGCACTTGCAATACACAATAAAAATAGAAATTCTGTAAAAAAAATGCATCACAAGTAAAAAAAAAAATTTAAACGTGCATTCTAATGAAATAAAGCATTTGGACTGGTTTTTGATATAATAAAAAGATTTATAATCATGTACTACTAATTTTCTAATTTCAATTTAATTCGTATAAGTACACTCGTTTAGTAAATTCTGGCCGTTTTCGCAAGATTTCTCTGTTTTTGTCGATTTTGTGAAGAGTTATATTTAGAATGAAATTTTTTGGAAATTGGGAATTTTAAAATCCATGCCACATCTATCTTGCAATTTAAAAGCAATATCAGTGGAATTTGGTTTTGTTGTTAAACATTGCATTACGTTCGTTCTTGTGGGAAAACTTTATTGCTCCAAAGAGCTAATGGCATGATTTCTTCTGTAAGATACCAGCAGTGGTTTTTAAAGGCACTGATTGCACTCTCATATAATAGTCCGAGAGGCGACTGCAATTTTTGGACCCCATCAAACATCATTCTGAATTTTTTATATAGAAATTAGAGAAAAGTGAGTAAATTAGGAATCCACTGGTCTGCCGTGACAAAAATGGCCGAAACTGATCAATAATCGACTTGGAATGAGTTGAACTAAAATCTGATTGCCAAATATGTCATAACTTGCCAAAAAGTGAACAAACTTATTCGTCTGGCAACCCACTTCATTTTGATTTTCAATGAGAAAAAGCGCAAACGATTTCTGATCTTTGGCTCGGAAAACTTATATCTTTTAAAAGTAAGCCAAATTGGCGACATCAGTTACGTCATAAGTGACGTAATATTTTTTGCCAACTTGGCTCCCTTTTAATAGATGCAAGTAGACGGTCGCCAGATATCCGAATCGTCTGCAACCTTCTTAATTGAAAATTAAAGAGTGAGGGTTACCAAATAAAAAAAAAATGCTCATTATTTGGCAAGTTATGGCGCATTTGGCAATTGGATTTAGTTCGACTTATTAAAAGTCGATTTTTGACCAGTTTCGGCCATTTTTGCCACGGCAGACCAGTGGATTCGTAATCTACTCACTTTTCTCTAATTTCTATAAAAAATTCAGAATGATGTTCAATGGGGTCCAAAAATTGCAGTCGCCTCTCGGTCTATAATGTGGTGAACAGTTCAGTGCATGAATGTAAGAGAATGAAGCTTTTGTTGGTATTTTTGTGGGCATTTATAGCAGAATCACAAGTTATTCACCAGGTGCTTTAAATGAGAGTAACGAAGTTGGTAAAGTCACACACATTAGCAACCTATTATTTTGAAGTTATTGTGCCAGCAGATAATAACTATATTTGCTTCTCAAGAAGACAAATTTTAACTGTATACAACATTTATCATCCAACTTGCTTTGTGCAAGACTCCTAGTCGGTTTAATTTTGATGCTTGAGTAATATTCGGAAAGTCTAAGTACGTTAGGTCAAGCTTTTTGACCTCCACATAGTCATCTCACTTTTTTTCCCGAATCGATGGCGCCGATCAAACGGTATAGTGGTTAGCGTGCTAGCTTCTAGACCGCGAGGTTCCGAGTCCCGTGTTAGGCATGGGTGTTTGTAAATGTATGTTGGTTTGTCAAATGACGAAATGTTTCGGCGCATTATAGCCCTCGTGTTGCTGACGGCGCCAGATAAATCTGAATACAACCAACCAACCCGAATCGATGGCAGATTTGGTTGTCTGGATTGCACTGGATCTAAGAATATCAATGATGCTTTTTTGCTTGTGCGTTCACTGACTTAAGAGTCAAAAGATACCAATTGACTATGAAAATATCCAAGAAGATTAAAATTTGTCATGAAATTGTTTAGACAAAAGGTTATATTTGGTGACTTTGGAAGACTCCATCTTTTAGTCATCAAACACATGGTTGGTTGGTTGTATTCAGATTATCTGGCGCCGTCAGCAACACGAGGGCTATAATGCGCCGAAACATTTCGTCATTTGACAAGCCAACATACATTTACAAACACCCACGCCTAACATGGGACTCGGAACCCGCAACCTCGCGGTCTAGAAACTAGCACGCTAACCACTATACCGTTTGGTCGGCTCATCAAACACATGAGACAAAATGACTTCTCCAACATGACAGCAAGCTGACCAAAGAAGCGCATGTTCCAATTTCTTTTTTACACTAACGCAGGGAGCAATAACTGGCCTGTGTTTTAAGATGGTGTGTCAAACATCAACGTCCACCATTGTTTGTACGCATTGCCAAGAGGTGAGCTGCTCAAATATTAAAATCAGCAATGATTGGGCCTCACTAACGATTAGTTTCTTGGTGATAATCTGATATACAAAGAATCTTTTGCTGGTGAACGTTTCCAACGACAATGGTGATATTTTCTTCTGTTTTGTTACTTATTAAGTAATGATGTTGAAAGTTTTGCATCTCAATGCAGAGTCGTATATATTTAGGTAAGCACAACTGCTCCTTGCAGGTGTAGTTGAAACACCGTTGCAACTTGGCTTCTTGATCTATCTGCTGTTGTGCGAGATACAATCGATTAAAGGGGTAGCGATTTTAATTTTGCATTATTATTATTAAAGAGTATTATAATTTTTTTCGCAAGCTTTTCCTTCACTGATTATTCTGGGATGTTTACTTTTTCATAAAAACAGTTTTGCAGACTCCAATATAGACCAATTTACTTGAACACCTTCATTATGATGTCAAATACCTTAATGCTTGCAAATTGATTGGAAGTTTGAAGCCATTTATTTTTTAATCTTCACAAGTTATCTTGCCTGCCACCAAAAATATTTCGAAAAAAGAATAGTGTTACCAGTGCCAGAGTATAAAAAAAAAAAGTAGAGCGAATCACCGCTGTGATGATAAACGTTGTTTTTATGTTGCTATCCGAAAATGTTAGTGACCTAAATATTAAAATGTATTGCAATCTAACTGAACTTAAATATTTACATTTTCCACATGCTTTAAGAGTGGTGCAGGTTCCTCTATTTGTTAATAAAATATAAAAATAATGTATGAAAAATACTGAATTTTGTGATTTTACGTGAAAAATCTGAAATTTCTAACTTTCCGTGGACCCCTTAAAATTGTTTGGAAAACAAAAAAAACTTGAATGGTAACCTTTTACATGTAATGGAACGTTTTGAGAATGGGGTTGGTTGTATTCAGATTATCTGGCACCGTCAGCAACACGAGGGCTATAATGCGCCGAAATATTCGTCATTAGACAAGCCAACATACATTTACAAACACCCATGCCTAACACGGGACTCGGAACCCGCAACCTCGCGGTCTAGAAGCTAGCACGCTAACCACTATGTACCGTTTGGTCGGCCTTTGAGAATGGGAACAAAGTGATTTGTATCTAGAAGGGAGATTGATGCATCGTAGTGGTCAGCATAATTCCCGAACAAAATGATATACGTTGTTAAAATTTTGTCTGCAGGTTAATGGTGGCCATGAGACCTACCATTAAAGTTTTCGTCAAAATCGCGCATGCGCATAAGGTAGAGATCATTAAAAAAAATAGTGTTTTTCAGCTATTACTAAAAAATGGCTCTAACGATTTTGATTAAAATCTATGTGGCCTGTTAAGATGTTCTAATTTTCAACAAAATCGTTATGGTAATGCCTCTTAAGATGTTCTAAACATTCCCTCCTCCGAAGTTCCAGTAAAAATGCTATAAAAGCTTAACAATTTGAAAAACGTTCTCTTGACTTGAGCATCGCTCATCAACGACCGTTTTTCTCCTCTCCTCTGTTTCACTTACAAGAAAGGATAACATAAGAATTATAGAAAAGTATATCGCCAAAATCGTCATTTTGGCGGGATTTTTTAAAAAGTTCCATACAAGAATTATCGCCAAACTAACCATTTTTTCTAAATGAATGATGGTGATAAAAAGAACGTTAAATAACACCAATACACTTCAGTATAACAGTGTGATTGAAAGTTGTGCGATGTTCCACACCCCTAGTTTTCATGGTAATAACGCATAATATTTTTTTCACGAACACGAGAAAATTTATCTTGACCTTTAAAAATATCCCGCGCTTGCATATATGTCATATGCATCTCTCTGTCACGGAACAACTTTAAGTGTCCCTTAGCTTCAAGGTCATGACACGAAAGCATCTTATTACTTCGACCGGATTTTCAGTCTAGAGAAACAACACAATGGATAAGATGATTGAAGTGTTTTAAGAATTCTTATTATCCAAAAACTTCTTAAAAGTAGATGTGTCATCTCCTGGAATAATGAAATGGTGATGTAATATGGAATGGAAGCTACTTTTTACTGTCATCCAAGCAGTAAATAATCATCTTAATCCAAAATGTGCGCCAAGGAATTCTTTTATGTATTTTTTACATAAGAGATATTTTTTTTTTTCTAAAACAAAATAAAAAAAAAATCTGATGTAGATGCATTCGGAAAAAAAAAATTAAGTTTTGTTAAACTCAAAGATTAAGAATTTGCATGTCATAAATTTTGAAATATTGATAGTAAAATTGTAAAGTTCAAAATATTTAATGAATATAATAAATAAAATATTTGAATCCAAACCATTGATAGCGATTTGTTCTGACTTATTTTAGTGCAGATAAACTCAGAAAAATGCTTTTTATTTTATTTTAATTGCATGTGGTTATAATTATTAGAGTACGTCTGGAAACTGGGGCTTAGGCCTTAGAGTAGGTAAAAAAAAAAAAATTAAAAAATAACGCTTACGAATTCATTGACCCAAAAATATACATATTTAAATTACCGGTTTAATATTATAGGACATTTGCTTTTTGGCAATGTCGATGTTTCATTGCAAAATTTGTATTTATACAATTAATTGGGAAATGGGCTCCCGATATCCTTGCGGTAGAGCAGGGTTTCTTAACTTGTGGTTCATGGCCCCCTTGGGGGTCCGCCGACTGATCCTAATTTTTAAAATGTTTGCATCAATATTTAGCCAGCAGTGGTAACCCGGACCTACTTCATCCTTAGCGCGCTCTGTATGGCAACCTAATGTTATTGTTACACATTGTTTTTTACATGCACTGGCTACAAAAAAACTCTTCCAACCAGCTTAAAAGAAGTATTGTCAATAGTTATTAAAACTGTGAATTTTATTAGAAGTAGAGCTCTTAATCATCGTCTTTTTAAAACACTGTGTCAAGAAATGAACGCAGAACATGAGGTACTTCTGTACCACACGGAAGTGCGCTGGCTGTCACGAGGGCAGGTTTTGAAAAGAATTTTCATGTTGAGGAAAGAAGCATCACTTTTTTTAGAAGAAAAAGATAACTCACTCTTCGAATATTTCAAGAAAAAAGATTTTATATGTAAATTGGCTTACCTGGCAGACATTTTTAACCACATGAACGATATATGTCTTTCAATTCAAGGGCCTGATACAACAATTATGGATGCCACTGAGAAACTACAGGCATTTTTATTGAAAATGTCACTTTGGAAAATTAGAATTCAAAATGGGATATATGCAAACTTTCAAATGTTGGACGAAGTGCTTTTTGAAAATGGATCTCGGCAGGATAGTTTGTTATTGAATAACTTGAAAAATGAAATCTGTGAACACCTGGAAGTACTTCAAGTTTCATTTGAAAAATATTTCAATTCGGATGGAATAAATATAAAAGATGAGTTGTGGATTCGTAATCCTTTTCTTTGTGATATTGACTGTATCGATGACATGAACCTTGCCAAAGATGAGCTAATTGATTTGAAAACAAAGTCCTTGTTAAAAATGGATTTCGATTCAAAAACTCTTGGAGAGTTTTGGTCTTCTTTAAGTTGGTTGTATTGGTTGGTTGTACTCAGATTATCTGGCGCCGTCAGCATCACGAGGGCTATAATGCGCCGAAACATTTCGTCATTTAACAAACCAACATACATTTACAAACACCCATGCCAAACACGGGACTCGAACCCGCAACCTCGCGGTCTAGAAGCCAGCATGCTAACCACTATACCGTTTGGTCGGCTGGTCTTCTTTAAGAGAAGCCTACCCATTGCTTGTAAAACGAGCTATGGCAGCCATTATTCCGTTTGCTACAATATATCTTTGCGAAGCGGGATTTTCCACACTTGTCACAATAAAAACATCGAAATCGACTGAATGTCGAACATGATATGCGCGTTGCTTTGTCGAAAACCATCCCTCAATTCAATCTGTTAATCAAGGAAAAGCAGCAGCAGCCTTCACATTAAAAATTTTAATTTCTTCAAATTTTTTATACTATTGAAATAAAAATATTAAAATAATTAAATAATAAAACAGAATATATTTTGTAATAAATGATGTTTAAGCAATTTTTTTTTTTTTCACAGAGGGGTCCGTGACATATTTAAAATTTTTAAAGTGGTCCATTGTGCCAAAAAGGTTAAGAAACCCTGCGGTAGAGTATCGGTTGCGTGGCACTAGCCGACGTGTATCGAGCCAACAGGGTAAAATGGTACCACTAGTGCACAAACACCTGTTTATAAGGGGAAGGAAATCCGCTACAAGGTAACATGGTACCAGAAGCGCACAAACTCTAGTTTCTTAGGGGCGCACTTCTTCATTTGATTTACCATTTGAATGATACCATTTCATTTCTGAGTCTAAAATTACTTCTTAAATTACAGTGGATTTTGTGAACTTGTTTTCTATCATATTAATTAGTGTAGTAAACTTTAAACGCGTTTTATGAAGTGTAATATATATTTTTACTAGCTGAATACCCGTGCTTCGCTACGAAATTTTAATATGTACAATATTTTAGCTAGCAGTGAAGCCTCGCATTGCGGAAATCCGTCATTGGTGTATAGGGCCCAGTGTTTGGTGCTTCTCTCGCAGGAAGGTTCATCTCTACGCAAAATCCAGCTCGCTTCGTTCACTGAAAAGTTCATTAACACATAAGCACAGGCTTACTTCACACGTTGAAAAGTTCATTGCTATGCAAGCATAGGCTCGCTTAGAGGTTCATTGTTGAGTAAGCATAAGCTCGCTTCACTCATTAAAATCTAATTGCTACGTAAATACTTAATAAAGAAACAAAAAATCCCCGTTAATACAATACCCCTTTAAGATTATTTTAACACTTGTTTGTGGAAAGTAAAATTGGAAGGCCAAAAGTACTTATTTATAAACTTTCAGAGCTTTAGGCCTATTAAAAGTTGCTTTTTGTGAAAATATTAATTAAAAAACAAATTAAAATGTTAACCTCCTTTTTATCAAAAGTCCAATTAGAAGGCCAAAACAACTTGTATTGAAAATTTCAGAACTGTAACCCATTTCGAAATAGTTTTGTGAAATATATGTTAAAGTTAAAAAAAAATAATTAAAAAACAAATAAAATTTTAAAGTTCTGTTTTTCAAAAGTCTAATTAGAAGGCCAAAATTACTTATGCGGAAAATGTCAGAGCTGGTAGCTCTATTAGAAATCGTTTTGTAAAATATATATTAATTAATTAAAAAAAATAATTTATAAATAACTAATTAAAATTTTAACATTCTGATTTTCAAAAGTCCAATTAGAAGGCTAAAGCTACTTATGTTGAAAATTTCAGAGCTGTATCTCTATTTTAAGTCACTTTGTAAAAAAAAAAATTCAAAAAGAGCTAATTAAAATTTTAACATTCTGTTTGACATAAGTAAAATTAGTAGGCCTAAACTTCTTATGTTGAAAATTTCAGAGCTCTACTCCAATTTTAAGTAGGTTTCTATAGATCCACAGACAGACACACAGCTTGTTTTATTATTATAGATAACCAACACATTATAAAATACCTTATAAGCACATTTGTTATAAACTGTGTATTTTTTCAAACTTTTTATTTAAAAACTTATAATTAAATAAATATTGAAGCCAGATTCACAATTCTTCATGTCTCGCACATCCGCATGTCCGTTCTAATAACATCCTAATTAGTCATTTTAATTGCAATTAGCTAATTAAAAAATTAACGGAAGAATAAAGTTTATGTTTAAAAATGCATCATTTTTAATTTTGATGTACTGCTAAGAAGTTTGAAATTATAACATAAAAATTAAAGAATGGAGATCCTACATTCTGCACATAAACTAGCAGTTTGTGCGCTCATGGTACCATTCGCTTGATAAATGAGAGGCAACTCTCTTCCCCCCCCCCCCCCCCAAATACTGCAGGTGTTTGTGCGCTCTTGGTACGATGCGCTCATGACACGTCGGCTCGTGCCACGACACCAGAGTATCGAGCTCATAAACGGAGGGTCGTGGGTTCGGGCCTCCGTCCGCCAAATATCGGTGTGCACCTAATGGGGGCTGGTACACATTAAATCTGTCGTGGCCTCGATGTCCTCTCGTTGGTGTGGTGGGGTCGGAGAGAGGGGAAGATTTCGATCTCGTATTCTTCTAGATGCTCAAAATTACGAGACGTATTTGGCTGTGTTAAGCACTTTATAAGTGGCAGAAATAGACAGTCGGTGGTTCCATAAAACAAAAAAATTGGGAAATTAATTCTTTTTCAAACGAGGTAAAATGCTTATTTGACTCGTGCTGTCGCACTTCATCAAATAATTGGCCGAGTTTGAAAAAAAATGATTTCCCACGTGCTGCATACAATATTTTTATTTTATAATTACGCGCAAAAAATATTTCTAATACATTTATAAACTAAAGTTGCCAACTACAGTCAATGAATCTCTTCTAAAAATGTCATTACTATACTAAATTCTAACTTAACTAGACATCACTTAGACGGTAGATCGTCACAGTGCTCATACTTATTTAATCCATTTTGACGGAGTGAAAGCATAATGTTCGCCAAACCACAACCCTATAGAGAACAAAAGGCTCTAAGGTTTGGAGAGAATTATGTCTTCACTCCGCCAAAATGGATTAAATACCTATGAGACGATCTATCGTCTAAGTGATGTCTAGTTAAGTTGAAGTTTAGTATATACCAAAACTATATAAAATTTGAGCACGAGGAGTCCGGGAAAGTCCTTTTTCGAAACTCGTGAAAGTTACTTTCCCGTACTTCTCGATGTAAAGTGCTACTTTGGTCACTATTTTTGATTAAAAATAATTAAATAAAGTTTAATGATTAAATAAAGCAAAATTATTATACAATTGAATCAAAGAAATTAGTGCCAGAAATTTGTTTACACTTATTTCCATTGTCACCTATCAACTGTAAAAAGAAACAAAACTCGTCTGCTATACAGATCCAATTAATTGCTGCTTACAAAACCCACCTAAATTCTACCATCTCAAATCAGAAGTGACATTTCAACAACACCCAACATAAAGAAAAAAGAAAAGGAAAAAAAAAGAAGAAAAAAAGGGAGTTCTGCTAATCTAAATAGATGCCATTTCAAAAGCCAACGTTGCCTAATAAAAGCCCACAAGAACAAGAAATAAAAAAAAAAAATTACAAAATTAGAGTGGGATCCGATGGCATCGGTGGGCAGTTATAACTTCCACGAACCTTGAATTACAACCTTGGGAATGGCAACAGCAAGGTCGTCGCTTGCTGGCAGACTGATCTCCTGAAATTCGAATACAAAACCATGGATTAGGAAGAGTGTGTTCTTTTCATGTTTTAGACTATTATTCGAATGCATTGTTTTGGCGAAGAACGATTTTGGCGGTCAGTTGAAAATAGAAGAAGTCAAATGGTAATGAGGTTTTCGGGTGGAAAACGAGATGATTTCTGGTGATAAACGAGCATTGTAATTTTGTTTTCTGAAAAAGACGGCCATTTTGGGTTTGTTGGTTCGAATGTCATCACGAGCCGTGTATTAACCTCGATTTCCCCCCCTTCGTTTTTTTTGCTCTAGTGTTTGGGAGATGGAGAAGAATGGTGTGGATGATAATTATATGAAATGGCTAATGGCGTCGGGATGGGCTTTTTCGTAAAAAGGTATCAGTGCTAAAAATAGGATAAAAAAATCGTCGATTCCCTTGTTATCAGGTTATGATCTAATTCTGGAGTTAAAGTGGAAGTGAAATCTCAATCGTACTGTTGCGTGGATGGGTTCGAAAGATTTGAAGCCAAAGCAGATCAAAACTTGCAAAAATTTATTCCGATAAAACTCTTCGCAGATTCTCTTACAACTCCAGAACTTCTCGTTCTAGTAGACTCAATACAGCTCTATGCACAACAATAGAGCACAAAACAGTTGTTAAAAACTTGACAAAACAACTGCTAAAATCGCTGCAAAAGACAATGCAATACAGTTCACTTTCGGAACTCTCTGAATGCTCGCTGAGAGACAGCTAACTCGGTAACTCCACTCAGTCAGTAACTCAACTCAACTAACTAACTAACTCCACTCACGGCCGGCCTTATATAGGAGTCAATACTTCGTGCATCTTCTAGAGATAGAAATTTGGAGGACTTTCCAGATCGTAGTCGAAAAGCCTTATACATGTACATGAGGACTGAAAATGTCGCCAAGTTTGGCGACATTTGGCGATTTCTCGCCAAATTTGTCGACAAAAATTAGTCGCCAAAAGCGTTGCCAACTTGGCTCTATCTCGCCAATTTGGCGAGATTTCCATTACCATAATGTTAAATGGCCTTCTCTTTGTAAAACTCGCTTCCCAGCATTATCTGTGTAAAACTCGTTATCAAGCATTACAACACTTATTGCAGGGAAGCCAAGTAAAGAACTCTTGCACTGCCTTATGCGAAGTGTACATAAATTTATCTTTTTACATAATCAATGCTACGAAATATTTACAAATATACAGAAATTTGTAACAATGTAGGGTAACAACGTCAAAGTGCCGAAAATTGTTTCATTTCTCAAATTTCCAAGGTAATCTGCATATTACCTACTATACTAAACTTCAACTTAACTAGACTTCACTTAGACGGTAGATCGTCACAGTGCTCATAGGTATTTAATCCATTTTTGCGGAGTGAAGACATAATTCTCGCCAAACCTTATAATAGCCTTTTGTTCTCTACAGGGTTGTGGTTTGGCGAACATTATGCTTTCACGCCGCCAAAATGAATTAAATACCTATGAGCACTGTGACGATCTACCGTCTAAGTGATGTCTAGTTAAGTTGAAGTTTAGTATAGGCACTCCTTAAAGGGAAAGTAAGATCTTTGTTGGAACAATATCAACTTTTCTGTACATTTAAATTAACACATGAAGCTTGGCGTCCACTATCGCTAAGCAGAGCAGATCAGAGCGGAGTGAATTAAAGCCAATTACAATGTTGTCAACGTCCATTGTAGCTCGAAGCTTGTGCTACAGTAGACATTGGTAGCCTTGTAATTGGCTCTAATCCACTCCGCTCTGCTCTGCTTAGCGATAGTGGACGCCAAGCTTAAGGCTATTTATTTATTTTTTTGATATCTAAAGAATCAATTTAATACAATCAAACAATCACCAAATTATTTCATAAAATCAATCATCAAGCAATTGGTTGGTTGTTTTTCAGGTTATCTGGCGCCGTCAGCAACACGAGGGCTATAATGCGCCGAAACATTCGTCATCAGACAAGCCAACATACATTTACAAACACCCATGCCTCGCAGCCGCAACCTCGCGGTCTAGAAGCTAGCACGCTAACCATTATACGGTTTATCATCAAGCAATTAAAAACTATAACACAAACAATGAAACGGTTTAAAAATATTATTACAAAAAGAAATAAACATAATATTATTTAATTTTTGATGTATAATTAACCAAGTTAATACATTCAAACAATTAACAAATTAGTTGATAAAATCACAGAACTTTATCGATATGGAAGCCGTTAATGTGCTGCACTTTTACAGAGGTGAAATGCGGGAAACTCTAGATTCCGCACGTTATGGGAGCAAATCAGTTAATCTGCAGATTAGCAATGTGCAAAAATTAACGACTTTCCAGCTTTAGCAGTAACAGACATACTATGTCAGAGCGGTTGATTGATTGTATTTTTCCTGCACACAGTATCTACTATACTAAACTCCAACTTAACTTGACATCACTAGACGATAGATCTTCACCGTGCTCATAGGCAATTAATCAATTTTGGCGGAGTGGAGACATAATTCTCGCCAAACCTTATAGCCTTTTGTTCTCTAAAGAGTTGTGGTTTGGCGAACATTATGTTTTCACGCCGCCAAAATGGATTAAATGCCTATGAGCACTGTGACGATCTACCGTCTAGTGATGTCAAGTTAAGTTGAAGTTTAGTATAGCTCCAATAACGTGAGGATTACGCTCAACGTAAGGAAAACCAACTCAATGTAAAGGGTATATCAGAATCAAATCTCCCTAATTTGCAGAGGGCCTCTACACTTAACAGAAAGTTTAAAAAAAATTACTAACAGACATACTATATCAGAGCGGTTGATTGTATTTTTCCTGTGCGCAGTATCTACTATACTAAACTTCAACTTAACTTGACATCACTAGACGGTAGATCGTCACAGTGCTCATAGGCATTTAATCCATTTTGGCGGCGTGAAAGCATAATGCTCGCCAAACCACAACCCTGTAGAGAACAAAAGGCTATTATAAGGTTTGGCGAGAATTATGTCTTCACTCCGCTAAAATGGATTAATTACCTATGAGCACGGTGAAGATCTATCGTCTAGTGATGTCAAGTTAAGTTGGAGTTTAGTATAGCTCCAATAACGTGAGGATTACGCTCAACGTAAGGAAAACCAACTCAATGTAAAGGGTATCAGAATCAAATCACCCAAATTTGCAGAGGGCCTCTACACTTAACAGAAAGATTTAAAAAAAATATATCTTTCATGTTTTAATGGTAATTTGAAACAAAAGTAAAATTATCGGCTTAGGTACAGTTTACCCTGGTCCTTAAGTTCATGTCCCAATTTATTTTTTTATCTCTCTATATATAAGGCAAAGCCCTCACTCACTCACTCACTCACTCATCACTAATTCTCCCACTTCCCACATAGTCACAACTCTGAAAATCGGCACAAATATCAACAATGGTAAAAATAGAAAAAGTAAGCTATTCCGTTCTCGGTTAACCCACTTTAAGGGGTCGAAAAGGGGTTAAACGTTAAAAACGAGGGACATTCGAATATCCCACTTCCCATTTGGTCACAACTCTAAAAATTGGTACAAATATTAACAATAGTAAACATAGAAAAAGTAAGCTATTCCGATCTCGATTAACCCACTTTAAGGGGTCTAAAAGGGGTTAAACGTTCCAAACGAGGGACATTCGAATATCCCACTTCCCATTTGGTCACAACTCTAAAAATTGATACAAATATTAACAATAGTAAACATAGAAAAAGTAAGCTATTCCGATCTCGATTAACCCATTTTAAGGGGTGGAAAAGGGGTTAAACGTTCCAAACGAGGAATATTCGAATGTCCCACTTCTCACTTGTCCACAACTCTGAAAATTGGTGCAAATGTCGACATAGGCAAACATAGAAAAATTAAGCTATTCCGATCTCGATTAACCCACTTTATGGGGTCGAAAAGGGGTTAAACGTTCCAAACAAGGAATAATCGAATGTCCTACTTTTCATTTCGTCACAACTCTAAAAATTGGTGCGAATATCAATAAAAACAAACGAAGAAAAAGTAAGCTATTCCGATCTCTATTAACCCACTTTAAAGGATGGAAAAGGGGTTAAGCGTTCCAAACGAGGAATATTCGAATGTGCCACTTCCGACAAGGCCACAATTTTGAAAATTGGCTTAAAAACCAACAATGTTAAACATAGAAAAAGCATGCTAATCCGATCTCTGTTAACCCACTTTAAGGGGTCGAAAAGGGGTTAAACGTTCCAAACGAGGAATATTCGAATGTACCACTTCCCACATGTCCACAACTCTGAAAATTGGTGCAAATCTCGACATAGGCAACATAGAAAAATTAAGCTATTCCGATCTCGATTAACCCCCTTTAAGAGGTCGAAAAGGGGTTAACGTTACAAACGAGGGATATTCGAATGACTTACTTCTCATTTCGTTAAGACTCTGAAAACTGGTGCAAGTATCAACAAAAACAAACGTAAAAAATTAAGCTATTTTGATCTCTATTAACCCACTCTAAGGGGTCTAAAAGGGGTTAAACGTTCCAAACGAGGGATATTCGAATGTACCACTTCCCATATGGTCACAACTCTAAATATTGGTATAAATGTCAACAATGGTAAACATAGAAAAAGTAAGCTATTCCGATCTCGATTAACCCACTTTAAGTGGTCAAAAAAGGGTTAAACATTCCAAACGAGCTATATATTCGAATGTCCTACTTCTCATATTGTCACAACTCTGAAAACTGGTGTGAATATCAATAAAGACAAACGCAGAAAAAGTAAGCTATTCCGATCTCGGGTGGATGAAGGGGTGGAAAAGGGGTTAAACGTTCCAAACGAGGAATATTCGAATGTAACACTTCCCATATGGTCACAACTCTAAAAATTGGTAAAAATATCAACAAAGACAAACATAAAAAAGTTATGCTATTCCGAGCTTGATTAACCCACTTAAGGTTTGGTTGGTTGGTTGTATTCAGATTATCTGGCGCCGTCAGCAACACGAGGACTATAATGCGCCGAAACATTCGTCATTAGACAAGCCAACATACATTTACAAACACCCATGCCAACACGGGACTCGAACCCTCAACCTCGCGGTCTAGAAGCAAGCACGCTAACCACTATACCGTTTGGTCTGCACTTAAGGTTTGCAAAAGGCGTTAAACTTTCCAAACTAGGGATATTCGAATGTCCCACTTCCCATTCGGTCACAACTCGGAAAAGTGGTACAAATATCAAAAAAGATTAAACATAGAAAAAGTAAGCTATTCCGTTCTCGATTAACCATCTTTAAGGGGTCGAAAAGGGGTTAAACGTTCCAAACGAGGGATATCCGAATGTTCCTCTTCCAATGTAGTCATATTTCTGATATTTGGTGCAAATGTTAAAAGGGCAAATGTTAAAACAATAAGTCATTCCAATATCGATTAACGAATTTTTAAGGGATGAAAAGTTGACGCTACATTGAAACTATACGAGGATTAACTTAATGTCTCAATTCCAATACAGCTACTACTTTGAAATTTAAAACTAAGAGCAAACATAAACACAATAAACTATTCCAATTTACTATTCACAATTATAAATTTCGTTTAAAATGTCAACAAAGGAAAGTTCCTATTCCTATTTTGATAAATCAATTTGTCGGGATCGAAATGGCAGCAAACGTCTGAAGTGTGGAATACATGAATGTCTTTTGATCGCTAAAATGCTAATGGTAAAATTTCATAGCGCAGCACGGGTATTCAGCTAGTCGATACATAAATACAACTGAGCAACATCGGAATACATCTCTTTTCATTCAAGCAGGCGCCAAGCCCACACAATGCCTTTTGTGCGCATGCGCAATCATTAAGTGGGGACTGACACCGGATCACACTTTTGATCAATTGAAAAGAATCAAATGTAACGAGATAGGGAAAAACTCACAAAATTTTTAGAAAAAAAAATCAGTGTACTTTTACATGGGCTCCCTTAAGCCAGTTCTGTGACGTCAAATAAGCGATCGGTGCGCCGTCTGTCGGTGATCACGGGAGAGTGGAGGGAATTAGTTGATGGAAGTCGAAGGCGCCAGTAAATAGAAAATGTTTGGTTTACTGGCACTAATAGCCAGGTGACATCACAGACTGGCGATCTGAACTGGAACCCTCGACTGGTAGCGTGCAAATCCGGCTTTAGTAGCCCTGAGGATGTCCAGCCGACAGTCCAGTTCCAGTCATAACATGTCCGTAGTCACAGTGGATGTCCCTTGAGGTAGGCCTTGTCCATGGCGTAGCCCCAAAAGACAAGATATCTACAATTATAATTGGAATAGCACAGCCTTTAGCCCAGCAAAGTCTTTGAAGTTGTGGTCAGCCGGACGCCACTTGTCGCCACCGATTGCTGGTCAGTCGGTTTCAACTGAATCCAGCCACCTGGAAAGGAAGACGGTCTCTTTCCAGCTGGTTTTGGCGAAAGTGATCTTCTTGACAGAGTTATCATCTTTCAATCTAAATATGTGCCACTTGATTTTATTGGCTTTGAGGACATTTAGAATACTTCAGTGGCGGTTCGTGGTCGAAAATGTTAAGGGGACTCGGTAACCTAACAATAAAAAAAAAATTGTTTGGTTTTTTTTATTATTATTATCATTATTTCATGTTTTTCTATGTTTCTTTGCCTTTCCATTGATGTATTACTTTTGTTTGTACGCAAATTAGAAGTATGTTATATTTTGTTTTAAAAATGACAACTTTTACCTTTAATTTTCTCTAAGCGTAAGATTTTAAACTTAATTCAATGTACTTTTTCTAACTAACTTGTAGAGATATACAAGTAATTTTTTTTCATTAAATTGTAGTACATAACCTACATTTCCAGTTATTTTCTTAATTATTTTTTAAATACCAAATATTTGTAAAAAAAGAGGGTTTTTTTTTTTTTTTTCAAAAAAAAATTTGGAAGATTGATATAAATCTAAAGAAAAAAAATTCTGATAATATTTTTTTAGCAAACTTTAACCACAATGTAATCTGCAGATTATATACTATACTTTTATAAAAAAAATTATTGGTATATCTCCATTAGTTAGAAAAGGTACATTGAAGTTTAAAATATTACGTTTAGAAAAAAATCAAAGTTAAAGGCTTATATAGTTAACATTGATAATTTACTTTTTTTTAAACAAAATATAGCATACTTCTAATTTGACTAGAAACAAAAGTAATACATCAATGGAAAGGGGGAAATGCATAGAGTAACGTGAAGTAAAATATCTCAAAATCGATTTATCTTTTTATTTTCAGGTTATTGAGTTCCCTTAAAGCAACCGGAAACATGCGACTTCCTAACCCCCCCCCCCCCCTTCTCCCTAAACCACACACACTTTCCACAATAATGTACAATCACATTTGAATTTTTTTTTTAAATTGTCATTTTAAAAATCGGATTTTTCTTGCACTTAAAAGTATATAATTAGTAATGATGCTTAAAAGAAAGAAAAAAAAATATTAAAAAATTAAGTAATTAACATTTAACTCGTTATAAATTATCTTATTTTTGAAGTGATTGCTGGAGTTTTATATGAGGCCAAGAAAAGAAATTATGCTTGGAAATTGTTCGTAATATCATTCTTAATGTTACGAGCTTCCATCTAGATTCTAGAATCTATAGTTTTTTTAATGGAATTTTTTTACATTAAAAATAGAAAAAAATCGTAATTTTTGTAAAAACTTTTGCATTTAAAAATCTAGCAAAATTCATTGTCTTTTTCAATTAATTTGACTGAGATTCAAAACATCTAATAGAATAGTTAATGCAGATTTCAATTAAAAATCATTTTTCAAAAATATTTTATCAAATTTCAGTTATCACTGTTCAATTGAAGTTTAACGCGCCAAAAACACGATTTTTTAGATAACGAGTTTAAAGTATTCAAATTTATTTTCGGTACAAAATAGTACTTCAAACTAATAAAATAACACTCTACTCTTCAGATGATACCATTATTTTGCAAAAATTCTCAAGGGCAGATAAAGTCGGAAAATCAATGATCTGGGCTGCCTCGCTGTATATTACGTGGAGGGAAGACCCTATTGGTTTCCATTGGTTACCATGGCAACGTCGCAGCCGAAAAGCGTTTCAGAAACACGTGACTGCCGTTTGGAGGAAGATCACCTTGATTGGAAAAGTTTCTTTTCCCCTCGTAAATTGAGTATCGAGGCAAGAAGTTTGCTGTTTATCGGATTTTTTTACACCTACCCCGTAGAAATTGTATCTTCATTTTAGAAAATTGTAAAATGTATCAATTCAGTTTTGAACTAATAAATTTAGATACAGCCCGACTGCACTGGCTGTACAGTGCAAGAGCCGCCACTGGAATATTATGTTGTTTGCATTTACTTTAGATTTCTTAGTTATGGAGAATTATTTCATTTCCCGCAGGCACAATTATTTTCAGGGAGGTGCAATGTGGTTAATTTTATTAAAATGTTATGAAATTGATATCTTATAGAAATTTTGATTATTAGTTATCTATTAAATTTCAGTTCCATTGAATATTTTAAAACCTATAACATACTTCTATTTCCGCAGCCGACCAAACGGTACAGTGGTTAGCGTGCTAGCTTCTGGACCGCGAGGTTGTGGGTTCCGAGTCCCGCGTTAGGCATGGGTGTTTGTAAATGTATGTTGGCTTGTCTAATGACGAATGTTTCGGCGCATTATAGCCCTCGTGTTGCTGACGGCGCCAGATGATCTGAAAACAACCAACCAACCAGTAGATCGCAACACTTTCCTTTTCAATTTTCAATTATTGCACCTTCCCAGCGGTTCCCATGACTGCTCCAAAATTATTATTTTTTTATATTTCAAAATTAAATATATTATATTTCAAAAAATTAAAGGCGGTGAATAGTGCTAGAATAATACGAAAATTAAACTTTTTGTTAAATTCAAACTGAGTTTTTTTTTTAAATGCATACTTCTAAAGAATAATCGAATTTTGGTAAATGAATCTGGCAGTAGAATTCTGGAAGAAAAAGTTTGAAATATGTTCCGAGTAATTCTGTGAAGTATAAACTCGAAAGTAAAATAAAGAGTTCTTACAAAAAAAAAAAAAATCACTCAATTTAGAGTTATATATTTACGAAGTAAATATAATATGAATTATATATTCATGAAGAAAAATTCTCCACTAAAAGTTGAATTATAAGACAGGACATCTACAAGTACAACAAAGTTCTACGAAGAAGAATTATAAAACACAGAATTTTTAAACTTAAAATTAATGATTCGAAACATATCGTAAGAAATTCTTCTTTATTTAAGAACTAGATGATGTGGAGTTTGTCAGCAACACTTCTATGAAAAGTTCATTCTTCTTAAATAATTTGTTTGCCATTAATACATACTGACATATAAAAAAACTTCTTATAACATCCTTAAACAGCATCGTCCATACATATTTTCTCTAGACAAAGAGGCGATTACAAGTTTAGGTATACCATCAAATTTTTTATAGAACGTAGAGAACGAATCCACTGGTCTGCCGTTGCAAAAATGGCCGAAACCATTCAAAAATCGACTATGAATGAATTGAACTAAATTTGATTGCCAAATACCCTATAACTTGCAAAATAATTAGCATTATTTTTTTATCTGGTAACCTATCACTCTTTATTTTTCAATTGAAGAAGGTTACAGACGATTTGTTTTTCCTGGCTCCAAGATCTTTCATCTTTTAAAAGGGGGCCAAGTTGGAAATGAATGTTTCGTCATCTGTGACGAAATATTTCTCGCCAACTTGGCTCACTTTTGAAAGATAGAACTATTCTTCGCAAAGAGAATAAATATCGTCTGCATTCATTCTCATTGAAAATTAAAGAGCAGTCATCAGTTACCACATTTAAAAGAATGTTCATTATTTGGCAAAATATGACACATTTGGCAATTAAATTTAGTTCAACTCACTTAATCATTTTTTTTTTAATAGTTTCGGCTAATTTTGCCCCGGCAGACCAGTGAATTCATGATCCCCTAACATTTATGTATATTCTATAAAAAACTCAGAAGGATATTCGATGAAGTAACTAAAACTTGCAGGACTATACGAAAACACCCATTATTTTCCTGACCGTACAAATTTTACCGTGCATCATCCGTGCGTAACGCCGCCATAATCAGAAAGGAGAGAAGAAAAAAAGAAAAAAAAAGCATTGAACTCTCTATTATCAAAAAATGTCTTCGATTCGTCTTCGAATTTTACAACAGAACACTACTGCGTTAAGTAGCTTCACTGACGGAACTAATCGAAGCAGAATTCGGAAAATACATACACATCAAGGTTACGCTTGGGCTATTTCCTTTCCGTATAAAATATACCTGCAGGAAACATTCAACTTTGAAAAAAAGTCAGAAGCGAAGTTTTGTTTTCAAGGCGGAAAATTAATGTGGAAGTGTACGTGTGTTGTATATATTACGCAAGACTTGATTGAAAATTCTATAAAGTTGTAATCTGTGTAATTGTTATTCACTATCTGCCGTGGCAAAAAATGGCCGAAACTGGTCAAAAATCGACTTAGAATGAATTCAGCTGAATTCGATTGCCAAATATTGAGCATTCTTTTTTTATTCGATAACAACATCGCTCTTGAATTTTCAGTTAAAGAAGGTTGCAGACGATTCAGATATCTGTGGCGACGGCTTACTTGCATATTTTCACAAACGAGCCAAGTTGGCAATAAATATTACGTCACTGATGACGTAACTGATGTCGCCAATTTGGCTTACTTTTAAAAGATACAAGTTTTCCGAGCCAAAGATCAGAAATCGTTTGCGCTTTTTCTCATTGAAAATCAAAATGCAGTGGGTTGCCAGACGAAAAAGTTTGTTCTGTTTTTGGCAAGTTATGACATATTTGGCAATCGGATTTTAGTTCAACTTATTCCAAGTCAATTTTTAATCAGTTTCGGCCATTTTTGTCACGGCAGACCAGGGGATTCGTAATCTACTCACTTTTCTCCAATTTCTCTAAAAAATTCAGAATGATGTTCGATGGGGTCCAAAAATTGCAGTTGCCTCTCGGACTAATGATAAGACTGATAGATGAGTTAGGAGCTTGTCCTGATATTGCGTAATAGTTTCAGTCCAAGAGGAGACTGAGAAATGTTAGTAGATTACGAAATTACTGGTCTGACGGTGCAAAAATGGCCGAAATAGTTCAAAAATCGACTTTGATAAAGTTGCACTAAATCCGATAGCCAAATGTGTCATATCATTACCAAAAGTAATGAGTATTCTTTTTTATTTGGTAAACCACTAATCTTTAACTTTCAATAAAAAAGGGTGCAGACGATTTAAAGCCAGCTTCTGAAACAGGAATCAGAAATCGTGTGCAGCCTTCCTCACTCAAAATTTAAGAGCTAAACCAAATAAAAAAAAAAAAAAAGCTCATTATTTGGCAAGTTGTGACGTATTCCGCTATCGGATATAGTTTAATTCGTCAAAGTTGCTTTTTGAATTAATTCAGCCATTTTTGTTCTGGCAAACCAGTATATTGATAACAAGCAATTTTCTATGTTCTGTTAAAAAAAAACCTCAGAGACGTCGTCTCAGATTTTGCGACACTGTGATCTAATCTGCCGTCCTAATTTAAAAAGCTCTTTATAAATCCAAAAAAGTTTTTAATGTAAATTTTTGACACTTTCTAATTAGCCTTTAGAAAATATTATTTCTATTGCATTCAATGGATCAAAATTCCTGTGCCCTACAAATCTATACAATTATATTCTAGAAGGACGAATGCAAAAGTGTTAAACATTTTCGAAAACTTCCAGTCAGAGCTACTGAACTTATGACTGCAGTAATAGTATCGACTTCAACGAATTGTATAAACTGTTTCTGGTAAGTGAAGACGTTATTTTTGTAAGAAATGTTCGGGTTTACGGACTTTATTTGCAGTTTCAGTTTTGTAATTAGTTTATTTTACGAAAACCAACACTGGTCGAATTTTTTCTGATTTCAAAATAAAGATGGCGGTTCTGAAAATGAACTTCACCAGAAAATGGCAAATGGTATAAATGACATAATGGTAATATGGTAAAAATAATGGTTGGTTGTTTTCAGATTATCTGCCGCCGTCAGCAACACGAAGGCTATAATGCGCCGACACATTCGTCATTAGACAAGCCAACGTACATTTACAAACACCCATGCCTTACACGGGACTCGGAACCCGCAACCTCGCGGTCTAGAAGCTAGCATGCTAACCACTATACCGTTTGGTCGGCGTAAAAATAATGTATAATGGTATAATGGTAAAAATAAACACAATAAAGTAGCTTAGCACGTTTATATTCATGAGGTAAGAAATTAAATATAAGCTTCTGGTGTCACTGCGATATATCGTTGTTTACATCAAGCCTGCTATTAAGTTATAAAGAATTTAAAACTTTAATGGAATGCTTTACGAATAAGTAAAGGTAAGCATAAAAAAAAAAAAAAGTAAAAGGGATCTAAGTGGTGTTTTAATTGAGGTTGCTGAGTGCTTCGTATCCATTTTTAAATGTTATCGATTAATAAAATTAGGTAGAAGTTACTAAGTTTGTCAAGTTACACTGGCAGATAATACAGAATGAGATGCAACTGAAGGTACTCCATCGAACAACATTCTGAATTTTGCACAGAATGTGGAGAAAAGATTACGACTCCACTGGTCTGCCTGGACAAAAATGGCCGAAACTTGTCAAAAATCGATTTCGAATAAGTTGAACTAAATCTGATTACCAAATAATGAGAATTCTATTTTATTTAGTAACCCATTTCAATTAAGAAGGAGGCAGACGATTCAGATGTCTGGCGACGGCTCATTTGCACCTTTCAAAAGTGAGCCAAGTTGGCGATAAATATTACGTCACTGATGACGTACCTGATGTCGTCAATTTGGCTTACTTTTAAAAGATGTAAGTTTTCGAATTCAGCTATCAGAAATCGTCTGCGCCCTTCCTGTTTGGAAATCAAATTGTGTTGTGTTTTGCTATAGAATAGAAAAGGACATTTTCTGGGAATCAAGCCTTTGTATTCAGATAATCAAATTTGACGAAATTTAACGTTACTTGGCAAAGAAAGTCTTGGAATAGAAATCTAGCCTCCGTCACCCGAACGGCCAAGTGATCGCTATAAAAGTGTACTTTTTTAAATCAAATCTTAAAATCAAATGCATTTAGTTCTTAAGATACTATCACCATCGACTAATCAAGATTCCATTCCGTTTACAACGACGCGAAAATGGCAATCCACGAACAATTCTAAAAACAGAACATTCTCACTTGCACGCTCGCATATGCTATATGCGCATATCAGAAGAAAGATAAAAAAAAAAAAAACACGCTACGTCTTTAAAGAAAGAAGAAAAAAAAGTTAGCCACCGAATCTTTTAAACATTCTTAAGACATCGTACAAGACAAGCCGTCCGAAATAGGCTAATTGCCAAAGACAACGCCGCTCTATTTACCCAATCAAAAAATCGTTCTCATTGGGGAAGCACGTGAAAACGGCGTTCCGTATCTCTTTTGCCAGAAAACACAATCTCGAACAATAAAGCCGCAACAATAATCTACGAGGAGGATACAAAACAAAAAAACAAACCAGGTGATCAGAACAAAAGGGTTTTATGTGGAGGTTGAATTGGTTAAACGGACTTTCGATTGTTTAATTTCGCTCGCAGCTGTGTTTGTTAAACGGGCTGTTTATATATGTTAGTGTATATGTATGCACAAAGGGGATAGTTAAACAAACTGTTATTGAATATGCTATTGTGTGTATTCTCAATGGTTATTTCACAAGTGTAGTATATTTCTTTAAATACAATGTTTGCTGGAATGGTTATTCAAAACATTTAATTTTTTTTTATTGCAAACAAACAGTAGGTAGAATTAAAAAAAACAAAATACCAACAATGAATCTCTTTAGGTGGCGGACTTTGAGGTATGAAAGTGTTTCGTAAGGATTCTTAGCATAGCAGACAGAGCGGTCACAATACAAAATGCCAGACAACAACACACAAAAGTCGCTACACAATAAGAACAGAATATAACCCATACAATTTTTTTTTAAATATAAATCCTTTATATGCATCATTACCAATTTTTATAATTGAGAACAAAGCACCGTTTCTGTTACCAGCGTGTTCTTGGTGTTGGCATCGCATTTTAAATATAAAAAACAACTCTATCAGCAAAATATCCGGCAAAACTACTTTTCAAAATTTATTCATTAAAAATAAACGTAAGTTTATGCACTCACATCCAAATAGTTTTTACTCTAATTAAAGCAGTTTCGTTATTTATTTATTAAAACAAATTTGGCAACAGGAAAGAGTTTCTTCAAAGTTCGGTTAAGTGCTATTTCAGCTCGATTGGATGACGGCAAGTTGGTTTATTAGTATTCCGCAAAAGCGACCTTTTAGTGAGAGTGACAGCCGCTAAAATTTGATAGAATGCATATTCATCGAAATCGAATCTATTTCCCAAGTTTCAGCCAGATTGATTAACGATAAGGGGGTTGATTGGGGCGTCCGTAGAATTGTCCGCTATCGACACACAAGATCGAAGTTAATATAAAGGATTTAAAAATACCAACAATGAATCTCTTTGGGTCGTTGACGTAGACGTATGAAAGTGTTTCATAAGGATTCTTTGCATAGCAGGGCTGGGACAACACAAAATGCCTGAAAACAACACACAAAAGACGCTAAACTAAAAGAACAGAAAAATAAAAACTCGGTATTATTGAATCCTGGCAAAATAACAAACTTCTAGGCGGAAAAAAAAAACGAAATCAAGAATGGAATTTCTTTTATTTTATTTAGTTGAAAAATGAAAGTTCGATATCCCCTGTCTGACATTATACGCTTTAAATTGTATTAACGTTCTTGAAATTGGTTCATTTATACAGAAGTTATCTCTGGCGAAGGGTGAAGGGGGGGGGGGGGAATGTCCCATACTGATAAGAACTAGTTTCTTATAAATTAATGTTTAAAATTATGCGATAATGATATTTCAACACAGTTAACCTTTACAAAAGAAAATATAACTTAAAGTAATTACAATATTGTAAATAAAGTAGTTTCATTTTAAATTTAAAGAGTTTGACAATATTTTAGAGAAGAAAAAAAAATTAATAAGAATCATTTAAATGCATTGCCAACTTTTGTGTACAATTGCATCTTCTTTTATTTATATGATTTTGAGCTGAAATGAAGTTTTTTATAGTGTTTGACCACTATGAAGAAAAAACATCGAATCCATCCCGCGAACTAACTCTTTTTTGACGCCAAAACTACAGAATGCATTGTCATCGACTACGAATCTATCTCTCAAGTTTCAGCTTGATTCAATGGCGGCAAGTGGGTTAAAAGAGAGTTGGTATCCTAAAATTTAATAAATGTCGATTTTGAGTTTATTATTGTTACAAAATTTAAATTCTCCCCTTTAAAATGATACCTCATTTGTAAAAATATCTCAATTAGAAGTATTTTTAATTTTTTTTTGAAGACAAATTTGGTCACTTTTAGAGTAAATAAAGTTTTCTTTAAGATGCTTTTTTCTCAAGACTACATTTTTCATTATTCATGTAGCTTTTTCTCAGATACTGCACAAACTATAACCCTAAAATTTTTACCACCCGTTCCTTTTATATACTGAAGTGAGATTTTGTTGTTTTTTAAAAATATTTTTTGTTTTGTCTGATATCGGCAAAACAAAACAAAAATTAACATCTTTGAGTGACTATCAAGATAATTCATTTAAAAAAAAAATGAATTATAATTAAAATCTAACATCAGTAGAATAACAAGTGACTGCTAAATGCACTGAAAAAAAATTAGGCTTGTGTCAATTATTTTCTGAGATAAAGGTACATGTCTAATTTACATTATCGGTATAAAGGGTACAGAGTCCCCTTAATTAGTGCAGAACCAAACGGTATAGTGGTTAGCGTGCTAGCTTCTAGACCGCGAGGTTGCGGGTTCCGAGTCTCGTGTTAGGCATAGATGTTTGTAAATGTAAGTTGGGGCTCGTCTAATGACGAATGTTTCGGCGCATTATAGCCCTCGTGTTGCTGACGGCGCCAGATAATCTGAAAACAACCAACCCCTTAATTAGTCCTCCTAAACGACAATAGAAACGTCTGCAAAAGCGGCCTTTCAGTGACAGCTCCCAAAACTTGATAGAATGCAAGGTCATCGACAAATATTCCAACTTTCAGTTCGATTGAATGACGGCAAATTAGGTTAATTAGCCTTACGAAGATTTTCCCGCCACAAAACACAGCAGACAAAATCTAAGTTAATATAAAAGATTTAAAAATACCGTTAGCCAGTATCTAAACAATATTTCATTAATGGTCCCTATTAATAATATCAGCTACAACTCAGTTTAAATAATCCTTTGATTTAGGATTAGCAATTAGAGTTAATCTCATCCATAACTCTTTAAGATAGCAACCAGGAAACAGCGAACTTCTATTGTGTTAAGCCAAACGTGTAACTTCTTTTTTTCATCTATAAGCATTACAAATTATAATTAAGGACTACGAAGTGTCAGCGGGGTAATGAATACAGGTAGACTTATCTTCGTGCAAGCAGGTGGCTAATACCTTAAGAACAAATAATTCTATTTGGATGACATTTAAGTGTGTGTGATATTTAATATGTTATTTTCGCTGAAAGGGGGGCGCGAGGTGGGACGTTAACATTCCATAGTTATTTTTTATTTTTATTATTATTATTATTTTTTTAATCTTTTATATAAACTTCGATTTCGTGTGTTTGTGACTGGATGTGTCTGGATATGACTGGAAAATCCGTGGAGGCCCAATTAACCCTCTTGCCGTCATCCAATCCGACCGAAACTTGACAGATAGACTCGATGTGGATGAAAACGCATTCCATCAAATTTTGGAGACGCAACCGTCACTAAAAGGTCGCTTTTGTGAAATACTAATAAACCAAATTGTCGTCATCCAATCGCCCTGAAATAACATTCAACCGACCGCTGAAGAAACTCTTTCCTGTTGCCAATTTTTTTTTAATAAGGAAATGATAAAATTGTTTTAATCATAATAAATAAAAGATAGTATTTGGATGCGAGTTCACAAATTCACGTTCATTTTTAATAAATAAATTTTGAAACGTAGTTTGGCGTGCATTTTGCTGATAGAAATGTTTTTGATATTTAAATTTAGATGTAAACACCAAGCACGCGCTGTTTACAGAATCGGCGCTTTGTTAACGAATATAAAAATTGGCAATGCATATAAAGGATTTATATTAAAAACTTTGTTTTTATAAGTTATATTATTCTATTATAAAGAATATTTTTTCCAAAGACTCTAATTAAACATATCGTCTGCTCAAGGACTGAGTTGCAACACTCGGGGCCCAAAGCAGAGAATGTTTTCGAGACCCCAAACAAGTCACTAAAATTCTAACAATCAGAGCAAAATAATCTCTCTCTATATATAAGGCAAAGCCCTATATATATAAGGGACTCGTTCACTCACTCACTCACTCACTCACTCATCACTAATTCTACCACTTCCCACATGTCAACAACTCTGAAAATCGGTACAAATATCAACAAGGGTAAACATAGAAAAAGTAAGCTATTCCGATCTCGATTAATCCACTTTAAAGGATCGAAAAGGGGTTAAGCGTTCTAAACGAGGGATATTCGAATGTCCCACTTTCCATTTGATCACTACTCTGAAAATTGGGGCAAATGACAACAAAGACAAGTACAGAAAAAGTTAGCTATTCCGATCTCGATTAACCCACCAAATCTGTTGCCACCGTGTGCTTGGTGTTGACATCTAATTTTAAACATCAAATACATTTCTATAAACAAAATTTGCTACAAACTATTTTCAAAATTTTATTTTAATGTAATTTTATTAAAAATGAAATGAAATTTAGGCACGATTACATCCAAATATATATTATTTATAAAACAATTTTATTATTTATTTAAAAAAAAAAAATGACAACCGGAAAGAGTATCTTCAATGGTAGGATAAATGCTACGACTGGATGATGGCAAGTTGGTTTATTAGTGTTCCGTAAAAGCGACCTTTTAGTGACAGTTACAGCCCCCAAAATTTGATAAAATGCATTATCATTGACATCTAATCTATCTGCCAAGTTTCAACCCCCCCCCCCCCCCCCCCGATAAGATGATAGCAAGGGAGTTAATTAGGCCACCGCCGATTTGTCCGCCATCCACAAACATACCTACACACAAAATCGAAGTTGATAGAAATGATTGCAAAATAATGTATAAGATTTCATAACGTCTGTAAAGACTAGGGGTACTATTTTTTTTAAGTCTCATCAAAATATAACTTTTGTGGCAACGAAATCATACTAGGATAATTGTTGGACCATTATCCTAGTAGGATAAAATAACAGTAATAAGTTCAAGTCATTATACCGAAGTTGCATTATTCTAGTGATTAAAATTACTGGGTGTTTTAGAAAGGACTTCCAAACTTTGAAATGACAAATTTGTGAAACACTGAGAGACAGAAAGAAGAGACTAGTATTATGGTAGTTCGACAGGTATGGAATTTGTAAGACACCAGTATGCATAATTGGTTGATGGGAGTAAATATGATGACGGCTGTATAAGGTTTACCATTGAGGCCAATTCTCATGCATTTGTCAATAAACACAACTGGTGAATAGGGGGTGCTTAAAACCCTTACCAAGTGCCTTGTAGAACTATTAAATCCTACAAAAGGGAGTGTTTGAGGGTGTAATATCTATTAAAGGGTCATAGGACTCTTTTTACATAAGGGAAAGTATACATTCCATTGTATTGTATGCAGATCCAGTTTTCCAAACCGTTGTATTTAAATTTCTCTACCTGTCTATCCATCATAGCACTTGTCTCTTCTTTTTGTCTCTCACTGTTTAGAAGGTATGTTATTTCGAAATTAGGTTGGTTGATTGATTGATTTCAACGTCCAACGACCTATATTTTTATGCACAATAACGACTAATCAGGGCGGGACCTACAGTTTAACGAGGATTCCGAACCACAACGAACGTCCACTTCTAACCCAGGCATCGAACCCGGCACCTTTGGTAGGCGAGGCCAGAGCGCTAACCCCGCAGACACCAGGTGGCTATTTCAAAATTAGGAATTCCTATGAATGTTTTCAAATGCTGTAACTGTTTTTTGTTGATTAGTTAATTTGTTTTAACTGAATTTTATTATAAGTAATTTTATGCAATGAATATATCCACAACAAATTATTTTCTATACTAAACTTCAACTTAACTAGACATCACTTAGACGATAGATCGTGACAGTGCTCATAGGTATTTAATCCATTTTGGCGGAGTGAAGACATAATTCTTGCCAAACCTTATAACCTTTTCTCCTCTATAGGGTTGTGGTTCGGCGAGAATTATGTCTTCACTCCGCCAAAATGGATTAAATACCTATGAGCACTGTCACGATCTACCGTCTAAGTGATGTCTAGTTAAGTTGAAGTTTAGTATAGTGTTGGTTTTATTGAGCGTAATAACACAACAAATGCGTTTGCAACACAACTCGATTAAATGTCTTAAGGCTATCGTACCAGTTATTAAGGGAAGTTTCAAACGATTTTTAATTCCCCAATTCGCAAGCCATTGAACTCTTCTAATAGTTACTATTTGTGCTAACTTGTTTACAATTTGATTTGCTCGAAGACATCTCTACTGACAAATAAATATATTTGTTTTGAAAAACATGTAACGGTCTTGAATGTAAACAAAAAATACAGACGTTGTAGAAGAAATGTCTCTATTTGAATTTTAGAATTATTTTTTTTTATTCAGCTGTGACGGGAAACAAAAGGAACTGTTTTCATAAGCTAAATTGAATTTATAACCTGTTATTGTTTTTTTGTTAGAAAAAAAAAATGCCAATTGAACATACCGATATTCATAACTAATAAAAATTGAATTATTGGAATCTTTTAAGAAACACTAATAAGGAAACCAATAGAAACTCTAAAATGTAAGGGAATTAAGAAGAAACTACACTAAACTTCAACTTAAGTTGACATCACTAGACGGTAGATCGTCACAGTGCTCATAGGCATTTAATCCATTTTGGCGGCGTGAAAGCATAATGTTCGCCAAACCACAACCCTGTAGAGAACAAAAAGCTATAAGGTTTGGCGAGAATTATGTCTTCACTCCGCTAAAATGGATTAATTGCCAATGAGCACGGTGAAGATCTATCGTCTAGTGATGTCAAGTTAAGTTGGAGTTTAGTATAAACGGGGGAAGGGGGAGATCGACTTTGAAGAAGTTGGTCTAAATCCGATTGCCAAATACGTCATAACTTTCCAAATAATGAACATTCTTTTTTTTTTTATTTGGTAACCCACTGCTCTTTCCAATGAGGAGAATGCATACGATTTGACTTATATGGCGCCAAATACTTGCATCTTTTAAAAGCGAGCCAAGTTGGAAATAAATATTGCGTCATCCCACAGAAATCAAATCGTCTGCAGCTTTCATTTATTGAAAATGAAAGAGAGGTGGGTTACCAAATAAATAAATAAAAAAAAAAAAAAAAAAAAATAATGGGCAAGTTGTGACATATTTGACGATCGGATTTAGATTAACTGATTCGGAGTCGATTTTTGGTCATTTAACTCCCCAAGCAGACCAGTGTATTCATAATCTACTAACATTCTTCTACATTCCCCTCTAAAAAAAAAAAAAAATTAACAATGGTATTCGATGCAGTACTAAAATTTGCCTAATGGGTCTATGAATAAAATACAAATTCTATTTCAAAACAATACGATACTATAGGCAATTAAAAACAAATCTATCTGGAAGCGGCATCAATCGGGATTCAAGGCTGACATGTTCGAGCATCGAGTTTAAAAATGGATAACATCCTGGAAAGCAGGTGACGCTTCTTTTGTTAATTAGTGGAATCTGGCAACACTGTTCTGCATAAAACAAAAGGAGGCATTCTATATAATGGAATATTCAGTTCCATTTCGGAACAATGGAAGGTCGAATGTGGAGTATTTTACCTTGGCGAGTTTGGCCAAAGCGAGTTAGTATGGCTAAAGGGATCTGGAGGTTTCGAAGCGATTGTGGGTTTGGTGAGAGGAATTTAGATTACACCTATTGTTGCAAAAATTGTATACAGTTGTTTTTTGTTATTGATTAGGCTGCAGCATGGGAGTTGAAATATGCGAAGGTTGTATTTGTTATTGAAATTGTATCTGTATAAAGTTATACTCAAAAGCAGAGGATGCGCTGGACTAATATTATTCTTAAAAAGGAAAAGAAGAACTTTCTCGATTTAAATCGAGTATAAATGTTCTAAAATATAGTAACGTTCTCAAAATGCTCTTACTCTTCAGGGAAAGAAGTGAGCTTCATTTTGCGTAACAATGAATCTTTTAGCGAGCCAAGTTCGCGACAATTTCCTATTTATACGCACCCCTATTCTAAATTGACGTCTTGTTATGGTAATGAGTGGCAATGAAAGTATTGTTTTCAAAGAGAAAAATATCAATTTATTGAAAAAAGTGATCTAGAAAAAATGCATGTGTATCCGTGGTCAGCATAACTTGATCAAAATTGACTTACGATATTCAGATTTTGGTATACGGGTTAGTGGGGGTCATGGTATCCACCCATGAAGGTTTTCGTCAAAATCGCGCATTAGCATAAGGTGAAAATCATGAAAAAATCCTGTTTTCCAACAATTGGTAACAAAATAACTAATTATTTTGATTAAAATCTCTGTGTTAATGCCTTTTTAGGTGTTTGAATCGTCCCCGCCTTCGAAATTGCAGTAGAAATGCGATAGAAGCATAAAAAGTGGAAAAACGAGTGCCTTTAACACAGAGCTCTCACAGACCTTGAGCATCGCCCATCAACGATTGAATTTTTTTTTTGTTTCACACACAAGGAAGGACAATGTAATGTCAATCGAATAACATGGCCAATTTCTGCATCTTGGGGAGTGCCCCCCCCCTTTTTTTTTTAACCAATGTAAAAAATTATCGCCAAAACTATCGCCAAACTGGCAATTTTTATTTAAGTGAGTGAAAATATGAAAAAAAGCAAAGAAAGGACTCCCTCACTTTGAAATGACCTAATTGTGAAACAGAGAGAAGTAGTAGACCTGTGCTATTGGGGATTGACAGGTATGGAATTCTAAATACACTGGTTTTCAAAATTTATTAAAGGGAGTAAATTAATGCCTTTTTCTGATATCTTCCCTCTCTCCAAACACTAAAATGAATCACTGAACCATCCGCACGCCTCTTGTAAAACCGTCTTTGTCTTATTCAAAACCCAATGCATTCTGCATAAATGACCATTTTTGGGGCCGCACTATGAGTTAAGGGATCGCAAGGCCCATTTTCTCTCAGGGGAAAAACAATAAAATCATTAGCTATAATATTTAAATTTTGCAACAATTTGTTGTCACATTTCAATATTGTAAATAATTTTCTAAACCGGTGTATATAGGGGGGGGGGGGGACTAATAAAAATTGTAATAAAATCTATCATAAAAATTACATCCTTCAGATTTAACATAAGATTCCAAATCTACATTTCGTTTCATCAACCCCCCCCCCCCCCTCACCCCTTCCCCACCACCACATGCCGAACACACTTCTGGCACACTGCAACACACCCCTCTTATCATCCGGAACAGGCCAGACGCGGACCCCACATTGGTAAAGCTGTTCTATTCCAGAGACGACCCTCTTCGAAGTTTCGAACAAAAACGTTCCATACGAGGCGCGTGTGCGCAGCTGGTTTTCTGGAAAAGGAGGCTTTCTTCCATCCTTTCATTGTTCGTCTGCCATGCTGCACCCCCCCGATTCCACCGGATATCCGTTCGATTTCGAACACTTGCCGGAATCGTTCGGTGATGTACGTCTGGTTTATTAGGCTAAAGTGATTCATTGATATTGTAAGTAGTTTGGGCCTGTTTTATGGTATTGTGATATAGTGGTTGCATTATAGAATTTTTTTTTTTTTTAAACATAGGGAAACGTATGTCACTGGAAATAAAAAAAATAATAATATAACCTGATAATACAAAGTTTTTAATATAAATCCGTTTTATGCAATTTTTATATTCATTAATATAGCACCGTTTCTGTTGTCAGCGTGTAGTTGATGTTTGCATCTAATTTTAAAAATCAAAAACATATCTATCAGCAAAATACGTTTCAAAATTTATTTATTAAAAACGAATTTATGCACTCACATCCACATATTTATTTATTCTGATTAAAGTAATTTTATTAAAAACATTTTTGGGCTACTGGAAAGAGTTTCTTTAAATGCTATTTTAGCGCGATTGGATGTCGGCCATTTGATTTATTGGTGTTCCGTAAAAGCGTCTTTTTAGTGACAGTTACAAGCCCCAAAATTGTATAGAATGCATCGACATCGAATCTATCTGCCAAGTTTCAGCCCGACTGGATGACGTCAAGGGGGTTAATTAGGAATCCGCAGATGTGCTCGCCATCGACAAACATACATACACAGAAAATCGAAGTTAATATAAAGGATTTAAAAATATAAATGCTGAACTGAGTTATACAGAAAAAAAAATATTAATAACAGTACACTTTGTAAATTTATTTAATATTTCAAACTTTAAATACAAATCGGAAAAATTGCCATCTAATGCGCAGAAATTGAGAGGTTTTCGTTACTTTTTTTTTTTTTTTTTCATTTTAGTCTAACTAGATATTTTTGGACAGAATTTCTATACCAATTTTTGAATGCTTTCAATACGTTATGTAATGAAAGAATTCGGAATTCGAAACTAACGAGGAGTCGAACTCGGGACTCCTAGAACGAAAGACAGACGGGCTAACTACTAGATAAAAGTGCCCACCAGTGCCTGGATGTTGTATCTGTCATTTGTACACGAGACCACCGCAAGAGTAATTAAAAGTAATTTATGAATAGACGTTTCTAAGTGCGCAATACATAAACATGTTCGCATCTTATCATTATGATAAAATGCTTACGACCATTGTGTTTGGGTTCGAAGCCCGTAGTAATGTTGGAACCGTTTTGTCCTGTCATTTTATATGCTTTCTGAATAAGCATGTACCCCTTGAATATCAATGGGTAATAATGTTAAAAAAATGAATATTGACAATAATTTTTTTTAATTAATAATTTTTTTTTAATTAATTTAACCTTTTTTAATTTTATTTCCATTCATCTGCCCTTAAACATTTACGTCGCCTGCTGTAACTATTTCTGCTAGCACATCCTAAAAACGGTGTTAAGTAGCAAAGTGCAATTGCAAAAAAAAAAAACTTGTCTTCGAAACTCCAAACGCTATAAAACTATCTCCCCAGCAAATAAATACGTCATAGACCACCTCTAGCTACAGATCAATCACTATTGAGTTTGTGTTGAAAATTACACGAACTACTAAGTAGTTATCTTGTTTTATTACAGTAATTACAGAAAAAATACGAATCAAAATTGATAAAGGACGCGAAAGAACAATGGGGTATCATCTTAATCAAAGCGAAAAAGGTCGTCTCTTACATTCTCACGTTAAGTTTTTTTCTTCTTCCTTTCTCCTAACTTACTCAATTACACCACCAATCAAGTTTAAAACTCTTTCGAACGTGAGACTCCGAAGAAATCGAAACCGGCCGGAACCGGATTTGATTACCTTCTCTTCACTTCGCTTTATTTACTATGTGCAATTTGTATGTGTGTGCCTCCGAGGCAGATATCTGCCTCTCAGTGACGTATGAAATTGAGTGACATTTTATTCGTCCATCGAAAAAAAAAATCGTCTGTCATAAAATTCTTCCAAGAACAGTAATGGAAGAGGAAATTGGAGAGGAGATATTTATGGGAACTTTTTCTTGGGAAAATGGATAACTCTTTTGGACGTTCATTGATTCTTCGATAATCATTTCAGGGAACGTCCGCAAAAACCTCAATTTCGGGTGGCCAAAAGTTATTGAAATTTTATTTTTTTTTTTAAATAATTTGTCATTGCTGCTGATTTTTATAATTTGAAATATAATTTTATATTTTGGAATATAATTTTACTAATTTTTATTTTATAATTTCTTATCAAATACTAACTTAAAATCAGCATCGAAAGCGCCCTCCGTCATCTTCTCAGTCGAAATACAGAACAATCATATTCATTTACTTTCGATACACTGTATTAGAACAATAATGAACCAAGTTCTATTAATCATTCAAACAAAATAGACTACAGACAAGATGCCAAAAAATAATTGGCTATTTTTTGTTCGGTTACCCACCAATCTTTGATTTTCAATTAAAAGCTTGCATATGTCTTTCCTGGCTCCAAGGTCCTTCATCTTTCAAAAGCTAACTTGGTAATGAATATTACGTCATCTGTGATGTAATATTTATCGCCAACTTGGCTCATTTTTAAAGGATGGAAATAATTTTTAAGGATGGAAATATTTATCGCCAGTGAATAAATATCGTCTGTACTTTTCTTCTTTGAAAATTAAAGAACAGTGGGTTACCACTTTAAAAAAAAAAAATGCTCATTATTTGGCAAGTTATGACATATTTGGCAATCGAATTTAGTTCGAGTGATTTAAACTCAATTTTTGTAAAGTTTGTCCATTTTTACTTCGGAAGACCCATGAATTCACGATATACTAACATTTCTATACATTCTATAAAAAAAAAAAAAAAAAAATCAGAATTCTATTCTATAAAAATTCTATTAAAAAAATATACCTAAATTTGAACTATCCTCTTGGATTATTAAGCAATGTGCTATTTAAAGGATTTATAGTTTGGCTTCACTTTTACGGCCAGTTACAATGAACTTTTAAAAATAAGTTCTGATTTTCAGCCAATCACAAACGCGTTTTTAATTTTTTCTTTTTCGCCGTCAGACATTCCGAAAAAAGCAGTTGCCCATGACGTTTCCACGCATAAGGTCTATATATATATCAATCAAAATTATGTTATAAACATGCATTTAAATCACTGATATCTGACTTTAAAGCTTGGCGTCCACTATCGCTGAGCAGAGCGGAGTGGATTAGAGCCAAATTACAAGTCTGTCAACGTCCATTGTAGCACGAGCCTCGTGCTACAGTAGACGTTGGCAGCCTTGTAATTGGCTCTAGTCCACTCCGCTCTGCACTGCTCAACTATAGTGGACGCCAAGCTTAACTTCTGGATAGTTGTTGACCGGAAGAAGGCTTAGCAATCACCATAGACAACTATTTTTGCAACTTTCTCCATAAACTAGTTAGAATGTGTTTGTAACCATAGGCAACATATTAAGTTGCACAGATGGGGAGAGAAGTATTCAGTTTGCTTCGTCTGCGCTTGCAGAGCAGAAACCAGTGCAGCAGATCAGTGATTTAAAATTATTTTACTCAAATTAATTGAAGTTCCATTTCAATATTATTTAAAAGGCGTATTGTGCTTACAATTTAATTTAGTGGCAGCTCCATTCGGTGTGAAAGGGGAAGACCTAGTAAAGATCAATTCCTAATTCAAGCCCAGTGCATTTAGAAACTACTTTCTATAACCACTTTGACATTTGGGGATTAGATATGAAAAAGACCACTTAATAAAGTGACATCAATTGCTGCTATTTAATGTCTATCTATTGCAAATGAAAATTAAAACAGCGAAAGACAAAACCAGGGGGAATCATTGCATACGCAATGGCGTAAGGATTTCATATATAAAATATTGTTACGAATTTTTGTATGTTTGTAAATAGTTCGTAGTGTTAATTTTGTAAATAGGAAAATTTATGTTCATCTCGCGTAAGGCAGTGCAATAGTTCGCCTTTAATTTGTTTCCCTGCAATGAGTCCCTTGATGCTTGATAACGGGTTTTACAGAGGTAACTCTGGGAAGCGAGTTTCAAGGGGCAGGGCATTTAACGTTATGGTAATGGGAATCTCGCCCAATTGACGAGATAGAGCCAAGTTGGCGACGGTTTTGGCGACTAATTTTTGTCGCCAAATTTGGTGAGAAATCGCCAAATGTCGCCAAACTTGGTGACCATTTGGCGACATTTTCGGTCTCTATGTACATGTATAGGACTTTTCGACTACGATCTGAAAAGTTCTCCAAATGTCTATCTCTGGAAGGTTCATGTATATTCACCACTCCTATATAAGGACGGCCGTGAGTAGGGTTAGTCAGTCAGTTCTTGGATTTTGAGTCACTGAATTAGTTGACTGTAGATACTGAGTGAACTGTATTGCATTGTCTTTTGCGGCGATTTAGCAGTTGTTGTCAAGTTTTTAACTGCTGTTTTCTGCTCTATTGAGGTGAAAAGAGCTGTATTGTGTCTACAAGAACGAGAAGTTCTGGAGGTGTAAGAGAACTGTGAAGAGTTATTTTGGAATAAATTTCTGCAAGTTTTGATCTGATTTTGGCTTCAAATCTTTCGAACCCGTCCACGCAACAATATATTAGATGGTATTTTCGAGTTTTTAATTTATGTCATTTCATTGAGTGGTCATTTTCGTACCTACTCACCAAATGTCAAGGTTTTGCAGAAAGTAGTTTCTAAATGCACCGGGGCTAGAAGATAGTACCATAGCGAGTATAGGGAATGATCTTTACTAGGACTTCCTCTGTAGTAGGCGAATCGGCAACAAAAGTGGTGAGAAAGGCACATTAAAACTAAAATAGACCATTCATCGTTCCGTCGAAAAATTCAGAAACTAAATCTCTTTCGTGTTGTTACACTTCCATAATCTCAACAAAATCCTCTTCCTTTCAGCCGCGAAGAAAAAGAAGATCCCTATCTCACAACGATCGCGCGCTCGGAGATTTTGTAGGCCATCGTCAATTCCCTTTTTAAAAATGATCGAAACTAGATCTACGATCATATGCGAGATCTTTTTGCCAAATCTCCTCACTCGTGTGATCTTCTTCTGTTCCTGGAAGAAGACATTCAGAGAGTTTTGTGGTTGGGAAAGAGATAAAAATTATCTTGATGGTTCTATTTGTAGGTGGAAGTTGGAAGCATCTTTTGAGATGTCATGATTTTATCTCCGTTTTGTTCCATAAAGATAAGTTTTAGTCTTTTAGTTGGAAATCTAGTTTTTTCCTTTCTTTTTTTTCTTTTTTCTTTGTGGATGTAGGTGGATCTGTTTTTAAAGTTTTGTGTTAGCGACTGTCGTAATAAGGGGTTTTATGGCATTATTTGTAAAAGGTGATTCAGTGGAGGTAAATACAAAACAGAATCTGTGGTGAAATGGAATTCTAGAATCAACCTTATGGTTATAGAATGTATTTTTGGAGGGAGAAATAACTATCTTTTACTCCGCAGTTAGAAACTCGATATTTAGGAAGAAAATATAATTTTTTTCCCCTTTGTGTGCAAGAAATAGGTGACCAGCATAAATTGCAAATATTTGCATCGTAAAAATTGATAAAAATATGGAACGAATTAAAAAACGATAGACGTACCCACAATTGAAAAATAGGAAAGCGGGGGGGGGGGGGAACATGACACTTTCAAATACACTATACATTTAAATTTGGCATGGATTAGTGCAATTTACAGTGGTTGTTTTAAAATTTTCATTTATTTAAAAAAAAAAAAAATGTACCCGACGGCGATAAGTATTACATTGGGTAAAAAAGCAACGTCAAAATGGCAAAATTGGCGATGCTATTCAATAGATATTACTTTGTTCTTTCTTGTGCGTGAAACAGAAAAAAAAATCAATCGTTGATGAGCGATGCTCAGGGAAAGTTCTCGGTTTTTGAGATTACTCAGTAATTTTATAATGGTTCAAAGCACCATTTATTGCTTTATCAGTTTATCCTTAGGTTAAGTTACTTAGAACTTGAAGAGCTTCAAATATTCTGCCAATCCCTGGTATAGAACTGGGTGAAACATTTTAATTTTTTTTTTTTTTTTTTTGTTTAAGACGGTCATCAGAGCAAGTGCCCTTCACGCCCCAAATATACTCTGTGGTCAGACGCGCCCTTCCCTGACCTTTAAGTCCACTGACCTCAGCTCTCACTTGCACATTGTTAATGGTCTTTCACTTCTGAATTAAGAGGCGTTTACGCCACTGAACCTTCCACCTCATGTCGTGATCTACTTGACTGGAGTATAATAAGAAAAAGCACTGGTAGAGAAAGATTGTGGTCGGAGTTCGCCTTCATTGGCTTCGAACTGTGTTTTCCACTATGTAACAAAAAGTAGAATGCTTCACTACAATGTTACATAGGCCGACCAAACGGTACAGTGGTTAGCGTGCTGGCTTCTAGACCTCGAGGTTGCGGGTTCCGAGTCCCGTGTTAGGCATGGGTGTTTGTAACTGTATGTTGGCTTGTCTAATGACGAATGTTTCGGCGCATTGTAGCCCTCGTGTTGCTGACGGCGCCAGATAATCTGAAAACAACCAATACAATGTTACATATGCTCACTAGTAGTGCATTTGAAATTGCTTAAAGGAATTACTTTTTTAAAACTTCAAAGTTACAAATTGTATTCTATTGATATGAATGATATAAGTGAAACGAGATTGTTGCATATTGTTGTTGTTGTTGTTTTCAGATTATCTGGCGCCGTCGGCAACACGTGGGCTATAATGAGCAGAAACATTCGTCATTAGACAAGCCAACATACATTTACAAACACCCATGCCTAACACGGGACTCGGAACCCGCAACCTCGCGGTCTAGAAGCTAGCACGCTAACCACTATACCGTTTGGTCGGCTGTTGCATATTGCTTTCTATTGATATAAATGGTATAAGTGATGCAAGGTTGTTGCATTCTATTTATATGAATGATATAAGTGATACGAAATTGTTGCATATTGCTTTCTATTCATAAGAATGGTGAATGATACAAGTGATATTAATAAGGAGTGATATAAAATTCCTTAAATTTCCTCAACGTGATTTAATTGCAATTTTCTTTTTTTTTATAGTGCTGCCCTCTACTGTATATTATCAGCACTTCCCAACATTTTGGGACTATTTCTCTGGGTTTTTTTTCAATGACATAATGTGCAATTGTAAGTAAGACTACTGTTTTTGACGAATAGTTTATCTTTTAAATTGGTACATCATTAATCAATTTTGGTTTTATGTAAAGAGAGAAAAAATGGATTGCCATAAATAAAACAAAAATAAAACGTACCAAAATAATGTACAAAATTACAAATTTAGCAATTTTTTAATCCTAATATTTTGATAACCGATTTCTTCAATTTTTTTTTTTTTTTTTTTTTTTTTTTTTTTTTTTTTTAGTGCAACACAATCTAAAATATTTTACAAGAATGCTGTACGTGTTTACAGCACTTTTTAATGCTCATGGTTAAAAATGTATTTAAGGAGATTTTGAATTCTCGGTTGTTTTTTCTTTTCAATTACCCATTTATTAACATAAGTTAATGAAAGCATTGCATTCGATAAAATTAATTGTCATAATAAATTGTCTGAATGTGATTCAGTTAAGTTATTCCTGCATTCTTGATGCAAACCACCATGATGAAAACTTCTTCAAGTAGTTTTTTCGGGCACGTCGTGGAGAACTCTGTTCTACATAGTTAACACATGTTATTTCGGATAAATTACAATTATGTATAAAAAAAAGTTATAGCGTGAAATTTGATTTTTTTTTTTTCCTTCTGTGTGACGGCGGGCCGCCGAAAAATCTGACGTGGGCCAAATCTGGCCTGCGGGCCATGTAGTGGCTAACGCTGTTCTACACCCACAATTTTTTTTTTATTGCCAAATAGGCAAAAATGCGGAATAATTCTTAAAAAAAAAAAATTGTAAATCTTTGTGAATCATATTACCACAATTATTTATCTTATATTACTAAGGATAGGAGTAAACTTGAACAGCACAAAACATCGTCAATGCCACAAAAAAATGTGGTATGCAACTTTGTGTCATTTAGTTTGCGCAATTATTTAGTTTTCCCTCAAAAACGTTGATAAATAAAATTGTACCGGTTTTGTTATCACAGCTTTGATTTACCTCTTGTGAGAAAAAGTGCCATTTTCGCAAAATCTCTTTATAACTAGGGGAGTGGAACATCGCACAACTTTCAATTAGACTATAATACTGATGTCAATTTGTGTCATTTACCTTTTTTTATATTTTCATCATTCATTTAGAAAAAATTGCCAGTTTGGCGATATTTTTTGCGATAATTCTTGCATGGGTCTTTACAAAAAAAAAAACTCGCTAAAATGTTGATTTTGACGATATACTTTTCGATAATTCTTATACTATCCTTTCTTATAAGTGAAACTAAGGAGAGGAGATAAAGCGATTGTTGGCGAGCTATGTTCAAGAAAAGAGAACTCTGTGTTAAAGGCATTTGTTTTTCAACTTTTTACGCCATTAAAGCTTTTTTACGTGAATTTCGGAGGTGAAGTTGCTTAGAACACCTTAAGAGGCATTACCACAGTGATTTTTAGAGCCGTTTTTTAGTAATCATTGAAAAGCATGATTTTTTCCGATGGCAGCTACCTTTATGCGCATGCGCGATTTTGACAAAAACCTTAATGGTATGTCTCATAGTCACCACTAACCCGCATACCAATTTTGAACATCGTAGGTCAATTTGTTCGGGAGTTATGCTGACCACTCACACACACTCATACATTTTTTCTAGACATCTTTTTATTCGATTTTTTTTTCTTTTTCTTTTTTGGACCGAATGCTATACTTTTATTACGCTATGTTCACATATGGGTGATTGAAAGTAAAAAGAAATAGGCCATAAGTGCGGCCAAGAAGCCCCCCCCCCCCACGTTTGGAATATTATGACAACAAAGTGGAGAAAAATGCCGAAATTCACAAGGAAAAAAAAAAGTTAAATTAAGCATTTGAAAAGTAGGGCATAACTAACAATTACCCTTCCTTTAGATATCCAATTTTTATTATTTTTTTAAAAATCAAGGTTTGAACAACATTAGTCGCCATGCATCCCCCCCCCCCTGTAAATAATCCAGCCATCACCCATGTCTATATGACCTCTTCTAAATTACAAAACAAAATATAATAATCTAACATCTTCACTATCATCGCGAGCAGCATGTTTCAAGAACGCAATTTTCACAGACAAATTATCGTGAGAATTATCTTCGGTGTAATCCTCATATTAAAGCCGCGATTACGAGCGTTAACAACACAAGGCGCAGACGATTCCGAACACCTCCCCTCCGTGTTGCGAAAAGGTTGAATACATTCTAATAAAAGAGCGAACTGCAGGAAGATGTCTGCGAAGCCGGTCATTTCCTCGTACAAATCCACACGCCCCGGGCATCGAAATTCGATAGCCTTAATGACAATGGTATACAGGAAAAATCGAAACTTTTCTCGAGTAAACCCGTAAAATTATGATCATCAACCTAACTTTAACCGTAGCCGTATTTCCTTATGAGGTGTGACGAACAAGATTCATGTGCCATTCAGTTTTTTTTTTTTTTTTAGTTTTTTTTTTATCGTTCTTTTGGGATTTTTAATTTTATGGCTTAGGTCAAAGGTTTCTTAATAAATCGCCATCGGTTTTGAAAGCGCTTTTGGCTGTTTAGGACCATTGTGTATATTTTGTAGTTGTTTTGGCAGCCGACGAATACAGATAAATTTGTCAACATAAAAAAATTATTTTTCGTTGAAGACTGTTGTAAGTTTGGGTATTAACACTGGCAATTAAAAAAAGAAAAGGGGGAAGGAAAAAAAAACTTAGAGGTGTGGAACATCGCACAATTTTCAATTATACTGATGGTCACTGCATTTAACCCTTTGCACTCCAGTGGCGCCTCTCAGGCGCCACATGATTGGATGCCAAACCACGAGAGGACCATTAGGTGTGATGCGGAAATTCGATGCAAGGCCAATGACTGCTTAGTTTCTGTGAAGCAAATCCATAAACACCAACCGAACCTAAAATGTCTCGAGTTGCTGATTCCTCCGCGCGAAAATGACCTGGAGTGCAAATGGTTAAATTTGCTTTGGATCGGTCTAATCGGTTTGGAGGTATTTTTTGCAATTATTACTGCATTGGCAAACAATATCGCCAAATTGACAAAATAGGTGATATGTCTGGCCATAATTATTACCTTATTCATTCCAGGTAAGCGAAACAGAGGAAAAGAAGTCTTTGATGGACAATGCTCAACGGAAGACAACTCTAGTCATAGTCATAGTCATAGTGAATGGGGAGGTCAGTTGAGCCTAGGTGCTGATTCCACTAGGGAATATTGCACCAACCCCTTTATTTTACGACCCCCTGTCAAAGAAAACCAGATTCCTTAAGAAAGGTCAAAAGGCTTTTGACAGGTTCCTCGTGGATTGTATCAAGTTCTGTTCCAAGACCTAAGCTTGAGTGCCTAATGTGAAGAAGAGCTTCACATTCAAAAAGTATATGGTGGGCTGTTTCCTCTACCATATTGCACTTCCTACATAAAGGTTCTTCTTTAAATATTCCCATTCTATGAAGGTGTTTTCTTAGGTGATAGTGGCCTGTAAGAAATCCAACTATCACTCTCACCTTATCCCTGCTAAGACGCAGGATCTGAGATGATAGTTTCATGGAAGGTTCTTGGATCATAAGCCTCGCATGTTTTTGATCGGTGGTTTGTTTCCACCTTTCTGTAGTTTCTTTAAGCATTTTTTCTCCTATCACCCTTTTTGCAGTAGTCTTGGAGATCCCACAAAAAGGTTCAGGACTTAAAGGTAGGTCTGCAGTTCCCAGTTTAGCAAGCTTATCTGCAGTTTCATTTCCTTCTACACCAATATGACCTGGCACCCATGTAAGAAGGATCCGGTTTCTGCATTCCCAAACAAGTTTAGAGCTTATTTGAAATGAGTTTATTGCCTTTAAAGCTGCTTGACTGTCGCTAAATATGTAGATCTTCCTATTTGAGTAGGATCTTCTAGAGCATTCATGTAGACAGTAAATGATGGCAAGCAGTTCCGCTTGAAATACTGTGGCATGTTTTCCTAGTCGGCGGGCAATCCTTACTTTAGGTCTAACTCCACAGATTCCAGCACCTGCCTTTTCGTTCCGTTTGGAGCCATCTGTGTACCACACAATGTCTCCATTCGTAAGCTTGTAGTTTTCCTCTTTCCATTTCTCTCTTGGGTCAATAAGTACTTCGAAGGGTCTATGAAAGAGGAATCTTGTCTCCATGATGTCAGAGGGCATCAAAAGTATAGGATCAAAGAATTTTTGGTTAATGCTAGTGTGGGACACTTGGCTGGCATAATTCATCCACAATCCAGCATTTTCCAGTCTGTAAGAGCTTCTTCTGGCAACACCACTGATGAAGATATCAAGTGGGACAACAGAAAGAATAGTTTCCATGGCTCTGGTGGGAGTAGAGGACATAGCACCTGTTATACTCAAACAGGCAGCTCTTTGAAGGCTGTCTAGTTTGGTCTTAACAGTCAATTGTTCCGTCTTTTTCCACCAGACCACTGCAGCATAAGTCATAGTAGGTCTAATAGCCATTGTATATAGCCAATAGGTCATCCTTGGCTTTAGACCCCATGATTTACCAAGAACTCTTCTACATCGTAGAAGTCCTACTTTTGCTTGGTTTATTTTGTTTTTCAAATGCTGATTCCAGGTTAATTTAGTGTCCAGTATAACTCCCAAATATTTAACCTCATTCAGCATATTTACTTTTTCTCCCAACAGGGTAGGTGTATCTCTTTCATCAATGCAGGTTCTTCTTCGCGTAAATGGGACAAGAGTAGTCTTTTGAGGATTTACTCTCAAATTCTTCTCACAACACCATCTTGCGATTCTGTTCAGGGTCCCTTGCATGATATTTGTCACTGTTTTTTCATCTATGCCTGATATGTATACGACGATGTCGTCTGCATATCCTTGAGCATAAATGCCGCTTTGATTGAGGTCTGCTAATAGGTCATCAACCACCAGGTTCCATAACAGAGGGGAGAGAACTCCTCCCTGAGGGCATCCCCTAGTGGGTCTAGCCTCAAGTGTTGCCCCAAACAACTCGGTTGTAATAATTCTGTCTGCAAGTAAGGAGTTAATCCAGTTGCAGATAAGTGGTTCAATAGCTCTGCCAGCAGCGGCAGCAGCGATTGAGTTAAAAGAAGTGTTATCAAAAGCACCCTCAATATCTAGGAAAGCTGCCAAAGCCATTTCCTTGAACTCCAGGGTCTTTTCAATCTTTACAACCAGGTGTTGCAAAGCCACCTCTGTAGATTTACCTGATTGATAAGCAAATTGGTTCTTGTGAAGAGGTCTGGTGCTCCTCAACACATCCCTGATGTGTCTATCAATTATCTTTTCCATGCACTTAAGTATGAAAGATGAAAGACTAATAGGACGAAAGTTCTTAGCCTGGTCATATTGGTTTTTCCCAGGTTTGGGCAGAAAGACTACTCTTGCCTTTCTCCATTGTCTAGGGATGTATTCAAGAGCCAGACTGGCTCTGAACATTTTGCACAGGATCTGTGAGATGAGTTCAGCCGATTTCTGAAGCATAATCGGCATTATCCCATCTGGTCCTGGAGTTTTATATGGTTCAAAAGAGTTGATAGCCCATAATACCTGTTTATCAGTAAAGAGTTTCTTGGCAACTATCCAATTTTCCCTCCTCACCTTTTTAGGAAATCCCAAGGGAGAGGGGTTCAATTCATTGGATACCAAGTTGGATTTGGGAAAATGTGTTTCGACCAGAGTCTCTATAACTTCTTGGCCAGTCTTGGTATAGCCACCGGAATCATTCTTAAGAGTCCCCACCAAAATTGGCGTATCTCTTTTAAGAATTTTATGGAGTCTAGCACCTTCAGCAGTACTTTCAACTGAATCACAGAACTTCCTCCATGAATTCCTTTTGGCCATTCGAACAGCTTTGTTGTATTCTGCAAGTAGGCACTTATATTCTTCCCACTTACCAGATTTTTTTGCTTTCCTGAAAAGTTTTCTTACTGCCTTTCTCTGTCTCATGAGATCTTGGTTCCACCAAGAGTTTGGTTGTGTACCCTTTCTCATAAGCAGAGGACAGTTGTTAATGTATGACATGTGGATCGCCTGTTGCAGACCGTCTGCAAGCAGTTCCAGATCATAAGTGTCATAGATTTTCTGGGAAAAGTCCTCCAGGTAATTCTGGAGTTCATTATTGAATAAAGTCCAGTTCGTCCTTTTGGGATCCCTAAACGTTTTTTCCCAGCGATATTCGGATTTTAATAAAAAATGGATAAATTGATGGTCTGCCATTGAAGGCTTCTCATCAACATGCCATTTTTCAACATAACTACTTAATTCTGGACTGGCTAAGGTTATGTCAAGTACTTCCTTTCTTACACTGGTAATGAAGGTCGGTTTATTTCCTACATTTAAAATATCTAGGTTATTTTCAAGTATAAAGTCTAAGAGTAACTCACCTCTATCATTGATGTTTGAGCTGCCCCAGATTGTGTGGTGTGCATTCACATCACAACCAAGAAGTAATCCTGATTGTTGTTCTGCACACACAGTCAACAATCTCTTCAGTTCTGCACTCACAGGATCTTTTTCTTCATATGGCAGGTACCCAGAGCCTATCAAAATTTCTTTGGTTCTCCCGCCATCATGAAGTGTTATCTTAGCAACTGCCAAGTCCCTAGAACAGAGTTCATGAATCGGCAGTGCATCAATGTTGTTGTTGATAAGCAAGCAAGCTCTAGGAGAAGAGCTCGCAAGATCATAAATCAACTTACCTCCACTGTCCCTTAATCCCCTGATGCCTTTTTTATACAACCAGGGTTCTTGAATTAGGGCAATGTGGATTCCCTCAGTCCGGAAGGTCCCACTGAGGTTGGCAGCAGCAAGTCTTTTATGCTGTAGGTTGATCTGCAGAAGCTTCAGGGACATGGTCAGAGGAAGCAGCAGCAGATGGTTTTTCCAGAATTCTGGCCTGCACTTGGGTAAAGCCTAAGTAAAATTTACTTTCTCTACCGATCAAGGTCTTGGCGTCTTGTTCTGGAACATTTACAACAATGGTTCTGCCCTCATTACCAGATTTCTGGTTGAGGATTCCCCATTCTGTGGCTGTTAGTCCTCCGTTCTGAGCTTCAATTTTCTGAAGAATCTCTTGGCCGGAGAGCTTGTTGTAGATAGCTGGGATCCGAGCTATAAATTTGGATGTTTTAACAATCCTACGTGCTTCGTCAACAAGAAGGGACAGGCCGTTCCATGGTGACATTTCTCTAACAGTTCTGGTCAGCCATTGACTGCTGTTAGAGTCTGCACATAAGATGATAAATGCCCCTCCTTCTAGACGACAGTACTTGAATCGAGGTCCGGTTCCCGAGGGAATGCCCTCAATTCTAGCCATTGCGTCTAGTTGGAAGGACGTCAGCTGGTCTTCTGACAGTTTCTGGTCTGGGTATCCTTCCACGACAACTGCCATCTTCACAGCTGACAAAGTGTCACTGTAACTCGGGTCTGACTCGTCACCGGGTTTGGTCCTTTTTTTGGCTTTTTTCTCTTCAGAGAGGGGAGTGCTACCATCCGACCTTGGCCTCTTGGTAGAGGGTCTGATCGGGGTCTGTACCTCCTTTCTTCTGGGAGTAGTTTGAGCTTTGGGCTTTGGTCTTTTTTCTTCCCAGGTGCCCTTGGCTAATTTTCTTTCTTTGGTCAGCCGTTTTTTGGCAGCCCCAGAGATTCTTTTCTTCTGTAGGTTAATCCTATCAAGCCCCGAGACTACCTTTTGGAGATCGGGATCTCTTTCAAGGTCTGTCTGTAGGGTTGAAGGGCCTGCTACAGAAGATTGGGTCTCCATCAAGGTCTGGTTTTCTTCCTCGTTGGAGTCGGTGTTTGTTTTTTTGTTTTTATTGATATCCATAAAAGGTTGTATTATTTGCAGGAAGTATAAAGTCCACCCCGCCAGAGCCTGCATGCCAGGGTAAGGCAAAAAATACTCCTAGAGGTCGCCAGGCTCTCTAAGAGGCTCCGTTAAAGACACCACTTAACCGTTGGTGCCATGCACCCATCAGCACGGGTCGCATAACACTTTGGGTTGACGGGAGCTGGTCCACGTCCCCTTATTCAATATTCAGGGGATATCCTGAGTAAGTTTCGGCTCAGGACATTCGGCTATCCGCCACCTGCCGACGCGCTCGGTAGCAGAGCTCATGCCCCGAGAAGACAACTCTATGTTGAAGACGTTTGTTTTTTCAACTTTTTACGACTTTATCGAATTTTTACTGAAATTTTGGAAGAGAGTGTGTTAGGAACACATTAAAAGGCATTACCACAGCGATTTTTTTTTTTTTTATCAAAATCATTTGGGGCATTTTTAGCAATTGCTGAAAAACATACATTTTTCAATGGCATCAGCAACTTTAGAATTTTATTTTACATCCTAGCCACTTTCTTTGACGAGTTTTCGCCAGACGCTAAGACAAGCCACTTTTAAACGATACATGCAATCACATGGAGCTTATTATACTGGGCCTCGGCAGTGGTTAGGCGTAACCTTTATCCACTACGTTGACTCGGTATCATAAGCTCCATAGTATTGCATATATCTTTTAAAAGTGGCTTGACAGAAAATTTCGCATTTGCCAAAAAAGTGGCTCTGTATAATATAATAAGAGTTTTATGGGCACGAGCTATTTTGACGAAAACCTTAATGACGCGTCTCATGACCCCCACTAAACCCGTATTCAAAAGTTGAACATCGCAAGTCAATCCGCTCGAGCAACACGAGGGCTATAATGCGCCGAAACATTCGTCATTAGACAAGCCAACATACATTTACAAACACCCATGCCTAACACGGGACTCGGAACCCGCAACCTCGTGGTCTAAAAGCTAAGCACGCTAACCACTATACCGTTTCCTTACTAGGATTTCCTCATAACTTAAAATCTTATTAATTTGGTTTCGAGCAGAGTCGTGTTATATAACATCTGCATACAGTTAAGGAGAAAACAAGTAAAATGTCGTACAGCGACACGAAATACATCTGCATGGAAATCAGACAACATCCCACCCTCTTCTCAAAAAGAAAAGAAAGAAGAAAAAGAAAAGAAGGGGAAAAAAAAAGAGTTCTAAGGATCAGAGAATGGCGACATTCTGACCCGCGCCTTATAAAGAATCTGCAAAAACCCGTTCTCCTCGATCCATCGTGGACGGAATTTGTAAACGATAAGAAACTGTTGTCTCTACCTAGAGAAATGTCTCTATAATCTCAACCTCAAGCTTTGCTGTCAGGTGTTAGCGCATTTTCCATCAGTTCGCATTTATACTTACGAAATAACCAGTTTGGAGAAATTTGTAAAAAATATTATTTTTTTTTTGTGACAACTCTTTGTAAAACTAAGGGTGTGAAACATCACGTAACTTTTAATTATATTTAAAAAAATATCGCTACATTTAAATTGGTTATATATTGGTGTAATTTACCGTTTTCATATATTCAATAAGTAAAAAAGAAAAGGTCAGTTTTTGGTGGGGGAAAAAAAATACGCTAAAATGCTAAAATTGTCCTATGTTTTTCGATAAATATTACATTATCCTTTCTTGTTAGTGAAACAGTAAATAAGCAGTCATTGGTGGGCGATGTTCTAGGATAGAGAGCTAAATACATTATTTTTTTTTTTTCAACTTTTTACACTTTCATCACATTTCAATGGAGATTTCGTAGTCGGAAATGTTTAGAACACATTGAAAGACATTACCACAGCAATTTTGATCAAAATCGTTGAAATGGGGTTTTTTTGGCTATTGCGGAAAAACACAAATTTTTCAATGGCAGCTACCTCATCCGCATGCGCAATTTTGACGAAAACTTTAACGACAGGTCCCATGGCCCCCACTAACCCGTACACAAAATTCGACCAATGTAGGTGAGTTTTGCTGACCACATACACACAGACAGATGTTTTTTCTAAACAATATTTTGAGCTGTTCCAAAACGTGGAGAAATGCAAAAAAGGAAAAATAATCGGAATTTTTTGTGGGACCGAGCGCGTGTTAGAAATAGATCAATTGAAAGTAAAAAGAAAGAAGCAGATGCAATTTTGTATTAAGCCGCAAACTTATTTTATATTTCAGAGTATTAAACTACATAATATCGTATATATTAACTACATAATATCGTATATATTAACTGCATAATATCGTATATATTAACTGCATAATATCGTATATATTAACTACATAATATCGTATATATTAACTACATAATATCGTATATATTAACTACATAATATCGTATATATTAACTGCATAATATCGTATATATTAACTGCATAATATCGTATATATTAACTACATAATATCGTATATATTAACTACATAATATCGTATATATTAACTACATAATATCGTATATATTAACTACATAATATCGTATATATTAACTACATAATATCGTATATATTAACTACATAATCTCTATATATATAAGGCAAAGCCCTCACTCACTCACTCACTCACTGACTCACTGACTCACTCATCACTAATTCTCCCACTTCCCACATAGTCACAACTCTGAAAATCGGCACAAATATCAACAATGGTAAAAATAGAAAAAGTAAACTATTCCGATCTCGATTAACACACTTTAAGGGGTCGAAAAGGGGTCAAACGTTCCAAACGGGGGACATTCGAAAATCCTACTTCCCACATAGTCACAACTCTGAAAATCGGCACAAATATCAACAATGGTAAAAATAGAAAAAGTAAACTATTCCGATCTCGATTAACACACTTTAAGGGGTCGAAAAGGGGTCAAACGTTCCAAACGGGGGACATTCGAAAATCCTACTTCCCACATAGTCACAACTCTGAAAATCGGCACAAATATCAACAATGGTAAAAATAGAAAAAGTAAACTATTCCGATCTCGATTAACACACTTTAAGGGGTCGAAAAGGGGTCAAACGTTCCAAACGGGGGACATTCGAAAATCCTACTTCCCACATAGTCACAACTCTGAAAATCGGCACAAATATCAACAATGGTAAAAATAGAAAAAGTAAACTATTCCGATCTCGATTAACACACTTTAAGGGGTCGAAAAGGGGTCAAACGTTCCAAACGGGGGACATTCGAAAATCCTACTTCCCACATAGTCACAACTCTGAAAATCGGCACAAATATCAACAATGGTAAAAATAGAAAAAGTAAACTATTCCGATCTCGATTAACACACTTTAAGGGGTCGAAAAGAGGTCAAACGTTCCAAACGGGGGACATTCGAAAATCCTACTTCCCACATAGTCACAACTCTGAAAATCGGCACAAATATCAACAATGGTAAAAATAGAAAAAGTAAACTATTCCGATCTTGATTAACACACTTTAAGGGGTCGAAAAGGGGTCAAACATTCCAAACGAGGGACATTCGAAAATCCTACTTCCCACATAGTCACAACTCTGAAAATCGGCACAAATATCAACAATGGTAAAAATAGAAAAAGTAAACTATTCCGATCTCGATTAACCCACTTTAATGGGTCGAAAAGGGGTTAAACGTTCCAAAAGAGGAATATTCGAATGTCCTACTTCTCATTTCTTCACAACTCTAAAAATTGGTGAGAATATCAATAAAGACAAACGAAGAAAAAGTAAGTTATTCCGATCTCGATTAACCCACTTTAAGGGGTGGAACAGGGGTTAAACGTTCCAAACGAGGGATATTCGAATGTCCTACTTCCCCTTTCGTCACAACTCTGAAATCTGGTGCAAGTATCAACAAAAACAAACGTATAAAAAGTAAGCTATTTCGATCTCTATTTACCCACTCTAAGAGGTCAAAAAGGGGTTAAACGTTCCAAACGAGGGACATTCGAATATCCTACTTCTCACATAGTCACAACTCTAAAAATTGGTACAAATGTCAACAATGGTAAACATAGAAAAAGTTAGCTATTCCGATCTCGATGAACCCACTTTAAGAGGTCAAAAAGGGGTTAAACGTTCCAAACGAGCGATATATTCGAATGTCCTACTTCTCATATTTTCACAATTCTGAAAACTGGTGTGAATATCAATAAAGACAAACGCAGAAAAAGTAAACTATTCCGATCTCGGGTGGATCAAGGGGTGGAAAAGGGGTTAAACGTTCCAAACGAGGAATATTCGAATGTACCACTTCCCATATGGTCACAACTCGGAAATTTGGTACAAATGTCAAAAAAGATTAAACATAGAAAAAGTAAGCTATTCTGTTCTCGATTAACCAACTTTAAGGGGTCGAGAAGGGGTTAAATGTTCCAAACGAGGGATATCCGAATGTTCCTCTTCCAATGTAGTCATTTTTCTGATTTTTTTTTGCAAATGTTAAAAAAATAAGTCATTCCAATATCGATTAACGAATTTTTAAGGGATGAAAAGACGACGCAACATTGAAACTATACGAGGATTAACTTAATGTCTAATTAACTTAATTCCAACACAGCTACTACTTTGAAATTTAGAACTAAGAGCAAACATAAACACAATAAACTATACCAGTTTACTATTCACAATTATAAATTTCGTTTAAAATGTCAACAAAGGAAAGTTCCTATTTTGATAAATCAATTTGTCGGGATCGAAATGGGAGCAAACGTCTGAAGTGTAGAATACATGAATGTCTTTTGATCGCTAAAATGCTAATGGTAAAATTTCGTAGCGCAGCACGGGTATTCAGCTAGTCTCTATATATATAAGGCAAAGCCCTCACTCACTGATTCACTGACTCACTGACTCACTCATCACTAATTCTCCCACTTCCCACATAGTCACAACTCTGAAAATCGGCACAAATATCAACAATGATAAAAATAGAAAAAGTAAACTATTCCGATCTCGATTAACACACTTTAAGGGGTCGAAAAGGGGTTAAACGTTCCAAACGGGGGACATTCGAAAATCCTACTTCCCACATAGTCACAACTCTGAAAATCGGCACAAATATCAACAATGGTAAAAATAGAAAAAGTAAACTATTCCGATCTCGATTAACACACTTTAAGGGGTCGAAAAGGGGTCAAACGTTCCAAACGGGGGACATTCGAAAATCCTACTTCCCACATAGTCACAACTCTGAAAATCGGCACAAATATCAACAATGGTAAAAATAGAAAAAGTAAACTATTCCGATCTCGATTAACACACTTTAAGGGGTCGAAAAGGGGTCAAACGTTCCAAACGGGGGACATTCGAAAATCCTACTTCCCACATAGTCACAACTCTGAAAATCGGCACAAATATCAACAATGGTAAAAATAGAAAAAGTAAACTATTCCGATCTCGATTAACCCACTTTAAGGGGTCGAAAAGAGGTTAAACGTTCCAAACGAGCGATATATTCGAATGTCCTACTGCTCATATTTTCACAATTCTGAAAACTGGTGTGAATATCAATAAAGACAAACGCAGAAAAAGTAAACTATTCCGATCTCCGGTGGATCAAGGGGTGGAAAAGGGGTTAAACGTTCCAAACGAGGAATATTCGAATGTACCACTTCCCATATGGTCACAACTCGGAAATTTGGTACAAATGTCAAAAAAGATTAAACATAGAAAAAGTAAGCTATTCTGTTCTCGATTAACCAACTTTAAGGGGTCGAAAAGGGGTTAAATGTTCCAAACGAGGGATATCCGAATGTTCCTCTTCCAATGTAGTCATTTTTCTGATATTTTTTTGCAAATGTTAAAAAAATAAGTCATTCCAATATCGATTAACGAATTTTTAAGGGATGAAAAGACGACGCAACATTGAAACTATACGAGGATTAACTTAATGTCTAATTAACTTAATTCCAATACAGCTACTACTTTGAAATTTAGAACTAAGAGCAAACATAAACACAATAAACTATTCCAGTTTACTATTCACAATTATAAATTTCGTTTAAAATGTCAACAAAGGAAAGTTCCTATTTTGATAAATCAATTTGTCGGGATCGAAAAGGGAGCAAACGTCTGAAGTGTAGAATACATGAATGTCTTTTGATCGCTAAAATGCTAATGGTAAAATTTCGTAGCGCAGCACGGGTATTCAGTTAGTATCGTATATATTAACTACATAATATCGTATATATTATTTCCGGAGTCTGACAATCTCTTTTTTTTACCGCTTTTGACAATTAGTTTTTTTTTGTTTTTTTTTACAGTTGCGCATTGTGTTATTTATTTCAAAATCAAAGTTTAAAAAATCAGAAATAGTCTTTAAAAAAAATAAAAAAAAATTGGGAAGTTGTGATAGTATGCAGAAATAGCACAATAGAAAAGTGAAAACCGCAATTTCGGCACGTTGACGAAACCTAATAAATTGTGCATCTCTCAGCAATTGAGTACAATATCCAACTCTGATTCTAGTTTCCAAAAACGTAATACGCTCTAAACAATCTTAAATGCCCATTGAACCCACTAGTGTAATAAATACACACTCACGGCAAACAACAAATTGTGAATTAAAAGTAACAAAATTATTCAACAGTCTAAGAACTCTTAGCGAACCGTTTGGTACAACTAATTAAAAGTGCCGTAGAACAACTTCACATTAATTGGATCTTTATAATCTGATTTCATTTTAATAACATCAAACAAATCTTTTTATAAAAAAAACCCTCCACAGATAAATTTGTGATAATTTTAAATACACTACGCAGAACCTACGTTACGGTTATATCGTTAATTAGAAGTTCGTTAAAAAAAATTAGCCTTATTAGCAAAATAACAACTACCACGAAAAGTTCGCGAGTACTAATCGGAATCTGATACGGGAAAATTCGGGACAATTCCTTACAACAATGGATCGATTGTTGCTCTCGTTCGAGTTACATAATTTTAATTGCCGTCACTTAGAAAAAGTAACGAGAACTTGTTAATTAACTTTTTGCTCGTAACATCGCCATCGCTATTGAGAAGTTAAAGATGGCCGCTTCTGTGCATCATAAGGAAAACCTAATGACCCGGAAGCGAACAGGAGATTTGCTAATGGTTAATTAGCCGATTATTTTTTTGCTTTTCAAAAAATTAAAAAAAAAAATCTTTCTAATTTAGGTAATAGATTTTTTCTTAAGGGAAAGGGATTTAATTTTAGTTGAGGAAATGTGAAGTAGGCTTAAGGGCCAATGTTACTAATAGGATAAGTATAATTAGAAATTATCGTTTTTAATTAAGAAACCGACTATAGAGGGACATTCAGTGTGACATAAAAAAAAAAACACTATTTACTTTGTGGTATTATTACCATCTCATACAATAGGGTTAATCCATCGCTATGTCCGCAGCCATAGTTCATCACCTGATTACTAAACAAACTAGCATTTTGGATTAAAACACCCGAACATCAATTCGCACTGGTATACTTTCATAGAGAAACCTTTTATATTTACGGACTACCTTTACGTTTAGTAAAAAACAACTTCTTACTTTAAATGTTCAGAAAATCCTTCAAATGATAAAAAATAAAATTCAAGTACTGTATTTTTTATTATTGTATCCCTTTTCTAATTTGTATTCGAAAGAAAAAAATCTAATCGAATAGAAACACTTCATTTTTTATGTATATTTATATCGTTTTTATTGAAATTATTTGTTCCTTTTGCAATGTAAATAATAAGAATTTAATGTCCTAAACACCATTCTGGCAGATAACGTTTAATACAAAGAGTTATTTAATATTATGTACGTACTGGCCTGTTAGAACATTATGAGGTTAAGATTTACTGTACGGTCCCCTTTGGCGACTTTTAAAAAGAATCGCCAAATTGAAAATTAATTCAAAAGACTGTGTCGCCAAATCTAAAATGGCGTCAAAACACGCAGTGTTGCCAAATCCAAACGGTTACTAAGGTTATCGGAATATCTTTGCGACTGGTGGCCACATTCGGCGCCGAATCGACAACTTTCAGAGTCGCCAAGGGGGATCGTACAGTAAATCTTAACCCAGTATGAATATTACAAGAATGCTAATTAGATAGATATTAAGTCATGAGTGCCGTAATATTTATCGCCAACTTGGCTCGGTTTTAAAACACAATTTTTCTGATCGAGAGATACGAAATCGTTTGCAATCCTTCCTCATTGAGAATTAAAGTGCGGTGGGCGACCAATTAAAAAGAATGTTGTTCATTATTTGGCAAGTTATGAAATACTATAAAGCATTCGAATTTAGTTTCATTCATTCAAAGTCGATTTTTGACTAGTTTCGACCATTTTTGCAACGGCAGACCAGTGGATTCATGATCTATTAACATTTCTCTATGTTTATTCTATATAAAAAAAAAATTCAAAAAGATATAGGCTCCTGAATATGCAGTAACCGCTTGGGCTAATTTTAGTTTAAAGGTGAAATAAAAACTAAACAAACACGAAGATGGCTTTTTTTACAACAAAAATTCGAAGAAAATATTTCTCAGCTTTTAAAGTAAAAGTTAAGAACCGAAATTGATAAAGTTTGCCAACAGACTTGTAGGCGTTTCCAAACGAGCATCAATCAAAGCAATGTGATGTCAAGAATCGTTTGCAACACTTAGATTGCCATTTAAGTTCCGCCGGGTGACGTGGGTTCATTGGGCCAAAACGCCGAAATCGGTTCTCAATTACGGGTCTGGCAACAGCAAAGTGGGGCTTTACTACACACCCACTTTCACTTTAGAAAAAAAAACCCCATCTAATTCGAATTTTTATGGCCTTGACGTGATTATACGTTGCTGCCAACGTGTTGACGACCTCAAGATGGATTATGTTATTATCTGTTTGACATCCTTTTTCGACAACCATGTTTTCACTCATTACATATGTTTACTGAATATATAAAAAACAGGACTACAACTTTTAGACTACGCAGGGTCTACTACGCAGGGTCTATTTTTCACAAGGACGGCCCTAGGGCCCACTTAATTTAAAAAAAAGGCCACTTGTAATTATTTAATAAAAACTTTAATTTTTTTTATGTATGCCGTAATAATTTAAATTTTATTAATTCAAGTACTTAAAATTAATTAAGTAATTGACTGATATATTTTGAGTATTTGATAAAAGGAAGATAGCGAAACTATCTTTTTAATTCACACACATTGTAACCCACATAATTATGTACATTTACAAATGTAAATTTATTATCTACACTTTTGTTTAATAAATGATCAACAAATTAAGCAAAGAGCTACGTTATTTTTTTTTAAGAGATACTCAACTTACTAATTACGTGTTTGCAATATTGTTCAACCATCTACCATATTTTGAAATATTTTTTCTAAAACCAAGAAATTTAACGCAATTTTTTCTAAATTTTCGGGGGGGGGGGGGAGGAGAGCTGCAGCCCTATTAAACCCTCACCTGGATATGGTATTGCTCTAGCACATAGTATAGCATACAAGCAACACAACTTATCGAGGAGAAATCTTACAACAAAAATGGCTTATTGGCGCATAATGATGCATATATGCTACACAACGGTAACAATTACTTAGTTAATTAGTCTTTTAGGGGGTGAACCCCTCCCTTCTCCCCTTTAAAAGATCTATATGAAAATATATATTATATTAATAGATAAAGATAAAAGATATATATATTTTCAGCGGTCCAGGGCCAAAAATATAAAAAAAAGGGTTAAAAAAAAACCGTGCGCTAGAGGGTTAACATTCTTTCTTTATAGTCCGAGAGGCGACTACAATTTTTGTACCTCATCGAACAACATTCTGAATTTTTTATAGAGATTGGAGAAAAGTGAGTAGATTACGAATAAACTGATCTGCCGTGGCAAAAATGGCCGAAACTGATCAAAATACGACTTAGAATGAGTTGAACTAAAATCAGATTGCCAAATATGTCATAACTTGCCAAAAAGAAAACGCACTTTTTCGTCTGGCAACCCTCATTTTCAATGAGAAAAAGCGCAAACGATTTTTGATCTCTGGCTTGGAAAATGTGTATCTTTTAAAAGTAAGCCAAATTGGCGATATCAGTTACGTCATCCGTGATGTAATGTTTATTGCCAACTTGGCTCCCTTTTAATAGATGCAAGTAGACCGTAGCCAGATATCTGAATCGTCTGCAACCTTTTTAATTGATAATTAAAGAGTGAGGGTTACCATAAAAAAAAATGCTCATTATTTGGCAAGTTATGGCTCATTTGGCAATTGGATTTAGTTCAAATTATTAAAAGTCGATTTTTGACCAGTTTCGGCCATTTTTGCCAAGGCCGACCAGTGGATTCGTAATCTACTCACTTTTCTCTAATTTCTATAAAAAATTCAGAATGATGTTCGATGGAGCCCAAAAATTGCAGTCGCCTCTCAGTCTATTAATATGGTCCGAAATAGAGAGCAATCAAAAACGTCACTTAAACTACTTCAAAAGAATTTTCATTTATTATTTTAATTTTCTAATTTAATGTATTGCAAAATAGAATTTTCATCTATATGTAGAGGAAGGATCATTCCCTACACTCGCTATGTTACAAATTTTCTAGCCCAGTGCATTTAGAAACTACTTTCTATAATTGCCTTGACACTCGGTGAGTAGACACACGAAAAAGATTTTTTTTAATGAAATTATATAAATTAAAAACTCGAAAATAGCGTCTAATATATTTTATTTTACGTTTGAAAACCCTACGTCAATGCCTATGCAGTGAGTTCCACCTGGTTTTGTCTTTTGCTATTTTTAATTTTAATTTACAATAGATGGACATTAGATGAAAACAATTTATGTCATTTCATTTAAAGTGGTCATTTTCGCAACTACTCTTCCAATTTCAAGGTTTTCGACAAAGTAGTTTCTTAATGAACTGGGCTAAAAGATTTTAACATAGTACCCTAAAATTTATTAATAAAATTATTTTGAGTTTATTATAGTTTATTAAAATTTAAATTCTTTCCTTTAAAATGATGCCTCATTTGCAATGATGCCTCATTTATAAGTATTTTTAATAATTTTTTGAAGATAAAATTATGAACTATTAGTGTAAGTAAGGGCCAATTCCATTGTTACGGGTGTGACACACATTAATGGCTCTGTGGGGAGAAAAATACGATTTGGAAATATTTTTTCTTTTAAGAAAAAGAAAGCAGTCTACTATGGAAAGGACCATGATAGCTTCCATCAATCCAAGATGTATTGTTTTACATGGAACGTGCCTAAGCTTTTCTTTAGAATGCGTTTATCTCAAAACGACATTTTTCATTACTCATGTTCCTCAGAGAAAATACTTGATATAGAAGCCTAATTCTTTTTTTTTTATCTCATTTAGGAGACACTTGTTATTCTGCTGAAGTTGGGTTTTAATTGTAATGCATTTACTTTTTTTTTCGTAAAATGAATTATCGTGTAAGTCGCTCAAATTTGTTAAAAATCGCAATTTTTTTTTTTTTTTTTTTCTTTTGACGAAATAAGCTAGAACAAAAAATATTTTAAAAATAATACCAAAATTTTATTTCAGTATATACCATAGACTTATTATTATCAATAGACTGCGCGTTCCCACTTCAATCATACAACGAGAATGAAACCAAAATGAATCACAAAATTCGTCTATCAGTCACGTGGTTTTTAATTTGGCTACGTTGTAAAATTAATCTCTTATCTAATAATCTTATTATCCTTTATCGCCTGAGTGAGGAGAAACCCGCCAAATCTGCAACCCTGCTCCCAAAAAGTCCCTACTCATGTGATTCATTTTGGTTTCATTCTTGTTGTATAATTGAAGTGGGAAAGCGCAGTCTATTGATAATAATAAGTCTATGGTATATACAGATACATAAAAGGAATAATTGATAAAAATTTTAGGTAGATATCATGTGTAGTTTCCGAGAAAAAGGTACATGAGTAATGAAAAATGGAGTTTTGTGATAAGCACATTTTAAAGAAAACATTGCCGACCAAACGGTACAGTGGTTAGCGTGCTGGCTTCTAGACCGCGAGGTTGCGGGTTCCGAGTCCCGTGTTAGGCATGGGTGTTTGTAAATGTATGTTGGCTTGTCTAATGACGAATGTTTCGGCGCATTATAGCCCTCGTGTTGCTGACGGTGCCAGATAAACAACCAACAACCAACTAAAGAAAACATTACTTACACTTATATATAGTTCCAAATTTTTTCTTTCAAAAATTATTAAAAATATTTCTAAATGAGGTATTATTACAAATGAGGTATCGTTTTAAAGGTAAAATTTCAAATTTTAATATATGACAATAAACTCAAAATGTATTTTTTATAAAATTTTGGGTACAATAAACTCCCCTTAAACTATTTTAAGAAAACTCTCATATGTTATTTTAATTTTCTAATCTAAAGCACTGTGAATAGAATTTGCATCTAAGAAAGCATCCCGTGTTGAAAGCAAACTCATTGAACGGGAAGTTTTAATTAACCGTTTTCTAAACAAAACACATCAACGGATTTCAAAAAAACATTGTTATCGGAAACACGTGAATTCACTTTTAAATAAAGATGCGGTCCAATGAATTTTAATCTGGTTCTTAATTACTATCTGGTGATGGGTTAAATTTCATTTTTCCAACGAAATGTGCTTTGTGCCTCAGGTACACTTTTGTAATTTATACCTTTGAATGTTAAATAGTTACAGAGACTGCACAAACCCATAAAAACTAATATTTTAATGGAAAATAACAATTGTATATGCATTGATAACTTTTATGCAATAGTAACTTATTTAAGGAGAAGTCCTATACTAAACTCCAACTTAACTTGACATCACTAGACGATAGATCTTCACCGTGCTCATAGGCAATTAATCCATTTTAGAGGAGTGAAGACATAATTCTCGCCAAACCTTAGAGCCTTTTGTTCTCTACAGGGTTGTGGTTTGGCGAACATTATGCTTTCACGCCGCCAAAATGGATTAATTGCCTATGAGCACTGTGACGATCTACCGTCTAGTGAATGTCAAGTTAAGTTGAAGTTTAGTGTGGTAAGGATCACTCCCTATACTTCGCTATGTTGCAATCTTCTAGCCCAGTGCATTTAGGAACTACTTTCTATAAAACCCTGATATTAGGTGAGTAAGTACGAAAATAATCACTTAATGAAATTACATGAATGGACAATTCCCCCATTTTTTTTTAATTTTTCTTTTCAATTCTAAATGTTTCGAAAAGGCCTTAAACACAAAAATTGCTGCTCAGTGCGCTTTTTTTTTTTTTTTTTTTTTTTTTTAAATTTGCAATCAAAGTTCCCCTGTTAGACGGTTGGCAAGAAAACGATTCATTCGGCTCAAATTGAATATGATGTCAAGAGATCCCAAACATTTTGGCTTGAAATGCGGCAGCGGAAACCAGTTTTGCAAGTTTCTCGCAAATCGCGCCAACCTGCGCGGGATATGGCAATGGTCTACCAATCAACGCCAACTATTTGGCAGAAACCTCACGATAACCCTAGAAACGGAAGGAACTTTTGACGTCACAGATTTTGTTGAGTGTTTTGATCGGACTGGTTTTGGCTCGGATTTGGGGCATTTTCTTTTCTTAATATTTTAAGTAACTAATTTTTTTTTAAAGAAGTTTTGTTTAAATATTTAGAATCAGAAAGAAATTCTTCATAAACATAAACTAATTTCACTCGTTTTTGAAAAAAAAAAATGCGGGAATTGTCCATTAAAGGCTCAAAAATAGCCTCTATTATAAATAAAAATTAAATTGTATGTGGAGCCACTGTCTACATATTGACGTAAGGATTTCAAATATAAAATATATAAAACGCTATTTACGAGTTTTTAATTCATGTCGTTTCATTAAGTGACTATTTTTTATTTTTTTTTGTACCTACTCTCCAAATTTCAAGGTTTACTGCAAAGTAGTTTCTAAATGCACTGGGATCAGAAGTTTGTAATATAGCGAGTATAGGGAATGATCCTTACAAGGTCTACCTCTCTAGCGATTTTGAGCCTATTGTGTTTGACCACTACGAAAAAACAGAGATGGTGGGGGGGGGGGAGCAACCGCGGCATGGGCCCCGGACGCCGATCTGGATGGGCGCCAAAATGGTAAAACAAAAACTGTTGTTACTTGACACTTAAAAAGTAATTACCATAAAGCGTAGTAGCTTTTTGCGGTCGCTGGGGACTCGATCGTGGGATCTTTGGTTTTCCCAGACAAGTACTCTATCCACTAGACAAAAGAGATCTCTGGTGTCTCATGTTTTCAAGTAAATCAAACTAAGTCACTACAACCACAATGCATTCCATTCTCCAAGACGATATCAATACGAAAGGAATTACTTCAAAAAGTGGAAAGGTTTAAACGCCATTACTTGGCAGTTGATAACACTGTGAAAACGACACCTCCAGCAACCTTTTCGAGATTCATTTACCTGCACAAACTTGAAGAAGGGTATCCAATTCCTGACCGCAGCATTATATATATATATATTTTTAACTCTTTCTGTAACGGTTGCTTCAAGCAAAATAAGTTTCAGCAAATTGAAAGTCGTTAAAAATCATTTAAGAAGCACAGTGGTGGAAATACATCGATATAAATAAACAACTGGATAGACTGCTTAACGCTGGGAAAATGAAGCCGTTGCCAGATGAAATTGGTGGGATAAAAAATACAGATTTTTGAGGATTAAAAATAAAATTTTGGGTTGTACACAGCAGAAATGTCAATAGTAGACCTTAATAAGTAATAATGAGCAAAAAAATATCTACTCTAACACTTTACAAGGTTTTTCGCATTCCCATCCAACTATAAAAGTGAACTGTGATTGGTTAATCTTCCCACCAGCTTCGCAATCCCCGGCGCGTTTTTATCTTTGCATTGACAATGGAGCAGTCTATCCAGTTGTTTATCTATATCGATGGGCAAATATAGACTAATAAATTTGAGCATTATTTTCATTGAGCACAAGAGAACATCATCTATTTGCTATGATGATGAGGACATCAAAATATTTCCTGCGAAAAAGCCCGTAAGTTTAGTTTGAATATTTGACTTTTTAAGATTAGACTAACGATTATACATGGCGGTTGAAATTAAACTGACGGTACTCAGAGGCTCGTTAGCGCTCAGGTTCTACTGAAAGGATCTGAATGAAAATTTAAATACATGTTACGTAGATCATGCGGCCGATTTTTCCATCGGGAAAAAAAATAGTTTGAAATGTTGACAATAGATGGCGCTGTACTGTTAAAATCATATGCAAATGAGTAATTTCACCTTAAAAGCGATACAAATGGTTCAAATTCGGTCTTTAGGATGGGAAAGAGAAGACCTATAACGGAGCCGGCGAATGCGGAGGAAGTTTTTAATTTCCAAGCTCCTCAAATGCTACTGTAAAATGGCCGCTCAATAGCACGAGCACTGGACATTTCGCAGAAAACCGCGCGCATGATTTTACGCAAAATTATGAAGGTTGGTACACCTTACAAGATGTATTTCGTGCAACATTTGAAAACTGTACTCTGCACGTCTTGATTTTGCCTTGCGTTTTCTGACGAGGATGCAAGTGGATGAGTTCTTGCCATCGCCTATCTTATATGAACAGACGATGCTCATTTTCACTTAGGTGGTATATGGTATTCCACCAATCCTTATGCCGTAGTGCAACAACAGCCGCTACCATACATCGCGACATGGTCTGGTCAGCAAGATCCTCAGATCTGAGCTCTTGTGTCTTCGGGCTGCGGACATCTCTCAAAGATCGCGTTTATCAAGAGCATGTAACTAATGAAGCGGACTTGCAAAACCAGCATTGTCCGCCATGCCTCGATCGTTCCTGCTGATAAGCAGCGTGTGGCCGTTGTTAACGTGGTGGTACGCTTTCAGCATACTTGTTGACCGGCAAGGTGTACACATAGAGCACACAAGCGTGTAAATAAATAAAACATTTAGCTGTTCTATGATTTTTGAACAGTTATCTTGCTTTTCGGCTCTATTGGATTACGGCAACTGAGTTAATTAGGTCTTCCCAAGTTTGCTAACACACAGATAAAATAGAATATAAAGATTTCAAGCATGGATCCTTAAAAAAAAAAACCCAAAAAAACCCGTCCAGACGAGGATTTAACATTGAGTAAAAACGTTGTAGCTCTTTTCATATGAAGGAAAACACGACATAACCTCAAACCCAGCGACTATCTCTGAGCAAATTGCAAAGCAAGTGAAAGCAATCAGTTCTGCCATGAAAGCGATCCTTTGTCGGAATTTACAGATTCTAGGAAGTATTTTGTTTGAGGAGCAACCGGAAGACTACGGAAGTACACGAGAAGTACGTCATAGAGCAATATCTGTTTCTGCTACAAAGAAGCTAAGAAAAAGGCGGGAATTGTATACGGCGGTTGTGTTGTTTTGACAAAACGTATCCATCTCATCCAGAACAATTTGGATACAATATATAAGTGAGTGAAATATTCAATTACATCTTGTTTATAATGCATTGAAACTGTCCCGTTCTGACTTTTAAAGTGCGTAGTCAATTTTGTTAGTTTGTACATTAACTGAAACTTCTATATTGAATTGGAACTGATTCACTTTAAATTTCTTCGTATCAAAATTCTTTAATCTCACTCTCTAAACAGTTTTATTACAACTTTAAATAGTAATCTAACAGAATTTTAGGTCACTTAATACTTAAGTTTCAGAGTGTATATACAATTGATTGAAAAATAACTAGTTTGATATTTTACCATACATTTTCAAACAACCCATAATCAATGTGTATATTTTACTGCTCTCCACATTTTAAAAACACATTCCTTAAACTTATTCCCTACTCTTACCTTAAAGTCAATGAAGGTTTTTTCAACCAGTAGTTTCTAGGTGTAGCCACATGGTTTGCTATCTTCGAATGCTAATTCATAAATCTCGCTCTCTTCACAGATTTATAGTAACCATACATATTTTTCAGTTGTATTTCAGCTTCAATCAATCGAGTAGGCAGTGGAATGTAATTAGCGTCAATGATTTCTATGATTACCAACTCGCCCATGTATAGAACTAGAGAGGATACATTTTTTCTGGATGAGGTAAGAATGCTAAAGCTTCACAGTTGCTGGCTCATTCATAAATCGGTCTATTCATATTTAATGTGGAAATATTGTCAAGTGAATATGGTGCCAGTTCCTAGACGATAGAGTTTCGTACTATTAGCAAACCTATTTCTTGTGGGTTTTCAGTTGTTGTGTAATACAGTCAACTCGCGATAACCTGAAGTTCAAAAGACTGGCCAAATTCTTCGAGTTATTGGAATTCACTTGGATGTTTTTTTTATATTCAAGGCATATTCTTGGGACCGAATGAAAACTTCGAAATAAACGAATATTTGACTTATGAGACTTCGATTTATAGTGAGTTGACTGTATGAACAGCCTTTTTAAATATCCCACCATGTTATAAATTTTGAATTGGGCACCATATTGAATTGGCCATGTTTAAGCCTTGACACCAACTTATCAAAATAGCATCAACCCTTCTACTTAAACTAAGAATTTACGCATTAATTGATTGCTTAAACCTATTTAATTAAATGGAAGGCTTGGGATTAATTAAAATTTGCAAATAAATTTATTGTTTAAGTTGTTAAGAAATGTCTAGTTATGTAAATAGTAGGTGGGTACTCTTCCTTTAGACGGTTTTTTTTGGATAAAAATCGCCAAATTGCAGCAATATCTCATTCAAACTTGTAACTTTCGAATCATTTATATATTTCCTATAACAAACCGTTATAGGGTTGCTATAACAAACAGTTATAGGGTTGCTATAACAAACAGTTATAGAGTTGCTATAACAAACAATGAATATATTCATTGTTTGTTATAGCAACCCTATAACATTTATGCATCATGTAAACATTTAAACTTGGTACCAACTGGTACCCGTCTAACGGAAGAGTACCCAGTAAGTGTTTGATTAAATTTTCTGTATTAATTTAAAAAAGAAGCTAATATTTTATAATTTAAACTATTAACTTTGTAAACAAAATTTTGCCAATTTTCAAAAAGCTCCTATTGTATTGTAGCATTGAAAATAGATTTCCTTTTATTGTGGTAGAGCTGTAATATTAGTGTTTACCAAGTGATTTTGTTGATATTTAATTGTTTGTGAAATAAAAAATTTATATTGACAAAGTGGCAAAATATTTCATAATTTAAAACCACAATAATATATTCAATGCATGTATTTATATAGCAGAAAATTTGGTTCACCATTGCAGTCCCCCTTATCTCCATTTTATTGCAGCTTGTGTTTCTTAAGCTAGTTGGCAATTAAAGTGAGAAGAATTTCTGGTGCTCTACACAGAAGATCCTGTAAGTTATTTCAGATTCAATGTTAACTTAAAGCGTTGTATTTTTATCCACCAAAAAATTGCTCTTTACAAATGAATCGTTCATTTGGAAAAACAAGTCACTGCTGGCAACTTTGGAAAATCATGAGAAATTAATATTTCTGAATTGGATTTTAGTATTAATGATAAAAATAAGTTATGTAGTGGTACATTTTTTTTTTCACTTAAATTTAAACAAAAGTGAATCCAAAATGGCAAAAAACACTGAGTCAAAAGTATGGCGAACAACAACTGAGGTGAACTGAACAACTGAGGTGAACAACAACTGAGGTGAAAATCAATCCTGCTCTAGTATTGAAAGTTGATGTTTAGATATGTTGAAGTGAACTGCCAAAACCATTAGGTTATGGTTGCGATGCATGCTATTGCAATTTAAGCATTTCGCTTTTGAACTCTGTTAAAAACAAACATCGCAGGAAAAAGTTAAACAAATTTGCAAGTTTAACAGCTAGAATTCTAAAGGAATAAAGTTGCAAGTATATATGGTTATATTTCTGTAACTACATATGTATATCTGTAGGGAATATATTTTACTGATTTATTCCATTTGAAACTTTATTGTTAAATGACAATAGACTTCAAAGCCTAAATACCTGTTTTTTCTTGGCCCCAAGCAAATAGAAATCAATCTAGTAAATTGCTTAAATGAAATGCTTTGACTATTACCGGTTTGCAAAATTATAATTTCCAAAAAAATATAGAAAGAGTGTTGCGCAAGGCTAGTACAGTTGCATTTATGTGTCCTATCCAGGGCACTTTGGAACACAGGGTTAACCTGTTAAAATAATTTATTGTAAAATAATTTATGTTAAATTAAAATTTTACATTATATTGCTATGTGTTTATCATCTAGAAGTGAAAGAAATTTGTGAAATATTGTTTTTGATAAGTTTGGATTTTGCTGCACCAACTAAAAGTGACTTGTAATCCAGTAGATGGAATCCAAAATTATTGTAAATAACCAGGTTACCAATTTTCTGTACATTTTGCATTCGTGTAAGATTTTACATTGGAAAGTTATATTTTATTCGAATTCAATTATTTTTCAGGGGTTCAAAAATTGAAAGATTTATGTGTATGAAAGAATAAACTTTAAAATTACATCTAAATTCTAATAAAAAAATATCTATAAAAGTATTGTTACAATGATTTATATTTCCTAAGCACTCATGTAGAATAATAAATGAAGTGTAATTATTTCACTAAAATATGTTTATTTTGCATTCGAAGTGTGTGTTAAGAACTTATTTTAGTGCAATAGTTTTATTCATATTTTTGGAATGTAATTTTTTTTACTTATTTTTATGCTAAGCATTTGACTCATTGAATGTATTGAAGCTGTTTACTTTAGCTAAAAAACAATTATTTTTACAGAACTTGAAATCAATTCCAGCTTTCAATGTGCAACAGTCTGTAAAGAAAAAGTGCATATGATCAGGTATATATATATTTTTTCTCCTAAATCGTAGATTTCTCAGCTCTTTTATATTATGTTATTTATGGTATTGTTTTAGTTTGACTCTAATTATTTTACTTGACCTCTTTACTGAAAATTAAAGAATCATCATAAAACGTTTGAAATGAACTATAATAAAATGTCCAACAAGTAAAACCATATTTTTGACGTAAAGAAATATATTCTTATTTGTCAATAGCAAAATAAACGCATTATTTTTTCCTTTAAAATCTCTTAATATGTTCTAATAATTGTAAAAATTTCAGTAAACAAAAGTATTTTATTTTTTAATAAAAGAATTTAAAATAGTTTTTTTTTTTGGGGGGGGGGGGATATATTTTATTTATATCCTTCACACCCCAAGTGTTAGTCTTACTTTGGGATTTTACTACAACTTTACATTTTTAAAGATAGTTACATTCTGTTAGAATCAGGTTTTTTATGTGTGTCCAAACTAAATAGAAAAATCTGAAGTTGCAGTTAATGACATTTAATCAGTTTTTGTCAAACATAATACAGATCAGTGGAAACACTAATTTCATTACATTAAATGTAGTTTAAAAAAAAAAAAAAAGGAAAATTTAATCAAATTATAGTCAACATAGTATAATTGTTTAAAGTTTTGACTTTTTTTTTAAAGCTATTCCATGTGTATTGTATACTGTGTTTTATAGTAACTTAATGTGAGGATTTTAATAATTTCTTTCAGATTCTGTGCTAGAACTTCAAATAGACTGCTGTGGCTGACGATACTATTTGACATGTTTGAATGATTTACAATGTCTGTTACATTTTTAATTGTATTAATTCATAATGAATTATTTTATGATGATACCAATCTTTGTGTTGTTAGTAAATAAAGCATTCATTTTTTTCATGTTTTTCATTGAAATAAATGGACTTTACTAAAAGTTATTATAGTTCTGTAATTGTATTCGTTGATTGATTTTTAGGTCAGTTTCTTTTATGCTGAAAACTCTAAATTTAAATTTTTGATTTTTGATTTTTTCAAAGATGCTACAGTTCAGCGGAAAATCTAATTTCAGTTCTTTAGATCAAAATTTTAGTTTTTTTTTTTACTGTATGAAGAAAATTGGGTTTAATTAGATTAACCTGTTTGCCTATATAATTTAATTGTTTAAAGTTGTTTGACTTCTGGCATTTTCTTAAAAAATGAGTTTTTTTACTGATTTTCATTGCTTTTATGTAAGTTCTGTTTTTTTTTGGGGGGGGGGGGGGCAGCAGTACCATGTCTGTTTTTGTGGGAACAAAATTGATTGTATCGCCTTTTTTAGCATAAGGTGTGTGCATTATTCAAAAAATTTGTCAAGTAGTACATTAATTTTGTCTTGCAATTCATTATATTGATTGTGTAATTCAATTTTTAAACTGTAATAATTTAAAAATTTAAATTATTTCTTACAATGACAGCAAATTTAATTCACTGCTTTCCTTTAACTTGTACAAATGCATAGAAGTAGTATGTCTATTGAGAAAAATGGGCAGTTTTTTTTTTATGTAACCGGAAGCTAAAGTAAATACAGTTTTTCTAAATTCGTTATATATATGTATTTTTCAAAAGGTTGGCTTAGTTCAGTGTTACTTTGTTCTTTTGTAAAAATTACAAGAATTCTGCAATACACATTAATAGGAATTTTCTGGAGAAAACTGGTATAAAAGCCTACAGTAAGTTTTCATAAATTAAAGGTTTACATCCAGGTTTTTAGAAATCTGTTTGTTTACACTTATGATCCTTTCTTAGAAAGTAATTTTATCCAATTAAATGTCCCAGAATTCAACTACCATTAAAGTCAATCATTGTAAAAGGAGAATTTTTTGCAGAAGAATAAAAATGTGCATTTTAAAACACAATTTAGATTTGGGACCTTTTAAATAAGGACATAATTTATATGATGTTATTAATTAAAAAATATGATTATATGGTGGTTTTACATAGTGGCTAACAAAATATTTTTAAATATTTGTTTGAATTGTTTGCCACTGGTTTAACCTGAAAATATGTATACCCCCATGGATTTTGCAGAATACTCAGCTAACAAATGTGGAGCTTTCACTGATCCAGTAAATTTCGCACTAGCAGAAGGCTGTGTAGATCTCGCTCAAAAAGACCACCAACCAATACCCAATTAAAGTAGGTGCAGCACTGCCACAATTAGCTTGGCTCTTGTGCAATACAAACTCAAACCCACTGAATTAAAAACTTTCCCAACAGTAAAGTTTTTTTTTTATGTTATTTGTACCAAAATAAATGAAAAGCTGCTATTCTAAATTTAATAATTAGTGTTCATATAATTTTAAGTGGTTAAACAGGGTTCCCACGGTCCTGGAAAGTCCTTGAATTTTTTTTTATGAAATTTGGTCCTTGAAAGTCCTTGAAAAAAGGATAAGGTCCTTGAAAGTCCTTGAATTTTTAAGTGACCAACAACAGTGATGTAGTGTAAAATAAAAAGGTGTGGGAATGCTATGCTGCGTTGTTACAAACAAATATATATATTTTTCTGAGTGTGGGGAAGGGGGGGGGGGGGAGTGAAAATGACAACTTTAAATAATTTTGCTAATATTACTTTAATAATCTCAAAATAGCTCACGAGCACCTCCAAAAATTAAAAAAAGTGAATAAATAATAATTGTGTGTTTCGACTTATTCTTTTATACAAATAATTTTTTTAAACTATTAAGTTATATGGATTTTAAATAATTTGCTTTGCACAACCCATTTTAAAAGATTGTTTAACACTTTATAAAGGATTATAACACATTTTCAAACATATTATTGACACAAATTTTTAAAAATATCCGAAATATCAGAGATGCCTTGCATGCAATGGGTTCGGATAAATTCCCAGATTCTGTAGCTCCTCGAAATCTGTTTTCAAAATGAATGAAAAAGATTGTGATTGTTGCAGAAGTTGATTAAAAGTTTTATGGCTTTTCTCCTTTTCAAAAAGAAAATGTAGAGAAGTTCCTCTTTCTTGATAGATCCTTCCATTCCAAATTTGCTACATTAATAAAATAATTGAAAAATTCAAATCCATCAGTCGATTTAAAATTTCTTGATAAAATATTAATTTGTGTACCATCTCAATCATCTCTAATTTTAAGCGGGATATTTCAATGTAGACTCATTACTTGCCTGATTTGTTTGGGACATTCCTGTTTTTTATCTTATCCAGTTCGATTTTGTCATTTTGACAGTGGTGACGGTTGGTTGACAATAACAGTCAAAAATGGGTATAAATCGGAGGAGGAAACAAACTCTAAAATATATATGATATTGCCATCAAAATCACTAGATTTTAAAAAAGATCGGGGAAATTTCCTCCCCTTATTGCCGCCACTGTATAATTTTTTTTTAAGAACTGCTGCTACATTTTTGGAATAAATTTTGAAATAACTGTAAAACTTTCCCATTCTCAAACCGAAAAGAAATTTAATTTTGCATTTTAAAGTACATCTGAATTGTTTTCCTACTTCTTCGCAGCCCAATTTCAATGTATTATACCCATTTGCAAAACCATTAGCACTTTTATATTAAGGAAAATCAAATATACAGGACCAGCCTAGGAGTAAAATGCTATGTGTGCAAAAATGAGTTTTGGAGCCCCTTACAGTGAAAATGGGTACAGAAAACACTTAAAAAATGGTAAAGAGTGCTCTATATGGTATGGGTGCAAATTATTAAAATCGTAGCGTTTTCTGCACTAATCAACATTATTTTAAGTCAGCTTTTATTAATGAACCCACGGATTCAATTTTTTTTTTTAATAAAAAATTGTAATAAAATTATTTTCATAGGAATTTAATAAAATACATGTTATTAAAATTACTGATTTTTGCTACGTATTACTTTTTTTAGTAGTCCTCTACTCTTAGCGCAAGCCTTGGAACTCCTTTGCAACCCTGGGTTGTGAAGGGCTGCAATTCGGCTAATGTAGCATTATCAGTACTGCCAAGTTAAAGTGAAACAAAGTTAACAACTGTTCAGTTTTGTCACAACAACATAGCGGAGCGCTTGAAGCCAGTCTCTTTACTGTACACTCAAGCAACATTTTATGTGTTGAACTAAACATATTCAAATTCACAAACATTCAAAGGCGAAGTTAATATAAAGGATTTAAAAATCAATACTATTTTGAACATATTTTTTCCATGTTCAAACAAGTTATCAGTTTGATTTTCCCAATATCTGGGAATAAAATAAATATTTCCCAACATCTGACAAAATATAAATACATAATTCCCTGATCTCAAAACACCTTAAAAGCTAATACAAAATATGAACATTCTGCTCTTGCCTATCTGGATTTTTAGCACTAACCAGTTTATTCCGTCAGAACCGCAGGTTTGCTTAACTTTTTTGGATTGTAAAAACCCCCATCTTTTACTGTCATTTGTATTTTAATCTTGAACGAATTCATTTCTTAGGTACGTTGAGAGGTTAACAAATAATTTATTAAATCCGTGATATAAAATTTTTAAAATAAAAGTTACATAACTTTTGTTGATAAATCGGTTAGCGTTCCCGTTAAAATTAGAGGAGGCGAAATATTCTTCAAGGAAAGGGTGCAAAGAACTGAATGTGCTAGGTCACAGTTTTGTTCTTTAAAAATGTAGATATTTGGCGTGAATTTGTGTATGGAAGTTTTAGACTGTATATACGACGAACCATACAAATTTGACGTCTGGAATTCTTCCACAAATACAGATCATTCGTTGAAGAGGATAATTGCTATTGAATGAATCGTAGCTAAATGTAAACATATATCAGTTCATATCTAATGAAAGAGAAATGGCCATGTGTGGGTTGCCGTGCCTTTTTCAAGTGTTTTACAAAAACTTGGACTTGCCTGCTCAGCTCTGAAATTGTGGTCCCAGACGAATACAAGTTCTCACGAAATGACTTTTTTGTTTGCTTACTTGGCTTTGAGTTCAGTATTACGTAAAGAGAAAAAAAAAAATTTTAGATGAGGGAATGTCGTTCCGCCTTCTAAAAAGGTAAAGAATCGCCGTTGCCTCATATTCCCACTCCACTATACCCCTGACCACCGATAAACTCCGTTTTGTAATTTTACGTCTGATGTATTTAAAATTATGGTCCTTAAATTTTTCTAAAAAGGTCCTTGAATTTTCTTAAAAAGGTCCTTGAAAGTCCTTGAATTTTTTTCTTCAATAAGAGTGGGAACCCTGTTAAAATTTACTTTTTTTAATTTTGTATAAATGTTAAGATATATTATTGAAATTAATTTCCTGTTCAAATGCATTTATAGTAAATACTCGATAATGTTTCCCTCACTGGCCTCATTCTTTGAATTTTTAATAATAATTGTAAATTTCAAGAAAGAAGGCACATTTGTGACGATGCATAATGTGAACCTCTGTACCTTTGGTCAGTGGCAAAACAATGTATGTTTGAGCCCCACCGCCAAAAAATGCCCCCATCCCTCCCTTTTTTTTGAAATTTTTTATGAAGTATAAGAGTTACATTTTTTTTTCAATTGGGTTGTAAGTGAAACAATGTAAAATTGAGTCTGTCAAAATATCAAGCATCCCTTTTTAATAATAATTGTAAATTTCAAGAAGGAAGGCACATTTGTGACGATGCATAATGTGAACCTCGGTACCTTTGGTCAGTGGCAAAACAATGTATGTTTGAGCCCCACCGCCAAAAAATGCCCCCATCCCTCCCTTTTTTTTGAAATTTTTTATGAAGTATAAGAGTTACATTTTTTTTTCAATTGGGTTGTAAGTGAAACAATGTAAAATTGAGTCTGTCAAAATATCAAGCATCCCTTTTTAATAATAATTGTAAATTTCAAGAAGGAAGGCACATTTGTGACGATGCATAATGTGAACCTCGGTACCTTTGGTCAGTGGCAAAACAATGTATGTTTGAGCCCCACCGCCAAAAAATGCCCCCATCCCTCCCTTTTTTTTGAAATTTTTTATGAAGTATAAGAGTTACATTTTTTTTTCAATTGGGTTGTAAGTGAAACAATGTAAAATTGAGTCTGTCAAAATATCAAGCATCCCTTTTTAATAATAATTGTAAATTTCAAGAAGGAAGGCACATTTGTGACGATGCATAATGTGAACCTCGGTACCTTTGGTCAGTGGCAAAACAATGTATGTTTGAGCCCCACCGCCAAAAAATGCCCCCATCCCTCCCTTTTTTTTGAAATTTTTTATGAAGTATAAGAGTTACATTTTTTTTTCAATTGGGTTGTAAGTGAAACAATGTAAAATTGAGTCTGTCAAAATATCAAGCATCCCTTTTTAATAATAATTGTAAATTTCAAGAAGGAAGGCACATTTGTGACGATGCATAATGTGAACCTCGGTACCTTTGGTCAGTGGCAAAACAATGTATGTTTGAGCCCCACCGCCAAAAAATGCCCCCATCCCTCCCTTTTTTTTGAAATTTTTTATGAAGTATAAGAGTTACATTTTTTTTTCAATTGGGTTGTAAGTGAAACAATGTAAAATTGAGTCTGTCAAAATATCAAGCATCCCTTTTTCACTTTACGAGCACACATAAAAACTTATGGTGTGGAACGTCTCGCAACATTCAATTACACTAGAAAATTCGTCATTGCAATAAAATTTATGGTGTCCATTTTCATATTTTCACTCATTTTAATAAAAATGGCCAGTTTGCCAATACTTTTGGTAATAATTTTTACAAGGGCAAAAAAAAATCAGCCATGGTGGCGAAGTTAGCAATGTTTATTCGATAGACATTACATTGCCCTTAAGCGTGAAACAGAAAAAAAGTCAATCGTTGATGGACGATGCTCAAGAGAAGAGAGCTCTGTATTAAAGGCACTCGTTTTTAACTTTTTATCGCATTTCAACTGAAATTTCAAAGGTAGAGACGATTAAAACACCTTAACAAGCATTAGCATAAAGATTTTAATCAAAATTGTTAAAACCATTTTTCAGCAATTATGGAAAAACATGATATTTTATGATTGCAATCTTATGCGCATGTACGATTTTTGACGAAAACCTTAATGGTAGATCCCATGGCCACCACCAACCTGCACTCCAAATTCGAACATCGGGAGTTATGCTGACCATGTACACAAAAACAGACATTTTTTTTCTAGACCACTTTTTTGAAATCTATATTCCAAAACATGGAGAAATGCGGGGGGAAAAAAAATCAATTTTTTTTCACCTAATGCCATACTTTCATTACCATATGGATAATTGAAAGTAAAAACTAGCAGGATAGCCATCACATACTGAAAACTTTTTTTAAGATATCTGCAGTCGCTTACTCTTCATTGCGAAATTTCTATCCGATAAAACCTCCATTGACTTTGTTTGCAATTAACTGTTATCAGAGAATTTAAGGAATTGCAATTTATAAGAAATTTCATTTGCTCATCATATTTCCAAAAGGGATAGCTGGAGAGTTTTTGTTTTTTTTATTCATCACATTTTAAAGTATTTTTTTACAATTTTTATTGAAATAGCAAATTGTGAAATATAATTTGAACATTTTAGTTATATCCTTTTTTTAAAAAAAAAATCTTATTGTAGTAGTTTTATGAATGGACTCTAAGCTTATTTCCAAGGTGATGCAGATCACAATTGAAGGATGTGCAAGGCTGCTAGTTTTTATTCAAACCTTAATTTTAACAATTACTTGAATTTAAATTAACCTCCTTGACAGTTCCTTTAAGTGTTGTGAGCGTATATCACTTTACGTTTGTTATAATTCACTGCATTTTTTTAGTTTTTTTCTTTATAGTCCAATTTGTGCAGTCAATAGGAATATAAAATAGTATTTTTGCAATTTTAAGAGAATATAGACTTGTTATAAATATCACATTCTATTTGTTTATGATTAAAATATGCACAATATAATTTTGAAAACAAAATAAATCGAGCCTTAGAACAACACCAATTTAATTTAAAGATGTGTTCTTTAGATTTTCAATAGATTTGTTAAAAAAAAATTAGATTTTCTATGATTTAAATTATCAAGAGTCTTTTTTTCTTTCAATTACCCATAAATATACATGGGGTAATGAAAGTATAGCATCCGGCAAAAAAAAATTGCAATGTTTTTTTGCCTTTTTCCAAGTTTTGGAATTTTCTGATTTCAAAAAAGTGATCGAGAAATATTGTCTGTCTCTGTGGTCAACAAAACTCCCGAATAAATTGATCAACGATGTTTAAATTTGGTGTACTGATTGGTGGCCGCCATGGGACCTAACATTAAGGTTTTCGTCAAAATCGCGCATGCGCATAAGGTAGCTGCCATTGAAAGAAAGAAACATGTTTTTCAATGATTGCTAAAAATCGGCTCTAACAGTTTTGATCGAAATCGCTGTGGTAATGCCTCTTATGGGGTTCTAAACATCCCCATCTCTGAAATTCTAGTAAAAATACTTTAATGGCGTAAAAAGTTGAAAAACGAATGCTTTTAACACAGAGTTCTCTTTGTTTGTGCATAGCTCATAAACGACCGTTTTTTCTCTTCTCCTCAGTTCCACTTACAAGAAAGGATAATTTAAGAATTATCGAAAAGTAAATAGCCATAATCAACATTTTGGCGGAAGTTTTCCTTTTTAGAGGCGCAGATAAGAATTATTACAAAAAATATCGCCAAACTGACTATTTTTTCTAAATGAATGCTGAAAATATAAAAACGGCAAATAATATAAATTCACGTCAGTATTATAGTGTAACTGAAAGTTGTGCGATGTTTCACACCCCTAGTTTACTTTGTAATTTGTTGATTTATCCTTTTTGCCAATTTATGGTGGCCTATTTATCTGCTTTACAATAAGATATGACGTCAAATAAGACAATTTAATTATTTTTACCTTTCCCTTTTTCATATTTCATGTCTTTTGGAACATCTCAACTCCACTAATGGCATTCTTTTGCTTTGCTGTTATGGATAGTACTATTCTCTTTTGTGACGTACTTCTCGTGTACTTCCGTAGTCTTCCGGTTGCTCCTTTTCTTCCTAGAATGTAGCGCGTCCATCCTTTGTCCCAATACCGCGGATTATCCTGACTGTTGCCAACTCCAGATAACAAATTCCACGCGCGTGGAATAATAATAATAATAATAAAAAAAGAGCCTTCGCGTGCTGTATGTGTGGTCGGTTGAGGAATAGGCGGAAGTTACTGTTTAAAATGTTATAGTATTTACGTTCGACGTGGAATTTTTATCCTTCCTGGATTCTTTTTGGCTTCGACGAACTTTCATTTGAATGAAAACTGAACGATCTCTATCTCAATCCGGTGTTTGGATTCCACTTTCAAATAGTTTTGTTTTGTTTGAAGAGCTTGATATTTGTTCGATTTACGAGGCTGTTTGGTTGTGTGATGGATTATTTTTTTTGGGGAGGAGGGGGAATTCTGGAAGTGAATTGACCAGGAAATGTATCTTTTATCAAATGTTATATACCTTATTTCCCGTAGAATAATAATTAATTCGATAATATAATTCAATTCTCTTCAACTTTGAGTAGATAGGTTTTTTTTTATAAAAAAACGGTATTTTGAGTAGAAACAGTTAAGAAAAAAGTTCTAGAATTTCCTCAAGAACCGTTAGTGATCCACGACTTTTTTTTAAAGGCATTATATTAATGAAATAAATATATACTCAGAAAAAAACACGTCAGTCACTTTGATCTGAAAAATTTGGGAACAGCTTTTTTTTTTAAATGTGTTTATCTGAATATTCGTTGTGTGAGATTGTTGATTAAAGTACGTCCAAAACTATTTGTTTAATTTGAAATTAAAATTACAATTTAGATGTTTAGAAGTATTTTTAGAAAAAGTTCAACTTTACAAGAAAAAAGTTTGTATAACATTTGAAAGTCGTACTTTTTTTTAATCAATCGAATTTCATATATTTATAATTTTTTGGTTATTTCTTTCTAAAACATGTTTAAATATTACAAAGTATAGCTTTTTGGATTCTTTATTTAAGAAGTAAAAAATAAATAAAGAAAAAAACAATAAGAAAACTGTACGTATAGGTGTAAAACTCTGTAAAATGTTGATAATTTTCTACATTTCAATTGTTTCGAAACATAATTGTATTTTTTTAAAAATCCATCCCTCCGTTTTGTCAAATAGATTTTTAGAATGATACGCAATAAATTTCAAGTTATTTCATAAGTTTTATTGTTTTTTGCACTTCGAGAAAACTATAAATTCTAAAATTCGCAAACCGAGAGCCCTACGACTTCGCAGTCCTTTCAACAGTGTCCCCAAAGAAATACATTTCATTTTCATTTGAACATCACCAAATTTAATTAGAAAGTGGGTAGCCAACAAGCTGTCCTGTTCCATCACTCCGAATACAATTCCATTCGCCGAATCGAATCTGACATCCCACAACCACCTCTAACACATTAAAAAGAAAAAATCATTTGTTGTTCCAAAAAAAAAAAAAAAAAGAAAGAAAAAAAAAATATCGTTTGGTGTCGACCAGACACCGGAATTAATCTTATTCCAACACCAAAAAGGTCGAAGATCTAATATCGTCTGCGAAAGTCAGCGACACCAAAAGGTGCGGCGTCTGTCGAAGAAGGCAGCTCCCTTAAATGGTCCGTTTCGAATAAAAAGGCGTTGGCCTCTAACCCCCTCCATACACCCACGCTATAATAGCGAAAGACATTCATCGTTTTCTGCTGCCTACGAGATTTCGTAATCGAGATGTAATTAATGATTAATATGCTTTGATGTAATGGTGACTTTAATGAGGATAATTGCGTAATAATGGGCAGAGTTCTTTTAGAAACTACTAATTGGTGGAATTTTTTTTTGTAAAGATTTTTGATGATGGACGATTGGAATAATAGTTTCAGTCTAAGTGTCTTGACCTCTGGTGAGGTCAAGATCCTTTGTTTTTGAATGGATTAAATCTAGAGGTCGGAAGTATCGACCAAAATAAATATCGATACTATATCGTCGCATAGAAAAAAATATCGATAAAATATCGATATATCGATACGTGAATATTTTTTTTTTTATTTGATTTTTAATTTTACGAGAAAACAAAGTTTTTCGGGGCGAATTTCAACTTTTCATGATTGCTTTTTTTTTGTAAGGTGATTTACTTTTTGAACTGAAAGGGATCTATTACAAAAAAAAAGTTATATTTTCGCTTAATGAGGAACTTGCACAAGTGAGGAAAATGAATATTTTTTGTATTTTCTAGTGTTATCCAACGAATATATTTGAGCAGTGCAATTATTTTTTTATCTTTATGCTTTCAATTAATCAAAAATCGAGTTTGAAATTAGCCGAAATCAAAGCAAAGGTCACGTGACCAAAATCGCATGAAAAAAACGTGACGTGGTTACGCAGTCACAAAATGAAGGAGAAACCATACTTATTCCTCGCCTAAAACAGGTTTTAGATTGGTTCATTATCTGCGCGTTGACGTTTCACGTAATAGTGGCTTTTTCCCGCCAAATCGCCAAAGTGAAAAACTAAATATTTTTTTAACTATCTATCCGAGCTCAAATTTTTGAAAGAATGGCATTGTTTTTCATGATTTTTTCTCTACTTTCATTTAAAAATAACGTGAAAGTTCCTCATTGGTGCAGTGATTTTAAGAAAAATTTAGATAATTTTCAATACCTTTTAAGTGTTATGGCAAAATATTGAATATTGGTGACATTTTAACTGTCTCTCAGCCAAGTCCAAACTTTAGTTTTGAAGTTTTTGAAAAGGGAATAAAGAAAATCGAAAAAGCACATGGAACTACAAAACGATCATCAAAAAACTAAAAATGTTTCAAAATATCGATATATCGGTGACTTTTATTGATATTTTGATAGAAATATCGATAAAATATCGTCGTATCGATATATCGCCGACCGGTATTTCGAATATTGGATCGAATTTTTTTCTTTCTTTTTTCTAAGAACAACACAAGGACTAAAGGGCGCCGAAACATGTAGTGTGGTTGGTTTTGGAGTTCAATGATTTATATTTGTGCACAATAATGGGTAATAATGCCGAGATCTATACCAGGACTCCGTACCACAGCGAACATCCATGCTTAACCTAGGATTCGAACCCGCCATCTTTGACATGCGGAGCCATAACGCTAACCGAATATCCATCAAGTGGGTGGCTGCAGTATGATCGAAGCTAAAGGGTTTGGGGGAGGGGGGGGGGTTGGCTTTCTGGGAGGTTTTTCATTGGAGGTGCAAGAGCGAATGTGAACATACCTCCCCTGACTTTTGAAGAGTGCTGGCAAAATTCCTCGGAAAAAACGTGTATTTATTATATATTTTAAGTTATTCAATTGAGACGAAAATTATGCATGCTAAGTTGAAATTTAATTAGAAAATTCTATTAAATTTTTGAAAAGCCATAAATTGAACAAAATCTTTGGTTCTGACCCCTCCCCTTCCCCCCCCCCCCCTCCGCAATTTATTCTCTCGGTACCTAAGTACTCGACAGGTCGATGACAATGCGTTCCTTCAAGTTTTAAGGGCTGTCACTCTCACTAAATGGTTGCTTTTACGCACGTGCCTATGATCGTTTTGGAATACTTATAAATCCCATTTATCCGGTCATTGCTAAAAACACTTTCCTGTTGCCAAAATTATTGTAATCAGAATAAATAAAAGGTCATTGGACTTTAACGAATGAATTAATTACGAAGTGTGGTGCAGTCAATTCGAAATTGATTTGTGTAGTGACGTTTGAAGAGAAATAATGTTTTACCAAAATTATTTTAACGTTAGAATAAGTAAAGGATATTCGAACTTGAATGCATAAATTCGCATTCATTTTTAGAAAGTAAATTCCGAAACTTATTTTGCCGTATATTTTATTGATAGTGATATTTTTAATATTTAAAAATAGATGCAAACATCAAGCACACGCTGACAACAGAAACGGCGCTCAGTTAACGAAGATAAAAACTAGCAATGCATATAAGGGTTGGTTGTATTCAGATTATCTGGCGGCGTCAGCAACACGAGGGCTATAATGCGCCGAAACATTCGTCGTTAGACAAGCCAACATACATTTACAAACACCCATGCCTAGCACGGAACTCGGAACCCGCAACCTCGCGGTCTAGAAGCTAGCACGCTAACCACTATACCGTTTGGTCGGCAATGCATATAAGGGACTTTTATTCAAAATTTTATTTTTATGGGTTATATTATTTTTTCGTTTTAAAATGGTAAAAATTTCACGCATTCTGAAGAAAATACAGATGATACTGTGACTAGACAAATACGGCGACAGGAACGACATTGACAATCTTTCACAACGATAAAAAAAAACAAAATCCTAACACTTCCAATCCCCCCCTCTTCCAAAGCAAAACACACATTCCTTTCCGAATACAAACATACGATAAAGGGACAAGCATCCTTGCGATAGCATCACCCACGCTCGCCTTCATCATGAACAGAAGTTTGCACTTAACTGATGCGTCTTGATGTTGTCTTTAGAAAAGGGGAAGGTGGCGCCATTTTCCTTACGGCCTTTTGTAAAAGGAGGCACTTTTGTGTCTTGGGATTCTTTTTGAGAAGAAGTGGAGCGTCGGATGGAAAAGTGGCTTTGTGGAAAGAACGTTGAAAAGCAGATAAGATGATCAGGGGCGGATTTAGAGGTCAATCACGGGGGGTGCGATTATGACCGTGAGTGGTTACAGTCGCGGTAATAATTTTTCAACTTGGAAGAGATGGGGAGGGAAGGGGTGTCATCAATTAGTATGATACTACCAGGGTTCAATGGGAATAAAAATTAGAGGGTTTGACCATCCTCTTTTGCGTCCCATATAACAAATTACCCCGAAAATGTAATAAAAAATTACATTATAAATATTTAGTATTTTTTATTAGAAAAAGAATATTTAAGAGTTCAAAAAAATATCTCATGCAGATCAGGTGAAGTGTAAAAAGTTCAACAACCCTGAAAATTCAACTTTTTTTATGCAAGTTAATTAACCAATATATTCAATATCAAAAATAATTTAATGCAGAAAAGAGGCGGCAGATCTTTTAACGACTTTAGACAATACTGCAGGTACATTAAACTCTATATTCATAAAGTTTTAATAATTTCCAAAGTTAAACAATGCTTTTCAACTGTGTTTGACATCACATTAGTAAATTAAAATATAAGTTACATAAACTTGAGACTATACACTATAATATTGATCCTTGCATTCAAATTTGATACGGCATTATTTACTGTTTCCATATTTTCCTTTATTTAAATGAAAATCGAGGGTTTGGCGATATTTTTATGTGGGAAGAGAGAGGGGGAAAAAAACTGGGAAAAAACGCCGAAACGCGAAAATTGGTGATGATATTCAATAGACATTACACTGTCATTCCTTGTACAAAAAACAGAAAAATATCAATCGTTGATGGGCGATGCTCAAGGTTGAAAAGCGAGTGTTAAAGGCACTCGTTTTTCAGCTTTTTCCGCTTTTATCAGATTTCTATGGGAATTTCGGTTGGGACGATTGCACAACCTTAATCGTAGGTCCCATGGCTACCACTAACCCGCACACCAAATTTGACTATCGTACGTCAATTCGTTTAGGAGTTATGCTGACCACGTACAGATAGACATTTTATCTAGACCACTTTTTTGAAATCGGAATGTTTTAAAACCAGGGGAAAAAGGAAAAAAAAAATCGATTTTTTTATGAACTGAAAGTAAAAACGTGTTTGGCTATGATTCTCAATATTTTGAAAAGAAGTACAAAACAACATGGAACTCACTTTAAACTGTTAAGGATAAATTACATTTTTATAATTTAAGAAAATAATTTCGTTTGACATTGTTAAAGGGTTTTAAGGATTTTGCATATGAAAGGGTGTAGATATAATGCTTATTTCAGTAAAATCAGTTTATTTTTATAAGAATGAAATATTTTATTACAATCTATTCAAATATTACTTTGATAATTGCACACAATATCGAATATCAGTGTGCACGATAAGTCCCTTCTTCGGATCATTCGGACAAAAATGAAATATTTAAACATTTTTCGGAAAAAACAAAGATCTAAACAAATATTGTTGATGAAATATTACATTTTGTGAAATAAGTAAAATTTAAAAAAAAAAAAAAAAATCTTACCAATGTTAGGTCACCTTAACCTTAACTCTACATATTGATGCACTACTAAGACTGCTCTAACTAAATTAACATATATTCGAACTTAATAGTAAAAAAAGAGTGAGTGCGTTGACCTCAATGTGCGTGTGTGTACAGTTTTTTAGTAAAAAAAAAAAAAATATCTTTGAAAATAAGATAGTTTTTACTATGGCGCTCTCAAATTTTTTATTTATTTATTATGTAAACTTTCTTTTCTTTTAATTGGTTAAATACGCATCAACAATATTATCAAATTCTATAAAGATTTTCTGTATTAATCCAGTATAAATTTCTTTTAAAACTTTAATATAATTCTGATTTGGTTAGGGGGTTACTAATATCAAAGGGTACGTATGCTTTATTTCTGACATCCGCGAAAGTTTTTAAGGTGCAGGCGGGCCATAATTAAACTGGTGTTGTTTAGATCAGTCCGGAGTCTGTAGAAATTAATAAATCTTTTTGAAATTTTGTATTAGTACTGCTGGGAAAATCTGGTAATGCTGTTTAAACATTATCATAAAATTTTTGAAATGAAAACTTTAAGATATAACTGTTTGGATTTTTGCTAATTACGTTTCAAGAACAACAATATATTTAAAACTTCATTGGATTGATTTCATTTTGATTTATTATTTCATTTATAAGGAATAACATGTAAAACTAACAGCCATATAAGCCCTTTTCATCTTAAAGTTTTATATTTTCCTTTAGTTGCAAAAATTCTCTAAATAGATAGATTTTAATTATATCCAACCTGTACTTTAATATAAATTTTGAGATTGCTTTAACATAACACTATATTTTCTTTTATAAATATGATTTAAGGGAACTTAAATTAGGAAAATGTACTCAAAGACCATCTTAAACCGTCAACACACAAATCCTCATATTTAAAAAAAAAAATTTAAAAAAAAAGAGCAGATTTTTTAAACAAACAGCTTTATATCATCTGAAAATTAGTTTAAATTTCTGCATTATATTCAAATAAAATTCCAAACAAAATTAGTTACAGCAGGTAAAATTGTAATAATAATAATAATGTTCATATAACCATAGAACCTGCTTTTTCATCACAAGTAGCATCTCAAATCGGTTACATATTGTGTCTCATATTAGACATTATCAGTCATATTACCATCAAGTTTGAGTCACACTTACAAAAGCACATTTGAAATTAGAATTAGAAAGAAAAGAAAAAAAAACACACATTTAAAAAGATTTTAACATTAACTGATTTAAATTATTTGTAAGTCATCGGTATTGTTCCCAATATTTCAGTCATTCATATTTAAATAATAAATTCATACAAAACAATTTTGACTTTTATTTAACAGAACAAATGAAAACTGCCAAAAGCTGCGAATGAGCAATATTTACAAATTTGCAATCTAAGCTGACTAGTTTTACAATTATGTTAAATTACTTGATATTCTTCTAGTAGCAATAAATGTCGTTGTATGGGATATTTCCAGGCACAAGTGCTACATGATACTGCACCGGGACAACGTTAGATTCTGATTAGTTTATTTATCAAGCATCTACCATCAGATGGTCTTTCAAGGGAAAAATGGACTTCATATACATCTTAAATAAGAGAAACCTCGGAAAACTATCAGGAAGTAGCTCACCAATCGATTACTAGTCAAATTTTTTAAAGTCTTTACTCAATTTGAAAACAGACTACAGAGCGCTAAATATTGCTCGACCCGGTGACTTTTCGTATGGTAGGGGAGTATACCTCTTTTGTGAGTGAGATTGGAGCATAGCAACATTTAAAAACGTGCTAGGCTATGATCCTCAATATTTTGAAAAGAAGTTGAAAACTATATGGAACTCACTTTAAACTGTTAAGGATAAATTACATTTTTATAATTTAAAAAAGTAATTTTGTTTGACTTTATCACAGGGCTTTAATGATTTTGCATATGAAAGGGTGCAGATACAATGGGTTAATCCAATAAAATCAGTTCATTTTTATAAGAATTAAATATTTTATTACAATCTATTCATATACTGATGGTATTGAATTGAGAGTTACGTTGATAATTACATAAAATATCAAATATGAGTGTGTAGGATAAATCGCTACTTCTGATCATTCGGTCAAAAATGAAATATTCAAACATATTTAGAAAAAGAAAATGTCTAAACTAAAACAAATTGTTAATGTTATATTACATTTTGTAAAATAAATAGTAATATTAAAAAAATCTTATCATGGTTATATATTACTGTTAATTATCTTGCACTGCCATACCAATTGAAGAAACAAACAATCTAGACATAGCATGCACCCTCCAACTCAAGCAAGAATGACCATTCCATTTACTTCCACCCCAGAGTAGAGGCGTAGAGGCATGTTAGTAATTTTGCAACTCGCATGTGATATGGGATATGGGGCAATGTCACAAACAAGGGAGGGGATAGTATGACCCCTCAAATTTTATTACTTTGTTTGTGTCCTTCAAATTCAAGGTCACACAAAGGGGTCATTTTGTTCCCTTCCCTGGGCTGTTTTAAGATCTTTAGGAAAGAATGAAGAGAAACTTCTTGGTCCTAATTTAGCCATAGTATCTTGATCGGAACTTAAGTTCTTGCAATATTTTGTAGAATTGCAATAATGCTATAGTGCCGATTTGATCAAAGCTTTTTCTTAATTATGAATTAGGCATTTTATTTTCCAATTACAATTAAAGGATTTTTTGTAAAGCTATTTTAGTGCATGATTTTTTGTACATCGAATGAAGTTTAGGGGGTGCGATGGCACCCCGATATTAAACCTTTATAATTAATTGGCCTCTGATCAAGGAGAAAATCGTGGTGAAATTGAGATATTTTTAAATGGTCCTTCAAAATTCATTTTTTAATTTGAGAATCACACAAGGGGTGAAGATTCTTTGAGCTGTACATTGCAGGTCAACACAATCCCGATCTACTCGTCCTTTCTCAAGCCCATTCCTTCTACGGGTAACGAAATAAGGAGTTCGGTTAAGTGGCTTAAAAATCTGTATTAATGAGGCATGAAGAATGTCATAAAAAGCTTAATTTTGTTTGCTGATTTCCATCGATATTGATATTAAGTAAAAAATAGATGTTACAATAATTAATGAAATTTAAGTTTTTTTTTTTTTTTTTTTTTTACTTTTTTTTTTTTTTTTACTTTGAACTCGGTGAAACTGCCATTTAAAAATAATTTAAACGAGATACTTCATGGGGGGTGCGGTCGCACCCCCCGCACCCCCCCTAAATCCGCGCCTGAAGATGATATATACGAAACGTTGGGGTTGGGGAGAGTTCCGTTGATATCTGTTGTCTTGATAGAAACGGTTGGTTGGTTGTTTTCAGATTATCTGGCGCCGTCAGCAACACGAGGGATATAATGCGTCGAAATATTCGTCATTAGACAAGCCAACATACATTTACAAACACCCATGCCTTACACGGGACTCGGAACCCGCAACCTCGCGGTTTTAGAAACTAGTACGCTAACCACTTTACCGTTTGGTCGTTGATGGAAACGGATTCGTTAAGAGGAAATCCTATTTAGCGCCAACCAAACGGTATAGTGGTTAGCGTGCTAGCTTCTAGACCGCGAGATTGCGGGTTCAGAGTCCCGTGTAAGGCATGGGTGTTTGTAAATGTATGTTGGCTTGTCTAATGACGAATGTTTCGGCGCATTATGGCCCTCGTGTTGCTGACGGCGCCAGATAATCTGAATACAACCAACCAACCTATTTAGGATCATTCCGTGTACTCGTTATGTTACAATCTTCTAGGCCAGTGCATTTAGAAACTACTTTCTATAAAGCCTCCTTGAAATTTTACGAGTAGGTATGAAAATGATCACTTAATGAAATGACATAAATTGTTTTGATTTAATGCCTATCTATTACAAATGATAATTAAAGTAGCAAAAGACAAAACCAGGTGGAGCCACTTGCATATGCATTAGACGAAGGGATTACCAAATATAAAATAAAATATGTGAGACGCTATTTTCGAGTTTTTGAATTTATGTCATTTCATTCAGTGATCTTTTTCGTACCTGCTCACTTAAATGTCAAGGTGGTACTAGGAACTAGTTTCTAAATGCACCGGGCTAGAAGAAAGGTAAATGATCCTTACTAAAACTTTCTTTTAAATTCAACACATTCCCAGATAAAACTTCCAACTGCTTAAGCACGTGCGATAATCCAAATGAGTGGTCATCCTCGAAAGAAGACATTCTTTGATCAGATCAATTTTCACACCTAAGCTCTTTACATTCTAAAACAAATTTTGTGTTGAGAATTGACAAACTTGCCATAGTGACACCGTCAGCCTATGCAAACTATACCAGCAATTCGTTGCTACTCCTAGTTGATATATCGCAAAGAATCGGTTGCGGTCCAAATATTTATATAGTCTCTTCAGTGTTAAAATTTTACTTCCATCACACTAAAAACTCATCAACTGTCCTAACGTGCGCGAACATCTATTATAGTCCGAGAGGCGACTGCAATTTTTGGACCTCATCGAACATCACTCTGAATTCATTATACAAATTGGAGAAAAGAAAGTAAATTACGAATTCACTTGTCTGCGGTAGTAAAAATGGCTGAAACTGGTCCAAAATCGACTTGGAATGAGTTGAACTAAAATCCGATTGCCAAATATGTCATAACTTGCCAAAAAGAGAACAACCTTTTTCGTCTGGCAACCCACTGCATTTTGATTTTCAATGAGAAAAAGTGCAAACGTTTTCTGATCTATGGCTCGTTAAACTTGCATCTTTTAAAAGTAAGCCAAATTGGCGACATCAGTTACGTCATTTAGTGACGTAATGTTTATTGCCAACTTGGCTCATTTTTAAAAAATGCAAGAAAGCCGTCGCCAGGTATCTGAATCGTCTGCATCCTTCTTAATTGAAAATCAAAAAGTGAGGGTTACCAAATAAAAAAAAAATACTCATTATTTGGCAAGTTATGACGCATTTGGCAATTGGATTTATTTCAACTTATGAAAAAGTCTATTTTTGACCAGTTTCGGCTATTTTTGCCACTGCAGACCAGTGGATTCGTAATCTACTCACTTTTCTCCAATTTCTATAAAAAATTCAGAATGATGTTCGATGGGGTCCAAAAACTGCAGTCGCCTCTCAGTCTATATTATTTTACCTAAAATTTTATCCTTTATAACACTAGAATCATTCATTTCAATAGGATTAAAATTGTATATTTTTCTACACGCATAGTTGGTCAGAGCAAAATTCCAACAGTTTTTCAATTCAAGAACATGTTTTGAACTTGCAACCTAAATGTAGTTAACCCAAAAGAGCATATCTTTTTCAAAAAAAAAATTTAAAAAAAAAAATAAAAAAAAATGAATGTTTATTTTTTTTTAATCAAATATACGACGTAGATTATAATGATGAAATTATAATATACAAACAAAACTATATAGTCTGTTCTACAGTTCTTCCACTTGAAAGTTAAGCTTTACGAAACCAAACATTTCTCACCATGGATGAAAACCAACTTTAAAAACAATACGCAATTTAGAAAGAATTTGCTATAGTTAACAGTAATTCATTGGCATTCTTGCTTCGACAGTCATTGTTTTCGCACCTCGACCTTAAGAGGGTTAAAACGCGGAAAGCAAACGCGTAATTAATCATTGACTCACGTACCACACGTATAGCCTGAAATGCCAACGCTACTGCCCATACACGTAACCGCCCATTTATTTTTATTTTTATTTTTACCGTTTAAAACAAATTAATGACAACCATTCAATTCTAAATTTCTGAAGGACAACAGTAAGAATAACAGAACATTCTCCTTAAAGTTGTTGCCATATTGCAGAAACAAAAGTCGCGTGAGGAAAAGGGCACGCCCGCCCATTAACCTCCGCTCACTTCTCTTCACTCCTACGACGACAGCAGACGATTTTTTTTATTTTTTTTTAAATTTATTTTCTTAAAATGGAAAGTCGTCTGAATGTCGGACAAGTTTTTAGAAGGCGGAAAAAAATATTAATTTCTTGGTATATTATTAATTTTTTTTTTTATTATTGAGACATAGACAGTGCCCACTTGGTGTCTGGCCGCCTATGGAAGTTTAATAAACGTGTCCGAAATACAGATTACATCCACTTCGTGTTTATGTTTACGTCCAGTTCATATATTTTGTTTTCACTGAACAGTTTCGCCGACCAAACGGTATAGTGGTTAGCGTGCTAGCTTCTAGACCGCGAGGTTGCGGGTTCCGAGTCCCGTGTAAGGCATGGGTGTTTGTAAATGTATGTTGGCTTGTCAAATGACGAATGTTTCGGCGCATTATAGCCCTCTTGTTGCTGACGGCGCCAGATAATCTGAAAACAACCAACCAACCATTGAACAGTTTCAACAACTAAAGACGAATAATAATGTAACCCATAGAAAAGTTTTTTAATAGAAAATCCTTTATATGCATTGCCAATTTTTATTACTTATTAACACAGCCCCGATTCTGTAATCAGCGTGTTCTTGGTGTTTGCAGCTAATTTTTAAATATCAAAAACATTTCTAACAGCAAAATGTTCGACAAACTACGCTTCAAAATTTATTTATTAAAAATGAACGTGAATGTATGCACTAGCATTCAAATATCTTTTATTTATTATGATTAAAACAATTTTATTAATTATTTATTTATTAAAACAATAAGAGTTTCTTCCATGATCAGTTTAACTACTATTTTAGCGCGATTAGATGACTGCAAATTGGTTTATTTGTAGTCCTTAAAAACGACCTTTTAGTGACAGTTACTGCTCCAAAATTTGATAGAAAGCATTGTCATCCACATCGAATCTATCTGCCAAGTTTCAGGTCAATTGGATGACGGCAAGGGGGTTAATTAGGGCTCCACATATTTACCCGCCATCGACAAACCCACAAACATATACAAAAAATAGTTAATATAAAGGATTTAAAACTACATATGCGGTTATAATATGATTGATGACTGAAATTTAAAATGCGTTGCTAATTTTTTTTTTTAAAGATATATGATTTTTGGAAGCATTTGAAAAATATTGATGTAAATAACATCTGGGACAATTCAATGGAAAATTCTCTGGATGAAGCACGTGATATTTTCGCTATTCTTTCTTCTGGTAGACGGCGTTATAATTTTAAAATCCTGACGAATCTAGTTGTTATGCTTTAGTTTTATATAAAATTAGTTTGTAGTAAAGTTACATGAGAAAAATAATTCATTTAAAAAGGTCAAATACACATTTATAAGCCACCGGAACGTGTTCCATGTTTCAGTGTTATAAGATGCATATTGGACTTAGTTAAGATAATTATTTTTCCATGTAACTTTGTCACTAACTAATATCATATAAAACTAAAGCATAACAACTAGATTCGCCACAATTTAAAAACTTTAAGCTGTTTACGAATAGGAAAAAAAAAAAAGAGCCAAAACGTCCCGTGTGTACAGCAGAGAATTGCCCTATTGTTTTGTTTTTAAAGTAATGCAAATTTGTGGTCAACCACAGCTTGAAACCGAATTTTGGTAGGTTTGCAAATCTCACCCAGCTCTCAATTTGATACTTTAAATGTCAGATAAATTTTAGAGGTTTTAGTTGAACGCTTACACAATTTTATGAATATCTGATTGATATCTACAAGTTCCAGATAACGTCTGACTAACGTCTTTCACACAAGCTAAACAAGGTCTGGGACACGGTGTATAGAAACTAACTTTCAGTATTCGGGGAACTCCGACATTTTTAAAATAAGCAGATTTTTTTATTTTTTATTTCCATTCCGATAGCCAGAATATAAAAGTTTCATCTAGGGTTTTTTTTTTTTTTTTTTTTTTTTTTTTAATACAGAAAGAAAAGAAAAAACTATTTTTACCATCAGTCCCTAAAACTCCCTCCAGATGGCAGTATTAATGGGAAAAGGTTTAAAAAATTATCGTAGGGAGGAAACTGTACTACCGTGTTAAAAATAATTAAAAAAGCTTTTCCTAGTTTTTGTATAGTAATTTTTTTATGAAGTTGTAATACAGAAAAAAAAATATATTTGTCACCAGTCACCAAAACTCTCGCCAGATGGCAGTACGACAATCTTAAAGTATTGTATTAAAGAGGAAAAGGTTTTTAAAAAATCTCATGGGGGGGGGGGGAGAATTAAATTATTGTATCTAAGAGAATTTTTTGTGCTTAGAGTGAGCGTGGGAGGGACAGGGAGGTGAAATTCCAAAGCTCATATTATTGTATTAACGGGGATTTTTTTTTACTAGAAGTGGGAGGGAGTTGTGCTATGGGGGGGGGGGGGGGCTTGCATGTCAAAGAACTTTTTAACGAGCATGGTTCTCGAAAATGAATCTATACATATTGACATCTAATCATCAAAAATCGCTAATGGATACATACACATTAGCTTGTAGTCCACGGAGTTAGTTTTAATTTGTACAGCCCTGCAGGATTAAACCTAGAATTTTTGGCACTCAGGGCAGTCTAAGATTTTGGCGCCCCCCCTCGTATGATATCGATTTTCTCCAATGTCCTGTCTATTTTATATTATTTAAAATTAATTCATGTTCAATTTTGCGAATGCGACAGTTTACAAATTTAGGCGACTATACTGGCCAAATAAAAACAAAATGTCTTGTGATATTATCAATTACATAACGGGTAATATTAACAGTTTATACACTAACTGTACATAAATAATTATAACCGTTAGTCTAATCCTAAATGTCAAAGATACAAACAAAACTTTAGCAGAAAAGATTTTGATGACATCATCATAGCAAATAGATGATGCTCTCTTGTGCTCAATGAATGTAATGCTCAAAGTTTATATTACACCCCACAGTGGTGATCAATTTGCTAAAATTTACTTCGCCTGAAGCAACCGTTACAGGAAGAGTTACAAATATATTTAATGGTGTGATCAGATTTGGATACCCTTCTTCAAGTCGGCATGGGTAAATGAATACCCCCTCCAGCTCGGCGCCCACGCCCCACTTGCACCCCCCCCCCACACTCACCCGCTAGAAGCAGCACAACAACCCTGTACAATCATTATGCACACCAAGCAAACCCATCTTGAGCCATCACATCACTTCAGATCTTGCAAAACATTTTGGTATTATCCTAAATAGGAACATCCACCCCCCCCCCCCCCTCCTTCTGCAACCCAGAAAACCTCCAACCACCATATTGTTTGTGCGCCTTCTATCTCTTAAATTACCACCCCATCTTAAGCAACAACAACAACAAAAAACCCTACAAAGCGTCCACTCAGGAAATTGACACACTTTGAAACAAAAATCCCGTCCAGTTAACGCCCTATAGTGTCCATAAAAGGACACTAAAATAAAAATGCTGGGCTTTTTTCTTTTTTTCATTGCAGAGGTTCTTTTGTGTGATGAGTGTACCGTTGCTGAAGACGGTAGTTCGTGTAAAAGACGTAAAAGTTACGTAATTTTTTTATTTTTTTTTTGACGTCGTGTCGGGCGTCACATCTAAGAAATAAAAGTGAGGTCAAGATGACACATGGATAATAAAACTTGAGAAGTGATTGTGTCAAGGGCAAGTTGGATTGTTGGAAGGAAAATTGTGAAACGGCATGGGTGTTGACCCAAGCGGAATTCGGTATTGGAATTATGATGGCGTTTTGGGGGCTCTGGCGTTATGCAATGTTGCATTAGTAATGGCGACTCAAGGTCGTTCGAGGCTCCTCCCGTATCTATAGAAACAGACGCCGAGTGAGAGTCGTTCCCTCAGAGCTATTTTTTTTTTTATATATATATATATTGTTACGAATTTTGGTATATTTGTAAATATTTCGTAGTGTTAATTTTGTAAATAGGAAAATTTATGTACATTTTGCATAAGGCAGTGCAATAATTCGTCTGAGCTTGGCTTCCCTGCAATAAGGGTTTAGATGCTTGATAACGAGTTTTACAGAGGTAACTCTGGGAAGCGAGTTTTAAGGAGCAGGGCATTTAACATTATGGTAATGGCAATCTCGCCAAATTGGCGAGATAGAGCCAAGTTGGCGATGGTTTTGGCGACTAATTTTTGTCGCCAATCGCCAAAGGTCGCCAAACTTGGTGATATTTTCGTACCCGTCCACGCAACAATATAATCAAGGGTGAAAACGTTTCGTCAAATCATCAAATACATAAAAATCAAAAGATTTAAATGGACAGGCCACATTATTAGAACGAACAGAGAACGTTCAACACAGAAAATATTTTTGGCCAAGCCCACTGGAACAAGAGCTAGGGGTGGACTCAACCCCTCAGATGGCTAGAAAGGGAATTTGCCACTCTAATAGTGATTTATTGGAAGACCATGGGCTGAAAAAAAATGAAAAAAATTTGAGAAGGCCAGATCCCGCCCGGGGCTGTCGCGCTACTGAAAAAGAAAATCTTTCACGGATGTTTGAAAAAAAAAGGTTAAAAAAACACCCCTGCTTTTCACTATTCTTTGCTAAAAAAACAATGCTATAATTAATATTTTTTAGCAAAATGTGGTAAATTGGCATACAAAACATCTCAACGAAAAAAACATGACCAAAATCATTGAAATCGACCGAGTAGTTTCGGAGATTAAGTGTCTGCCATTTGAAAAAAAAATTATAAAGTTTCAAGAAAATCGAGTTTTTTACTCGCTATTTTTTTCCAAATAGTTTTTAAAAAATCATGTTTTTTCACTTACAATCGGTTAATCTGCCATCCCTAAACCGTATAATAGAAGACCACTTTCATTGAAAGCATCTGCCTCCCGTTGGTGGACTTCTTCCTTAGCCAAGGTGGTCAAGCATCTTAAGTGAGTTATCGAAATTACGACCTGAAGAATTATGATCTAACTTTCAAAATATTGACAATGAAATTTAAAAATATCTTATTTCCTTTTTTTTTCAAAGCCCTTCTTAACTTTTCAGTTTACGCTGGTACTCTATTTATAACAGTAAAAGAAATTAACCTCCAAAACAAACTTTGTGAGACAATTATAAATCAAACTCGGTATTTATTTATTTTTTCCCTCAATCACCAGGAAATTTTAAAATTGAATTACAGTGCAAGACGTCCTTACTTTTCTATTAATATAGAGAGAAAACAGACATGAAATTTCTTTCGTAAAAAAAAAAAAAAAAAAAAAAAAAATCGATATGAAACGCAACTAAGTACAAAGGTCCCTAACGACACCTCGCCGAATTTATACGCAACAAGCATATTTAATCTAAAAGCATCTGCTTAAAATCACGAAACTGATCTATCCATACACACACACAAAAAAAAAAAAGCAATCTAAATTCTCAACTATAAAAAACTCTCGCTTCATCCATACCAGCAAGAATGTATATTAATAACAAAATAAAAAAAATAAAAAAATGGCGCATTTTCTTGGACCAAGGCCGAGGCCTATTTCGAGGCATTCCGATTCACAGAATTTACACGGCTATTAAAGGCATCACCTGCTTTCAGTCACGGAGGTACGGGTACGGTCATTGAGAAACGACAACCACCTGCGCAAATAGGATGTTTGCGTAAATGTTTGTGTCGGTTGGGATTTGTCATGAAGAGAGTTGTGTTGCTTGTAAAGAGAGAGAGAGAGTGTGTGGATATTTTTATAAATATTTCTGAATTTTGAGTTGAACTAGAGTAGATTGTACAAATTTTAGTTACATTATACAGTCAAACCCCGTTAACCCCGAAGTCGATGGTGCCACTGAAATTGTTCACGTTAACCGAATTTCATATTAAACGAATAAATTAACGTTAAGTTTTAAGTACGGAGAACTGCTTTTACTTGGGGTTGAACGGGATTTCGTGTTAACGGGGTTTGACTGTATAAAGAAGTACGCCAACTTGGCAAGTTTGGTGATAATTGTTATCGGCTCCAAAAAACTTGCCAAATTGGCGAAAATTGTGATTGGCCTGAAAAGAATTACCAAATTGCCGATAATTATTACTTTATTTCTTCCTAGTGAGTGAAACGGCAGTTTATGAGCAATGGTCAAGGAAGCTAACTCAATGTTACAGACTTTCGTTTTTTGAATTTTTTATGCCGAATTTCTAACGACATTTCGTAGGTGTAGACATTGTGATTTTGCGGAAAATCATTGGAGCCATTTTTTTTTTAATTTTTTTAAAATTTTTTTTAAAGCAATTGCTGAAAAACATATAACAGAAGACACACTATTGTTTTGGAATAGGAACGATACAAAACAAGTAGAAATATTCCAAATAATTTTTTGTGTGTGTGTACCGAATGTAATACTTTCATTACTATATGTTAATATACGAGTGATTAAAAGTTCAAACTAGGGGTGTGGAACATCGCACAGCTTTCAATTACACTATATTACTGAAAAATAAAAACTTTGCCAAAATGCTGATTTTGGCCATATACTTTTCGATAATTCTTATATCCTTTCCAGGGCCGTAGGGAGGGGGGGGACCCCCGGGACAAAACCCCCCCCGAAATTGTGTAAAATCTTGCTTCACCACTTCCCTTCTTTACTTTTCTCTTTTTTTTCCTTCTTGAATCCAAGAAAACAAACAAACTTGCAATGACGACCACCAAAATTGCAAAACCATAAAAAAAAAAAGTTAACTATGACGTCACATAGAAAAACTTATTTTTTGTTTTTAATCTGGTTAGAAAGAAGCGTTCCGAAAAGAAGTGCCTGAACTTTCAATGATTGATATTTTTCAGCTTGGTGAAAGCATTTATCATAACATTTATTATTCGCAATCGTTACAATGAAAAGAAGTAAGCAAACATCATTATTTAATTTTATGCCTTCTAAACGAAGTTGTGCAAAAGTTAGTTAAGCACATTTCGAGACATTCCTGTTTGCCCCAAAAAAGTTGTAGAAAACTTTTCAAAAACTTCTCGGCGTATCCTGTTGTAGATGGGAGCACAGTGGTTCACTTTTACAGTTTTTTTTCTTTCTACTTAAATGGAAAAGTTAATTCACCTGAATATAACTCAACTCATAATTTTTTAAGATCATAATTTTTAATTCATGTAATTAAAAAAGAAACATTTTATATGTGCCCATGAACTGAACTTAACGGTACAAATGGGACTTTTTAATTAATAAATTACTTAATTTTGCAAGATGATGTAATGCAAGCTTAAATGTAACAAAAAGTTATCAGTTTATATAAAAAATACTTATCATAAAATTACAATTGTAAAAATATAAACAAAATGAGTAAACAGTAATATTTGAAAATGAAACTTTAAGACTTTTTATGGCATTGTTTTATTTCCTTCATAATGGCCTTTTTCGAATGTATTTTTAATGGGTATCTTTATATTTTTGATGTCTTCCTTTCTTTGATTTCGGATTTCCAGTTATAAAGAATGGACGAACCTCTTCTAGAGTTTGGATAGTCGACTTTATTTATTTGAAGTACTTCAGATTGATAACTACAACCTGGTCTCTGAATATCTTTGTCAATTTCTTGAGATGTCAGTTAAAAAAGATGACTTAAATTCATGGTCTTCAAAGATATTTTCATTGTTGTATGTATTTGCATTAATAATTTTAAATCGAGAGACTTAAACTCATATTACATCGATGACCTGAATAATTATTATACCGGTCATCAATGCAATATGAATTTGAGTCTCTTGCTTAATGACATAAAATCAAAAATGAAAAAAATCTGCTTTGAGTGGTTGCAAAACTGCAACTTAAATCTTCCACCTTAAGCCCCCCCCGAAAAAAAATCCTGGCTACAGCCTTGATCCTTTCTTACAAGTGAAGCTGAGAAGAGGAGAAAAAACAATCGTTGATGAGCTATGTTGAAGCAAAGAGAACTCGGTGTTGAAGGTATTCGTTTTTCAACTTTTTACACCATTAAAGCATTTTCATTGAAATTTCTGAGGTGGGGATGTTCAGAACACCTTAAGAGGCATTACCACTGCGATTGTGATCAGAATCGTTAGAGACGTTTTTTAGCAATTATTGAAAAACATGGTTTTTTCAATGGCAGCTACCTTATGCGCATGCGCGATTTTGGCAAAAACCTTAATAGTAGGTCCCTGTGCTAACACCAACCCGCACACCAAATTTGAACATCTTAAGTCAATTTGTTCGGGAGTTATGCTGGCCACATACACACAAACAGACATCTTTTCTAGATCACTTTTTTGGAATTAGGATGTTCAAAACGTGGTGAAATGGGGGGAGGGGGGGGGGGGTGAAACGATTTTTTTTTTTAACCGAATGCTATACTTTCATTACCCTATGTATACACATGGGTAATTAAAAGTAATAAGCGATAAATTTAGTCGAAGAAATGTTGTGCCATTTTTGTTACAGTGTTGGGAATTATAAGTTGTATGATAACATAATTCAGCGAATTAATACTGAATAAACACACATGAGTCTACAGGTTAGTTTACTATAATTTAAAACATTACAACAAAATCGTTCATTCAAATCCAATAACTGATCGATAATTCTTGATTTATATATTGAGCAATAATCGTGTTTTAGATCTGAATACCGGCTTTAAGATTATGCAAGGAAAATATCTCTTTCAGAAGGATTATTGAATAATCGCTTTGTTTATCTCGTGCGAAATCAGTATTTTCAAGGTCTACAAGTCAACTTGGAAATAAGGTTAATTGTTTGCAAAAAGGAGGCAGAACTGTTACGAGTTTGATTAATGGAGATCTTGATAGAGTCCTTTTTTTGGAATGTGGGAAAATTTCATTATGCAAACCGTAAAACAATATAACGCTAACGAAGAAAAACTGGTTGGAAGTTTCAGTGACGAATTAAATTATAGCAATCGTGAATGTTTTATTTTGCGAAAATGGTACGTAAGAGACGAGAAAGATTTAATTTCTGATGAAAATCGAAATAAATTCTGAAATTTATTTCCACTATCTAAAAACTTATTATTGCAGCAATGCTGTAAATAATCATGTAATATTGCATAATAACTGAAAATACTTTAAAAAAAAGTTTTTTTTTTTATTAATGTAAGTTGATATTGAAACTGCTAATCAAGAAATATATATTGCAGTTGTTTCTACTCGAAAAAAATCTCTACTATAATCGGTAGATTTTTTTCCTTTATAAAAAATCTATCATACTTAGTAATTTTTTCTACCATAAAAAAGTCTACCATATTTAGTAGAATTTTCAACCATATAAAAATCTACCATACTTAATAGACTTTTCTACAGTATTAAAAATCTAACATAATTATCATAAATTTATAATGCTTGGTTTCTACCGTATAAAAAATTTACCACACTTATTAAACTTTCTACAGCATAAATAAATTTATCATACTTGGTAAATGTTCTACCGTACAAAATATGTACATTACTTAAACGATTCAACTATCATTTAAAAATCTATAATAATTGGTAGACTTATCAGCCATTTAAAATTACATTATACTGCTATACTTATTTTGTAGAATTTTCTACCATATAAAAAATAGCATACTTTGTAGACTCTTTTACGAGGAATATATATATAAAAAAAAAATCTACCATACCTGGTAGACTTATCTATAAAATAAAAAGTCTACCGCAAGTGGTAGGCTTTTCTACCAAATAGAAAATCTACCATAGTTGGGAGAGTTTTTTACTACAGTTTTATATGTCTACCCATTACAAATTTACTACACTTATATTTTTTAAACTCTCCTTTTCAAACATCCCCCCCCCCCTTTTTTTTTTTTTTTTTTTTTTTTTTTTTTTAACTCCGTTGAAATAAAATAAATAGTGCCGTCAGATTTAAGTTCAAAAATCTGGAACCGCACTAGAAAACAAATTAATAGTCCATTAAAATGGTGTATCTTAATATCTTGTTTTTTTAATAGCGATAATCTTAATTATACTCTGGCTATAAAGACTGACCTTATCATGAACAAACAATGTATAACGACACATATGTTTATTTAAAACTACAAAGACATCTGTGAAGGCTAGTGACTTTCTCTCTCTCTACAGAGCCGTAATCAGGGGTGGAACCTTGTTTCACTACTTTCCCCCTTTTTTTTTGGTATTTAATATTTGGTATTTGATATTTCCTCTTTTTGGTATTTAATATTTCTTCTTTTTGGTATTTAATATTTCCTCTTTTTGATAATTAATATTTGGTATTTAATATTTCCTCTTTTTGATATTTAATATTTGGTATTTAATATTTCCTCTTTTTGATATTTAATATTTGGTATTTAATATTTCCTCTTTTTGGTATTTAATATTTGGTATTTAATATTTCCTCTTTTTGGTATTTAATATTTGGTATTTAATATTTCCTCTTTTTGATATTTAATATTTGCTATTTAATATTTCCTCTTTTTGGTATTTAATATTTCCTCTTTTTGGTATTTAATATTTTCTCTTTTTGGTATTTAATATTTCCTCTTTTTGATATTTAATATTTCCTCTTTTTGGTATTTAATATTTCCTCTTTTTGGTATTTAATAATACATATTTGGTCATATGTATTTAATCAAATATTCGACCATTATAATCCAAATTTGTTTGATTTCTTTTAAATACAGAGCTCTTCTTTACGTCTGACGTAAAATTATCTACCTTTTCAGAAGCTTCGCGCGGAGAATTATTAATCTATAAATCAAATGCTTAAAATATGTGCCAACATCAATGTTACTGTAATAATATTCAGAAACAAATTGAATGGGGGAAAAAAAAAATATCCAAACTATCTAACCATTTACCCAAATTCAAGATGCGCACAATTAAATCGGTTTATTTTATTATTGTACAGCTTACATATGTAAAATAAAGCGATTATTTATCGGTTTATTTTGTTATGTACTGCTCGGTATTTCTTATTGTGCTAAACAAAGAAGAATAGAAATGTTTTAACGAAAAAAAATTAAAGTTATCGATTTCTGAAAAACAAAAACCGCATTGAGCTTACAAAAAAAAACTACTGAAAGTTGTTGACCTAAACCTTAAGTTTGGGTACACGCAATGCACTCCGAAATATAATTCATAGAACAACAATGAATAATACAGTACAGCAGAATTCCACAAATCAAAAATTAAAGGTAAAGAATGAAATAAGCAGTGCTGCCATCTAGTAACAAAATAAAGAAATAAAAGATGACCTGAAGCGCATCCACAATTATTGAACTCTGAAAAGTCCAATTAGACGTATTATTATTTCGTATTTGTACTATTATTTCCTATTTATATTATAATTGTTAACTGCATTTATATTTCTGAGAGGATGTGATTAGATATCAATAGGGCTTAACTTGTTTAACGAAGTTGGTTAAAATTTAGATAATTACGTTGGGAAATTCCGGAATAATAAAGGTATTAACCTCACGCAGATCTTTAATTTGTGATATAGCAAACATCAATATCAATTAAAGTTAATTTTTAAAAGTCTTCTGTAGGAGAAATTTCACTGAAATTCGGTTTACCTATGTAACATACGTAAGGATTCGTTTTTTTTTGTTTTTTTTATCACAATTTTAGGGTGCAAATTTGAAAAAAATTATTAATTCCTATATTCCAGTTCTCAAAAACGTCATAAGGATAATTCCTTTTATTATTAATATGCTGCCTTCTTGGAGAAGCATACCAGTCTAATTCGAGTAAAGATTGGCAAGTTTGGAACAAAGCTATTTCCCAAGAACTGTTTATTATTTTCTTGAAACAACTTATTATACTAAACCTTTTCACTTTCAATTACCCATATGTATACATAGGGTAATGAAAGTATAGCATTCGGTCAACAACAAAAAAATTCTAATTTTTTGCATTTCTCCACGTTTTGGAACATCCTAATTTCAAAAAAGTAATCTAGAAAAAATGTATGTCTGTGTGTATGTGGTCAGCATAACTCCCGAACAAATTTACCTACGCTGTTCAAATTTAGCATGCTCCAAAATTCCTGTAAAAAAGTTTTGATGGCGTAAAAAGTTGAAAAACGTAAATGCCTTCAACACAGAGTTCTCTTTCCTTGAGCATTCCTCATCAACGATCGTTTTTTCTTCACCCTTCAGTTTCACTTATAAAAAAGGATACTATAAGGATTGTCGAAAAGTATATAGCTAAAATCCCCATTTTGATATCACCAAGGTAGCCATTTTTTCTAAATGAATGTGATGAAAATATAAAAATGGCAAGTGTCACAAATCTACATCAGTATTATAGTGTTATAAGTTGTGCGATGTTCCACACCCCTGGATTAATTTGAAAGTATTCAAAAATTCAATTACGAAGTCAAATATGTTGTTGTTCAATGTTCCCACTCAAATCACAGAATGAAAAATCAATGACTTTTAAGGACCTAATTAATATTTTTAAGGACCTATGAAAATTTGTTTTCATGCATCATGTCTGTATTTAAATTTTTAATAAAGTATATTCTATCAAAATAGTTACAAGTTGGTGGATGCGTAATACAAAATAAGTCGGAAAACTCCTGTACGGTGCAGATAAGTGGCGGTCATGCGGGAATAGCAAGTCCAAGTTATATTTTTATAAATTTTGCAGTTGGACAACATGTGTTAAAATTAAGGACCTATAAGCCTTTTCAAGGACTTTTAAGCATCTCTAAGCATTTTCAAAGCATTGAAAACAAGTTAAAAAATATTAAGCACTTTTAATGACTTTCAATGACCGTGGGAACCCTGTTGTTGCTTACCCTCAATAGATCTGACATTTGTCAGATCAACTCCAGAAGGTTGTTGACCGCCAGAAAATAAATGACTTATAAGGGGATCTGATGTTAAATATAAGTCAAAATATAAAATACACTATTGATGCATCAAATCGTTACTCGGGTAAAAGCATATCGATCCAGATCCTTTTGAGCACATAAGCGAGTTGCAACAGTCGCATTTTAAATGAATTTAAATAAGAATTAGGAGTATATCAACGTGTTCATTATAGAAACCAAAGAGCATTAAGAAATAACCGAACAAAAATCCTTAACAAATCGTAGCTTGACATGCTTACCAAATAATAATAAAACAGAAGAAAACTGAGACAACGGACGATAGTTGGACCAAATGAAATCGAAAGTGTGAATCATAAAACAAAAATTTTAAGAATGAAATGAAACATTAAATATTACAATGGACAATTACTACAATTTTTTTTTTTTTTTAAATTTTTTTATTTAATTCTAAATGTTTCGAAAAGGCCATAAATACAAAAATTTCGGCTCACTGCACTTTTTCTTTTTTTAATTTGCAACCTAAGTTTGCTTGTTAGATTTTGACGAGAAAACGACACATTCGACTCGAATTGAATGTAACGTCACTTCATCTGAAACAACTTGGCTTGAAACGTTTTAACGGAAACCAGTTTTGCAAGTTTCTCGCAAATCGTGCCAGCCAGAACGGAATACGGCAACAGAAATGCGGAATTGTCCGCATTTTGGCGTCAATTCAATCGCCAATGATGACATAGGCGGATTTTAAGTCTTTTAATTGGAGGGCGTGAGTTACTTAAATTTATTCACGGTCACTGGTGGATTTGTATTGGTTAATTCGATTTTTATCCTTGCACTGTCTACGTATGATCCCAAGGGATTTTACGTATTAAACCGTCGACCGTCGATGAAGTTTTTGTCGACGGTAGACTAAAAAAAAATATAGGATTGGCCACCTACTTTATTCTTAAAAATTTAAATTATCTAATTTAAGTTTAAAAAATTACTGTCCAATTAAAATATTACTGTCGATTACTGGTCAATTACCCAAATTTGTCTCCCAAAGTTCAATTTACTTAAGTTGGCAATTTGAAAGAAACTCAACAATTGTCGACATTTCCGCTACAATAAAAAGGTAGAAGATTTAATACGTAAGTACCTTGAATACATATAAAAGGTAATATTTTAGAGGACTAGAGCGTTTTTGTGCAAAAATATAGCATATTACACGCACTTTAGTCTGTGAGAACGTTCAAACGGAAAGAGTCAAGAGTCTACTACAATTCTATTAGCCGGCAACCGGTGGATAATCTTATGTATACTATCGAAATATCGGTTTTTCTTTTCAACCTATAGAATAAGTTAAATATTTATTAATACAAGTGAAATAGATTGAAATAAAACGAAACTTTGTATCCCATTACGTGACTTATCGTCATTTACGATGATATGCATTAAATATGAAGCATCACGTGAAATAATAGTTACACAAATTGGTAAGATACAAATTATGCAAAAAAAAATTATCTAAGGAAGGAAAAATATCTGTAGTAAATAAAACCCGCTGAGAACGATAATATCGGTATTGATTTTTTTTTGTGATTAATATTTTATGAACAGTATTTTCTCAGACATATATTTCCTAATGCTCTTTTCCCCCAACCACAATAAGCATTCATATTTTCTACAAGCATAACGACTGTAATATAATCTCTGGCTCCCGATATCCTTGCGGTTGAGTATCGAGCTCATAACCGGAGGGTTGTGGGTTCGGGCCTCCGTCCGCCAAATATCGGTGTGTACCTAATGGGGGCTGGTGCACATTAAATCTGTCGTGGCCTCAATGTCCTCTCGTTGGTGTGGTGGGGTCGGAGAGAGGAGAAGATTTCGATCTCGTATTCTTCTAGATGCTCAAAATTACGAGACGTATTTGGCTGTGTTAAGCACTTTATAAGTGGCAGAAATAGACAGTCGGTGGTTTCAAAACAAAACAAATATAATCTCTTAATGCTGAGTGAAAATAGTTATTTATGCAACTATAGTTGGGAAAGTAATACTTTTTCAAACGAGGCTAAATGCGTATTTGATGAGTGCGTTAGCACGAGTTGGGGGTTGGTGAGCGTTGGCGAGCAGGGGAGCAGGGGGGCAGGGGGGCAGGGGTCACATGAAATAATAGTTACAAAAATTGGTAAGATAAAAAAAAAACTGTACAAAAATTGTTTAACTACTGAAAGAAAATGGCGTGTCTGGATAAACGGGGCCACAGTTAAATTATATGATTCATTATTATAAATTAATTATATTCAGATATTATGAATAAAATAATTAATAAAATAATAATTTAATGATATATTATGAATATATCATTAAATTATATGCAGATATTATGAATAGTTGAGTTTATCATGACCAGGAGATTCTGTCCTTGCTCTTATTTAACACTATACTAAACTCCAACTTAACTTGACATCACTAGACGATAGATCTCCACCGTGCTCATAGGCAATTAATCCATTTTAGTGGAGTGAAGACATAATTCTCGCCAAACCTTGCAGCCTTTTGTTCTCTAAAGGGTTGTGGTTTGGCGAACATTATGCGCCGCCAAAATGGATTAAATACCTATGAGCACTGTTACGATCTACCGTCTAGTGATGTCAAGTTAAGTTGAAGTTTAGTATAGACGTACCACGTGTTTCAAATCCAAGGTCAACCTATTATACGAAATCCAATCGTTAGTTTCAATCTCTCTTTTTTAATATCTAGAAGACCTTGACATCGTTACTTTATGTATTTACACTTTAAATAATTATTTAAAAGGGATCTCTTGGCCCGCAAATAAAGTTTAGTGATAATTTATATAATTTTTCTATAGTTGTTCTAGTATATACAGATGTTTACAATAGTAATATATATATTTTTGATACACGGAACGATAAAAAACCGTAGTTAGATTTGTCAAAAGTCGCGAGTGAAATTATATTTTAGCTTCAAACATCGCACACAAAATTTCGTTGCATAAATGAAAAGACCAGTTTTAGTATGTTCACTTTAACAGTTACATTGTCGTGCTAAGCACAGAAGTTGTATCTGCAACTGAGTTCTAAGTGAAAAATTGGGGTTCAACAACTCCATGTAGTTGTTGTTAGCTTATTGACTAACTTATTAACTTTTTTATAACTTCCCATGTACACGTACAGGTACGAAAGACAATTCAATTTCACTACTATCTAGAACAAATCACAGAAAACCAACTGGTAGCAAGAACTCAGTTTGACCAAAAAATAATAAAACCCATAAACATAAAGTTTTTAAAAATTCCTTTAGATGCATCGTCAATTTTTATATTCGTTAACACAGCGCCGATATCAAAAATATTTCTATCAGCAAAATGTGCGGCAAACCACGTTTCAAAATTTATTTCTTAAAAATTAACGTGAATTTATGCAGTCCCATTCAAATATCTATAATTTATTCTGATTAAAACAATTTTGTTAATTATTTATTAAAACAGTTTTGGCAACAGGAAAAGAGTTTCTTCAATGATCGGTTAAATGCTATTTCAACGCGATTAGATGACAAGTTGGTTTATTAGTATCCCTTAAAAGCGAACCTTTTAGTGACAGTGTCAGCCGCCAAAATTTTATATAATAAATTGTCATCGACATCGAATCTATCTGCCAAGTTTCAGCCCGATTGGATGACGCCATGGGAGTTAATTAGGCCCCCGCAGATTTGCCCGCCATCGACAAACAGAATCTAAGTTAATATATATATATATTTTTTAAAAGGCAGGTACGACCTCTATGCTAAACACGACAGTACAAGGCGTGAGGAAAATTTGATCAGCATTTACATCAATTAAGAACTCGTAAATAGATTAAAAAATTACCAAATAACAAGTTGCGGATAAATAATGTGAATTCACATTTAAAATGAAGTCATAGCTCGTAACAGCAATAATAAAAACAATAATCCTTTTAAATATTTGCCCGATACAAGCTCCTGGAGATTATTACCGACTTTAATAAGACACCTTATGACTTCGGATCTATCACTATTCTGTGCCTTATCAGTTCCATAGGGGGCGTTTTTATTTTAATTCACTTGTTGAGAAGACGTAGTTTTTACTACGTTTTGCATTGGCTGTAGTAAAAGCTAACACAGTTCTCACACTTGCAGGTTCTGTTGTTCGTACTGATGCCCCGGACAGAAAAGCTTCAATTATTATACTACTTTCAAAGTGTGAGAACTGTTTATTTTAAAATAACCACGCACTATTCGTACGATCTCTGTTGTTACCCTGAAAATGTCTACATCGCAAACTCTGGATAGCTAACTTTTGCCAATAGGTGGGGATATATCACTAACGCTTGCGTTATATAGCCCGGTATTTGTTCATATTGTTTTGCCCACCATATGCGCATTCATGGCTTAAGTTGGTTTTGCATTAAAAACTTCAAAAAGCGGAACTTTTCACAATTTCGTAGATGTTTGTTAGCAAGGGCTGCTTATTTTTGCCACTATGAAGTACTTTACACAGCCACCTACTACTTCAACCCCACCACACCAAAGAGAGAACATTGGTCCTCATGAACCATTTAAGGGGACATGGTACCCAAAAAATTATTTTCAGAAATTGCATCACTAAAATTTAAATAATAGTAATTTTGCATTGTGTTGATGGGAAATAAACATAACCTACAAAAATACTTTGGAATAAATAATTTTTGATTAATTCAATTTATTTAAATTTTTTCGAACTTCTTTCGAAATGCTACTCCTTCCACAATTTTAAGTATTTTTCCATGAAATTTTTACAATATATTCGTTTTATAATTGTTAACGATAGTTAGTATGGATTTAAAGATGCAAGCCATGGAAAAGGTTTTATATGTTTACTTTTTAATTAAAAAAAAAATTAACATAGCACACCTTATTCCATACAAACTTTTGTTAATCAGATATATAGAAATACACTATAAAAATTTCCCAATCCTAACTAAATTTAGAAAAAAGCCTTAGGGATTTAAACAACACTCAAACTGAAAAATAACGAACCGAGAAAAACAGTGTTAAAGATTTCTTCCTCAGCTTTGATAGTGTGAGAGAGTTTAGAAAATACAATATAACTTTTCATCTATCAAATGGTACAAGTAGAAATTTTTGCACAGCTATTCAGAAAGATATTCTCCACATTACGGGATAAAAATTTAAAAATTTACATTTTCGTCCTTTTTTTGAGTACTATGTCCCCTTAACGTGCACCAGCCTCCATTATTGTGCACACCGGTATTTGGCGATGGTCAGGACCGAGTCCACGATCACCCTTTAGCCGCCGGGATATCGGAGTTCTCAATTTTATACATAACTTTTAAACATGAGTGGTTATTCTTTCAAAGAAAAGATTTGTATTGCAAGGCAGTCCGGAACCAACAAATTTGTTCTATTTTATTAAGTCATATACTCCAACTGTCAAAAGTGATTAAGACCTAACATCTGCACCACCGAAACAAACGAGTCCAAGTCACAATTTGACAACTTTACAGGACAGTGGAAAAACTGTATCCTAATCTCAGTGGAAATACGCTCTTTGGAATATTTTTTTAGCTATAGTTACAGAATATTGCGGTTCAATTAAGTTTTCAAGCCACAATCTGCAGTAAAACAAAAACCATCAACTATGAACTTTAGCTAATTTCTCTCATTGACATGTCTGTCATTGATATATTTAAAACTAATGCTAAATCATATCTAAAAGACACGTTCTTACAATTTCCATAAAAAAAAGTAAACAAGATTTCTCTTATGTCGAAGGTTAATTCTGTCGAACTTCAATGCTCAAAATAAGCAATCCATACGTAAGGATGCTCCCTAGCACGCCCAAAATGGAGCTTCGTCTATACGAAACCAATCCACATCCAGACAACTCGTAATCTTCTTCCACCAGCACAAATCGTTCCAACACAGACACGTCGAAGGAAAATCCGAGAAGGGTCCTTTTCCTAAGCTTCTTCTGAAACTCACTCTTGAAGGTCTTCATCTCCAAGGGAACTCCTCCGGCTGTCCAGAAGATCAACGCGAGGGTCATCAACGACACAAACGCGATGAACGCAGCTTCCAACATGGTGGGCAAGATGCTTCCGTCGAGACCTATCGTCAGAAATAGCGTGACACATCCGAGACAGGAGGAGAAACAGGTTCCACAAATGGCGAAAGAAACTACAGAATAAACTCTTTGTATATCGTCCAACGTCTTAACTACGTCGTCGAGTCTTTCCATGACCATTGCCTGCGCCTTGGTTGTGAAATATAGAGGCCTGCATTTTTTCATGCTCAGGGTGATTGATTCCAGCGCTAGGCAGCATTGATGGCACAGCGAGCAATACACCACAGCCAGCATTGACGGTAGAATAGGATGGATGGCATACATTACAGCAAGCTTTATGTATACAATGCAGAATCGCAGCCATTCATAATCAGCAGTCATTTGGTACGACAACATTTTCAGCATATAATAGCCGCCTTCCATGTAGTACGTAGCTATAAGAGAAGAGGGATAGAGAACCAATAGAAATACGAGACATCCAGCAAATACGTTGAATCTTTTATTTCTATCCGATCCGAAGATTTTGAAGTTTGAATATAAAATTGAGCTAAATTTTTTCCTTTTACGTAGCATTGAGAAATTGGAAATGAAAGTGAAAGTATAACAAATTGTTAGTATCAGCAATAGTTTCCAAGACGCATCAGATACTAGAATTACCATCATGTCCGTGAACACAAACATCATGAAACCATTCGAAATAATAGGAAGTATTCGTTCCCATAAAGACGGATGTTCTGAAGTTTCAACAAATCCGAACCAGGATAGTATTCTGATGATGCATCCGTACATGAGAGGAAATTCTATTTGATCCGGATGTGAAATGCACATTTTAGCCTATAATTTTTCAACCCCTAAATGATTCGGTTCACTTTTAGTCTATTAAACGCAGATGGACACCCAAGCACGGCCAAAAAAGGTCGCTGAAATATCCAGCGAATATTTTTGCGGAGTGTTACTTAAAAGTTTTTACTTTATGTAGTTAATTTTAATGTCTCACAATGTTCATGTCCTTCGTTCAGAAGGATGGTAGGTAAAGCAACGATTGAAAAAATTTAGTGATAATAAAACGAGCTCCAAAGAAAGTAAGCATCAGTGGATCTCTATTCTCTGACCAAAGCAAGAATCATTGGAGCAACACTTCCTGAAAAAAGCAAGAATCTCAAGAACAACACCTCCAGAGGTAAGCAAGAATCCCCGTAACTCCGCACTCTGAAGAAAGCAAGAATCACTGGAATGATCCCTACAGAGGAAAGCAAGAATCACTGGAACTCCACACTCTGAAGAAAGCAAGAATCACTGGAACTCCACACTCTAGGGAAAGCAAGAATCCCCGTAACTCCACACTCTGAAGAAAGCAAGAATCACTGGAACTCCACACTCTAGGGAAAGCAAGAATCACTGGAACACCACACTCTAGGGAAAGCAAGAATCACTGGAACTCCACACTCTGAAGAAAGCAAGAATCACTGGAACTCCACACTCTAGGGAAAGCAAGAATCACTGGAACGATCCCTCCAGAGGAAAGCAAGAATCCCCGTAACTCCACACTCTGTAGAAAGCAAGAATCACTGGCACGACACTTCCTGAGGAAAGAAAGAATCCCTAGAACTTCCTCCTCTGAGCAAAGCAATAATCACTGGAACTCCGCACTCTGAAGAAAGTCCGAATCAGTTGAAAAGCCTGGCTATCGCACGCTTGTAAAATTCGATTTATCCGTTGTTTACCTTTTTTTAAGGGCAACAAGATAATCAATAAACTTATCAGTGCGTGGAACAAGTTAAATATTAATAGAAAGAGAAATCAAATTTCATTCGAAATGCTCGTTATCCCCGATTCTATTGCATATTTATCATTGTTTTCCAAAAAAAGGCATTATAGATGTAGATCCTCATTAAGTTAATGTTACAGATGAAAAGTTTCCATGGATACAGATAATATAAGAAATTAATAATAATAAGTCATAAATATCGATTCGCTAACCAAAATCCACAAATATGTTAACAAATTGGTGTAATTAAATAGGCATTGATTTTTCTGATTAAAATTCATTACCGGTCTTTTAGGGCTAAAAGCTTCTTTAATGCTACCTGCCAAATAATCGCTTCAAAACAATGACATTCACCCTTAGTTATAGCGAATCCATTACAAGCTATTAATGAAAGATAAAAGATTGTGAAAGGTGTTTCTTAATGTATATGGACATACATTTTCTTCTGTTCGATGATTCATTCTCGTGAAAAGAACGTAAAGCATTTCTTTAAAATTTATGGTATTTGATAATATTCTGGCTCACGCTAAATCTTGCACAACTTTTTGCTAAGATTAAGTCCTATACTTACTCTTCAAATTAACTTGACATCACTAGACGGTAGATCGTCACAGTGCTCATAGGTATTTAATCCATTTTGGCGGCGTGAAAAGAATAATACTCGCCAAACCACAACCCTGTAGAGGAGAACAAAAAGCCATAAGGTTTGGCGAGAATTATGTCTTCACTCCGCTAAAATTCATTAAATGCCTATGAGCACGGTGAAGATCTATCGTCTAGTGATGTCAAGTTAAGTTGGAGTTTAGTATAGTAAGGATCATTCCCTATACTCGCTACGTTACAATCTTCTAGCTCAGAGCATTTAGAAACTACTTTCTTAACCTCCTTAACATTTGGTGAGTAGGTACAAAAAAAAAAAAGATTACTTAACGAAATGGCATCAATTGTTTTCATTTAATGTCTATCTATTATAAATGAAAATTAAAATAGCAAAAGACAACACCAGGTGGAGCCACTACATACGCATTGACCTAAGGATTTCAGATATAAAGTAAGATATATTAGGAGCTATATCCGAGTTTTTAATTGATGTCATTTCATTAAAGTGATCATTTTCGTACCTACTCACCGAACGTCAAGATTTTCTACAAAGTAGTCTCTAAATTAAGGATAATTTCCTATATTCGCTATGTTACTATCTTCTCAACTGAATGAGAAGATAGTAACATACGGAGTATAGGAAATTATCCTTACTATATTAAACTCCAACTTAACTTGACATCACTGGACGATAGATCTTCACCGTGCTCATAGGCAGTTAATCCATTTTAGCGGAGTGAACACATAATTCTCGCCAAACCTTATAGCCTTTTGTTCTCCTCTACAGGGTTGTGGTTTGGCGAGCATTATGCTTTTCACGCCGCCAAAATGGATTAAATACCTATGAGCACTGTGACGATCTACCGTCTAGTGATGTCAAGTTAAGTTGAAGTTTAGTATAGGACTACCTACTAAAACTGTGCCTCCATATGCCGTTAATATTGCCGCATTTTGGTTATTCATACATGTGGCATTATAGCCGAGAGGTAGCGCATGAGGCTGGTGATCGATGGTTCGAATATCACCGGCACCCCACTTTACTAAAATTTAATTTCTATTTATTTCTTGTTCCATAAGAACCTTCTAGAACGTTCTATCATTTCCGGTATGACTTTGTTTCCGGATGGATGTCCTAGTGCTTCTATTCTAATCCGAATTTACTTGTTTTCGGTGCAGGTGAATGTTCTGGAACATTCGATCTGGCTTTATAAGAGAGTCACTCGAGTTGAGTGGGACAGCAAAGGATAGTTTCTTCTGAACGTTGCTCTAGAATTCTTTCTAATAAATACTTATGAGACATAGCACCAACGTTGTATTTCTTGTGTACACTTCATTTATACGTGACAATATTAACTGAAGCAAGAATCTTTCTCAAAACTTGTCTCTCTCTCTCTCTTTGCCTATTTTCTGATGATTTTGCCGCCGACCAAACGGTATAGTGGTTTAGCGTGCTAGCTTCTAGACAGCGAGGTTCCGAGTCCCGTGTTAGGCATGGGTGTTTGTAAAATGTATGTTGGCTTGTCTAATGACGAATGTTTCGGCGCATTATAGCCCTCGTGTTGCTGACGGCGCCAGATAATCTGAAAACAACCAACTGATGATTTTGCCATTGCCCAGTTTTCGGAATGCATATGTGAGCACACAGTCTAATAATGGTTTCATATGAAATGATTTTTGTTTTTCTTTCTAAACTTGTTTTATTTTCTAATTGCTGATCTTTACCTCTGAAAAAAATCCTCTTAAGAGAAGTTCCCAGTAAAGATCATTCCCTATACTCGCTATGTTACAATCTTATAGCCCAGAGCATTTAGAAACTACTTTCTCCACCTTCCCATTTGGTAAGTAGGAATGAAAATGATCATTTAATGAAAGGACAAATTAAAATACTCGAAAATATTCTATAATATTTTTTTTTTAAATTTTATATTTGAAATCCTAACGTTAATGCATAACGCAGTGCCTACACCGGTTTTTGTCTTTTTGTTATTTTAATTTTCATTTTGTAGTAGATAAGACATTAAATGAAAACAATTTATGTCATTTCATGAAGTGATCCTTTTCTAGAGGTCTGAAATATCGATCAAAATAAATATCGATACTATATCGTTGCATAGAAAAAAATATCGATATATCGATACATGATTTTTTTTTTTTTTTTAATTTGATTTTCTATTTTGCCAGGAACGAAGCTTTTCGAAGCAAATTTCTACTTTTCATGATTGCTTTATGTAGGTGACTACTTTTCCAATTGAAATGGATCTATTACAAAAAAAAAAAAAAAAAAAAAAAAAAAAAATGTATTTTCGCTTAATTGGTGCAGTTGTTTTATGAAAAATTTAGATAATTTTCAATAGCTTTTAATGGCAACGCTGAATATTTAGCATAATATTTTTACAATGTAAATAATTGAAAAATTAACAGAGGGATGAATATATATATATATATATATATATATATATATATATATATATATATATATGTAGGATTTTTATTATCCCATATCAATTGTTTACCGTACATTTCAATTTCCTCTTGTAAAGACAGATGGCACTGCAAGACGATCTTCCTTTTTTTTTGTTATTACGAATAAGTATTCGTACTCCACGATTTTATTTTTTTAAGCAAGAAGCACACCGGCTCTCCACTCTATCGGTCAGTTTATTTTGGGTGCACTCAACTCACTTCGCTAATTGGGTAATGTACTAATTAAACACTTAGTTTTCGTCGACTTGTGCTGCCATTTGGCTAGTAATATTTACTACTTTTCCCCCCTTTGTTTTATTTGAAAGTGATTGTGATGTTTCGTCCAATAAATTTAATTGTACTTTCTGTTTCCGATTTGGAAGTTTATTTCTCTTTTATTTCATTTTTGCTTCCCTAAATAAATTCCCTAGACATTTAAAAAACCGAACTACTAACCCCCACATATATATATATATATATATATATATATATATATATATATATATATATATATATATATATATATATATATATATATATATATATATATATGAATTGTTAATTAACAAATATGCTTTAATTTTCATTTTGATAATGAACAAAACGTGTGGTGTATATTTTTTAAATACTCTCTTCTGTGTATTTTATTAGGTGTTCAACACAACCATATTTAGAAGAAGGAAAAAAAAATATTTTATAAGAAAGAAATGATAAAAATACCAAAAGAAAAAAAAAATTGTTTTCAACGATTTTCTTGCTTGTCTGTTTTTTATCTTCCAAATAGTACTCGCGGTATTTAAAGTAGCAGTGTTTCAAACAGAAGAAGCAGAAGACACAATAAATAAACCATAAACACATTTTTTTTTTAAATCCTTTATATGCATTGCTAATTTCAACGGGCAATTGCGACTTATTGAGTTCAGATGGTTTCCATAGTACTTGACCATTACGAAAAAAACATCCACTCCGCACAATTTACGGGTTTATTAGTCACTCAAATCGCCAATAGAAGCTTTTGTAAAAGAGTCCTTTTAGTGATTATGATAGTCGCAAAAATTTGATCATGGACATGAAGTCAATCTTCCAAGTTTTACCTCGACTAGTTGAAGGCAAGTATGTCAATAAGTCATCGGAAACGAAAATAGTGGCGTGAAAATGCGGCATTTTAGTAATAGTGACACCAGGGGTATAGCGGAGCCAGTAAGAGCCGGTACGGAGCACCGATACTTTTCTGAGAGCTGGTACGGCGTAAAGCCACTTTTTTGAACTAGTAATCAATAATAACTTTAATAATCTTTATACAATGTATTGTGATATAAGTTAGTGAGAAAATAAACACGTAAATTAAGAGTATTCAGCTTTTTTGTATGGTAAATTATGGTAAATTTGCATTTTATAATATAGAAAAAAATCGACATGCAATCTGCCAAGTTTCTGCTCATTTGGATGGCGGCGTTTGCATTAATTAAACCTCCGTAGATTTGAACGCCACACACAAACAAAATTCCTCATTTTAAAATATACATCAAGGTCTAATATCTGATGACTAACAAATAAAAATCTAAACATTTTCCAGGAATTGGTAGAGCATATAAATTATTCTACAAAAAAGAATAAATTGGTTCTGAGACAAGTGGTGCCTGAAAACCACATTTCAATTGCAATAAATCAGCTTTAAAAAACCGAGTTTATGAAATAAACAAGAGGCTTAAAATAATAACAATAATAAACTACGCAGTGTAACATTGGATCGGAGTTTCAAAATGGCATTTGTGCTTTTATTTACTTGGAATAAACACGTTTTTTCCAATTTTATTTCAATATTCCAAAATTAAGGGGGTGCAAGGACACCCTTTGTACCTTCCTTGTGGCGCCCTTGATTATAAATACTATGGGAAAATATCGAATATTGGTGCCATTTTAACTGTCTCATAGCCAAGTCCAAACTTTAGTTTTGAAGTTTTTGAAAAGGGAATAAAGAAAATCCAAAAAAACACATGAAACTACAAAACGATCATCAAAAAACTAAAAATGTTTGAAAATATCGATATATCGGTGACTTTTATCGATATTAAAATAGCTGATTAGAAATGAATATAGGTTCAAATTTACTGCACAATGCCTCTTAGCGACTTTTTTAACTTTTCCGAAAAGTCTGGTTTATCCGGAATTCTAATCCAAAAGAAATATACACACCTTCAGGGGTCGCAGACGTCCTATATGTCCTATAAATCCTATATTTTTTTTAAAAATCGGTAAAAACGTCCTATATTGTCCTATATTTTACAATTGTCCTGTATATCCTATATTTCTACATTGATTCGATCTATATTTTCTTCGAATTCGTAATAACGGCGCCGTTTGTTGCCATTTTTTAATATTTCGGATTCTTTGGCGCGATCGTAGGTGAAAAAGACCTGACAAAAACGATGTTTGTAACGGCGGCGCGGCGTTTTATCTCTTGTGACGTCACGTGCTGCATAACCTACAACTCAACTCTACTGGACCGGCGGGAGTTGTAAACATGTGAACATTTCCATAACAATCGGTCTTGAATTTCTGATCTGATTTCTCCTCCAACGTAATAAATTAATTGGCCATAATGCAGAGACAGATGCAACAACAGAACTCTGCCTGGGGAAAAACGAATAAAAACAACTTGGGATTAACTTGCAGGACTACTAAAGAACATTTTGAGTGCTCAGTCAATAATTGATGAAGGAAACAAAAGGGTTAAGATTTACTGTATGATGTCGGATGGCAATTTTTTTATTCCGAATCCTGTACGGATTCTGCGCCACGAATTGTTTACATCAAACCGCTCCAAATTATGGCAACCATAGGCAGTTAGTTATCTTGCTCTTAAAAAATGGCAGGGCTCCATTTTTTTGCGAAAATCGCCTTGGCGCAGAATTCGTACCAGATTCGGAATATTCGCCACGATTTTTTCATAAAAGTCGCCAAAATTGAAAATTACGTCAATACGTTGTGTTGTCAAATCCAAACGATTTCTAGGGTTGCTTTAAAACCAAGAGCCAGGTTCGCCACATTCGGCGATAAATCTCCGACTTTTCGCCGCCAATCCAGCCGACACTGAACCAGTGGCGGATCTAGGATTTTCCTGGGGGGGGGGGCGCAACACCTGTGCCTTAGACAGGATGAAATCGAATATTTAAAAAAAAAAAAAAATCTATGCAGTGTTCTAGAAATATACTTCAAGATCATCTGTATCCATTGATTGACCCCACCCCCTCACCCTTTTTTCGTTACATTTCTGACTCACTATCTTAGCGTAAGGTGAAATGCCCAGGTTATACCAAAAATACTTTTCAATTTAAAAAAAAAAACTTCCCCCTCCCACTCCTCAAAAAATACCCTTCTATGCTAGATATTTTTACGAACTCCTTTGTTTCTTTATACTCATGACAAATAAAACGTTTTTGAAAAGTTTCATGAACGGACCAATTTTTTATTTTTTAAAGTCGTATTTTACCTTTCCTTGGATTTTGTATGCGTTTTCGTTTATAAAAAAGAACTGTAACTTTTTTTAGATTAGTTATATCGTTTTTTGTTTTTTTTTGTCATTCGATTCAGCATAAAAAAAAGTACTCTAAAAACATGTGTCACATGCCTAGATTGCTCCAAAATTAATTTTTCAGCCACAAAACCCCCTGACCCCTCTCCCCAAACCCCCTTCTTTGCTAGATATTTTTATGGACTCATTTGAATATTCATTTTCATGACAAATATAGAACATTTTTAACAACAAATATAGAAGAGAGAAGGCTATAAATAGAACCTTGGTACAAAAATAAGCTCTTTTTTTTTTGTTGCTTTTTTTGGAAATTAGATGAAGGTTAAAATATAATTGTTGCGTGAACTTATTGAAAAAAACTTGGAAAAAATATATATATTTATTATTATTATTATTTATTTCTGTAAATTGTAAAAAAAGACTCCACCTGAGGAGGGGGCGCGCGCCCCCCGCGCCCCCTGGCTGGATCCGCCATTGCACTGAACAGTAAATCTGAATCAACAAAAGACTGCAAACAGGGATAAAAAGAAAATACTTAAAGAAATTGGAACAGTTAAAAATGCTGGAAGCAAACGACTCATGACTGCAAATAATGTAATTAATAAAACTTGATTTAGGGATGGAATATTGAGGCAATAACTGATCACGTATTCAGGATCAGGCGATTTCTTTTTTTTTTAAAGGTGTGTTTTCTATTCTTTTAAATTCAATATAACGAGTATATAAATGTATAAAGAGTTAATTTTGAAGTTCAGTAGCAACTGTGTGCAGTTATTTGATGTTTTATATTGTCCTACATTTTTTTTGAAAAAATCCTATATATTCTTATTTTGTCACTTTGACCCCTGCACCTTGGATCTATTTTTTCTCGCATCATCGTAACAATTAAATCAATACGTTTTAAATCGGCTATAATTTCTATCTGTACACTGTAATAAGAAAAACAAAATATATAGTGAATCCAAGTTGTTGCTGTTGCCAGATGTATTAGTCCAATTTCAAAAGATATATTGTGATTGGCTGGATTACTGAATTTGGAAATTCGTGCATAAATTACATTTAGAATATTTGTTTGAAGTCATTGCCATTCTGCTCACAGAAATACAGCCGAATTTGGACGTTAAGCAAGAGAATTATATATATATAGATTGTTTGAAATTTGTTTCTTTGTGATAAAAAAGCAACTTTTAGAAAACAATATTATTAACATTAATTCATCAACTTTTTTTAATATTTCATGTTAATTCGTTTGACTTTGAGTCGAGTCCATTTCCAATAAATCACCCGTTTGAAAAAAGGGCCCCTGAATGTGTCCGGGCCTTGGGCCCCAACTTTTGTTATGATCGGGCCCTGCGTTAGGGGGCGCTTTTATTTTAATCCACAGTTTTGTTTAGAAGACGTTATTTTAGTAAGTTTTGCATCGGCTCTATTAACAATTGACACAGTTCTCACACTTACCGAATTTTGCGGTTCACGCCGGACAAACACGTGCCAATTATTATACTTTATTTAAAGAATGAGATCTGTCAATTTTAAAATGATATTAAACAATTTTAATCAATCGTCCAAGTTTATATGAAAAAAAGCCCTTTCTTGTACAAATATTTGAAGATTAAAAAGTCTAATTATGAAAATAACAGGAAATTTTTTAAACCTCAGTTTAATTTATACATTTAAGCTATATATGTTAAGTTATACATCAGTATATCTGTACTTAATCAGAAAGGTAATGGTATATCTCTACTAGTAGGTTTGAAAAGGTACATTGAAGCTAAAAATTCTGAAGTTAAAGCACTCTAATATTTGCTGGGTACTTAAGATATGCTGTACACACTGGTGCAGATTGGCTAAGGTGTTTGTGAGTCAATCTTGAGAGTATCTTTCAAATAATCTCAAGCTTTCTATATTTCTTTTGTAAAATAAACAGTTCCTTGCTGATGGTTGAATAGAACGTAGTTTGTTGTCTTGATGGTCATCACAAAAATCCTGACTAGCTTTGGTCACATCTTACAGAGTTTAGAGCATTACAAAATGGGATGGCTCTATCCGTTAGGTGTGTGGCTGATTTTGCAGCCAAACCAGCTTTTTCCTTTTCATCGACGCTTCAACACGTTGACAGCAAAGTTTCTGATTGGCCCGCGTCACCCGGATTGGGGTGACGCTTATTCGACTATTTTACGAAGGATATTCGTATGCATTTGAAAATATAATTCACAGGAAGTAACAAAACTATTGAATTGTCATAAAAAGTACTACGGAAATGGTTGATTGAGAAAATTATTGTAAGTCTCGTAAAAGCTTTTTTTGTTCACTGCTATCTGACGCACTAGGAAATAAAAGTTTTATATTTTTCTTTTCGACGTTTCAACGAATTAGGGTAAAGATTTTAAGTTGTATCCTCTTTACTCGGCAAGGATTCAAACTGATCGTGTAAAGTGGCGAAATGAGAAACAGATGCGAAGCAATGAACACAAATAAACAGACATGATACCGTGGAAACAAACGGAGCGAGAAATTATTCTTGCGGCCACCAGCGATTCGCATTATTAAAATATCCGTGGGGGTACTCAACAGAATACGCTTTGTACAGCAGTACTCGTGGCCTGAAGGAGATTTCACTGTAAACGCGCGTGGCAGTCAACGGGTTAATACGATGGGTTGGTTGGTTGTATTCAGATTATCTGGCACCGTCAGCAACACGAGGGCTATAATGCACCGAAACATTCGTCATCAGACAAGCCAACATACATTTACAAACACCCATGCCTTAACACGGGACTCGGAACCCGCAACCTCGCGGTCTAGAAGCCAGCACGCTAACCACTATGCCGTTTGGTCGGCTTAATATGATGGAAATCCAGCAAAATGAGATACCGCAAATAGTCTTATTTAGGTGTGATGTCATCGAATATGGATTTGAGCTCATTTTTTTCTACCATAAGTATCAAAAAAAGTTCCTACCACTTCCATAAAAAAGGTAAACAAGATTTCTTTTATGTTGTAGGTACATTCTGTCGAACTTCAATGCTCAAAATAAGCAATCCATACGTAAGGATGCTCCCTAGCACGCCCAAAATGGAGCTTCGTCTATACGAAACCAATCCACATCCAGACAACTCGTAGTCATCTTCCGCCAGCACAAATCGTTCCATCACAGACACCTCGAATGAAAATCCGAGAAGGGCCCTTTTCCTAAGCTTCTTCTGAAACTCGCTCTTGAAGGTCTTCATCTCCAAGGGAACTCCTCCGGCTGTCCAGAAGATCAACGCGAGGGTCATCGACGACGCAATCACGATGTACGCAGTTTTCAAAATGGTGGGCAAGAGGCTCTTGTCGAGACCTATCGTCAGAAGCAACGTAATACATCCGAGACAGGAGGTGAAGCAGGTTCCACAAATGGCGAAAGAAACTACAGAATAAACTCCTTGTATATCGTCTAACGTCTTAAATACTTCGTCGAGTCTTTCTATGAACATTGCCTGCGCTTTGGCTGTGAAATATAAAGGCGTGCATTTTTTCATGCTCAGGGTGATTGTTTCCAGCTCTAGGCAGCATTGATGGCACAGCGTGCAATACACCACAGCCAGCATTGACGGCAGAATAGGATGGAGGACATACAGGATAGCAAGCTTTGTGTACACAATAAAAAATCGCAGCCATTCATAATCAGCCGTCATTTGATACGAGAAAAATCTCAACGTTTTATGACCGTCGTCTAAGTAATAGGTAGCCATAAGAGTAGAGGGATAGAGAACCAACAGAAATACGAGGCATCCAGCAAGTACGTTGAATCTTTTATCGCTATCCGATACGAAGTTCGAATACAAAATGGCGCTGAATTTCTTCCTTTTATGAAGCATTGCGAAAATGGAAATGAAAGTGAAGGTGCAACAAATTGTTAGCTCCAGCAATACTTTCCAAGATGCTTTAGATGACAGGAGTACCATAGTGTCCGTGAACACTAATATCATCAAACCATTCGAAATTATTGGAATAATTCGTTCCCATAAAGATAGATGTTTTAAAGACTCAACAAATCCGAACCAGGATAGTATCCTGATGATACATCCGTACATGAGAGGAAATTCTATTCGATCTGGATGGGAAATACACATTTTAGTTTATAACTGCCACGCCAGCCAAAATTCGGTTCACTTTTATAGTCTGTTCAAAGAAGGCTGACACCAAGCACAGTCAAGAGGTCGTTGAAATATCTGGTGAATATTTTTGCTGGAGCGATTTGAAGTTTTTATACTATGTAGTTAGTTCTAATGTCTCACAACGTTCATGTCTTTCACTCGGAAGGTTGATAAGTAAAGAAACGATTAGAAGTTTAGTGATGATTAAACGAGCTCGTAAGAAAGCATGAATCACTGGAACTTCACACTCTGAGGAAAGCAATAATCACTGGAACTTTTCTCTCTGAGAAAAGTAAGAATCACTGAAACTCCACTCTCTGCGGAAAGTAAGAATACTTAAAACTTCACACTCTGAGGAGAGCAAGAATCACTGAAACTCCACTCTCTGGGGAAAGCAAAAATCACTGGAACTTCACACTCTGAGGAAAGCAAGAATCACTGGAACTTCTCTCTCTGAGAAAAGTAAGAAATACTGAAACTCTTCTCTGAGGACAGCAAGAATTACTGAAACTCTAGACTGAGAAAAGCAAGAATCACTGAAACTCCATTCTCTGTGGAAAGTAAGAATACCTAAAACTTCACACTCTGAGGAAAGCAAGAATCACTGGAACTCCACCTTCTCTAAGGAAAGCAAGAATCACTGGAACTCAACTCTCTAGGGAAAGCAAGAATAACTGGAACATTCATAAAGCTTTGGGTCAAGTCAAAATCCATAGAATAGCTTGGCAATTGCACGCTTGTAAATTCGATTAAGTTTACTTTTGGTTTCTTCTTTGGAAGAAGTCTGAATGGGAGTAGAAAAGATGTATAAGTGCAACAAGATAATCAATAAACTTATCAATGCGTGGAACAAGCTAACTATTAGTAGAAGACGAAATCGAATTCCATTCGAAACGCTCGTTATCCCTAATTTTATTGAATATTTATCGTTATTTGCCAAGAGATGCATTAAAGATATAGATCGTCATTAAGTTAATGTTCCAAATGAAAAGTTTCCATGGATACAAGTAATACAAAAAATATAAGTAATAAATATCGATTTACAATTACAAATATGCAAATTAGTTAAAAAAAAAAAAATTCTGTTATAAAATAAGATATCGATTTTTCTGGTTAAAATTTATCACCAGTCTTTCACTGCTGCAAACTCTATTGAGGCGCCCTTGTAAGAAAGACTACCTGCAAAATTATCGCCTTAAAAATATGACTTACAGTATTAGAAACTACTAATGAAATATGAATGTTAGTGCATTATCATTTAAAGTGTTGTTTCCTAATATACATGGCCGACCAAACTGTATAGTGGTTAGCGTGCTGGCTTCTAGACCGCGAGGTTGCGGGTTCCGAGTCCCGTGTAAGGCATGGGTGTTTGTAAATGTATGTTGGCTTGTCTAATGACGTATGTTTCGGCACATTATAGCCCTAGTGTTGCTGACGGCGCCAGATAATCTGAAAACAACCAACCAACCTATTATTAAAAGCGATCTTTTAGTGACAGCCCCCGAAATTTAATTGAATGCCTTGGCACCGACATCGAATCTATCTGCCAAGTTCCAGCCTGATTGGATGGCGGCAAGGGGGTTTACATGGTAAAAGTATAATTTGCCCGACATCGACATCCACACACATACACAAAATCGAAGTTAATATAAAGGATTTAAAAAAGTAATAAGTTAGTCAATGTGTTAGCATCAACTGCATCAAGTTGTCAAACATTAAACCGCGATTTATCTTTTTTTTGTGGTCCGACTTCTGTGCTTAGCACTTTAGAGAGTAAAGATGAAAGGGATAGTCTAAAAGTCATTGTCCGAGCCTTCTACACAAGGGGATTAACAAAACAAAAAAAACCACTGGTGGGTGTATGAAGAGGCATTAATTGAACCAGGTGCCACTTAGCGTGTAGCCAAACAATAGCGTGCGAACAACACCGGGGCAAACGATAATGATGAAGAGGCCATTAAGAACGAGGCACTTGATGGTGTCAGGGATGCACGAGATGATGGCGTGGGGTGAGAAGGTCGCGCCCTTTCACCAAACTAAACTTCTGAATGGCAGTGAACCGAAATGGTATGAATTGGAAAGTGCTTATTAAAAGAGATGCCTTTTTAATTGTGTTATGGAAGGGCCGGGAATAATATGGACTGATTTCGACTCGTGATCGGCTATACTGGGGTGGTGAGTGGGAGTGAGCAACGAGTGGTTGTAATTTGGAGTGTTTCTGTTTAGGGTAGTGGCTGTTAATAAAATTTTGTAAGATGTGTAAATAACAATTTGTTAGAAACTAGGTGATGCGGAACATGGCACAACTTTCAATTACACTATACTGACGAGGATTGGTGTTATTTACCGTTTCTATAGTTTCATCATTCGACCAGTTCGGAGATAATTCTCTTATGGGACTTTAAAAAAAAAAATTCCTAGAAAGGACTATACTCTAGACTGAGAGGCGACTGCAATTTTCGGACCCCATCGAACATCATTCTGAATTTTTTCTACAAATTGGAGAAAAGTGAGTAGGTTACGAATCCACTGGTCTGCCGTGGCAAAAATGGCCTACACTGGTCAAAAATCGACTTTTAATAAGTTGAACTAAATAAAATTACCAAATGCGCCATAACTTGCCAAATAATGAGCATTTTGTTTTTTATTTGGTAACCCTCACTCTTTAATTTTTAAATAAGAAGGTTGCAGACGATTCGGATATCTGGCGACGCTCTACTTGCATCTATTAAAATGGAGCCAAGTTGGCAATAAACATTACGTCACTGATGTCGCCAATTTGGCTTACTTTTAAAAAGATACAAGTTTTCCGAGCCAGAGATCAGAAATCGTTTGGGCTTTTTCTCTTTGAAAATCAAAATCAGTGGGTTGTCAGACGAAAAAGTTTGATCTCTTTTTGGCAAGTTATGACATATTTAGCAATCGGAATTTAGTTCAACTCATTCCAAGTCGATTTTTAATCAGTTTCGGCCATTTTTCCGCTGCAGACCAGTGGATTCGTAATCTAGTCACTTTTCTCCAATCTCTATAAAAAAAATTCAGAATGATTTTTGATGGGTTCGACGATCCGTCGATGAAATGACTAAAAAACTCAAAAATACCATCTAATACAAATGAAAAAAAAAAAAAAAAAAGATTATTGCAGATAGAGCTACTACATAGGCATTGACGTAAGGATTTCATACATAAAATATATTTAACGATATTTGAGTTGCGTATTTTCGACGCATGTTTGAAGACAATACTTCGGCTGGTATTGTGGCCAAAAATGAAGAATTAAAAGTCTATGAGTTTAGGAACTGACTCTTAAGGTACCTGCAATTCAAAATCATAAAAAAAAAAAAAAAAAGAAGACAATTTTGAGATTTTAATTGTTTCAAATAACTGCTTTTATGCTGTTTACAGAGATAAATAACACTTTATAATACCTATATTGGAAATATCAGCATCGATTTACTATAAACTTGATTTTTTTAAGTACTATTTTTTTTTTTTTTTTGCTGTTTGATGTACTTTTTTGCAAGAACAGTTACAGCTAGAAATAAAATTGAAACACTGAAATATTCATTAGTTATTGGTATTTGCTTTAACATGGGCTCTTAGAAGTACTTTTCCAAAAACAACGAAAGAAATAACTATAAAAAATGTGTTTTCTGTCATTTTTTTTTTATAATGGTTTAGTAAAAAAAAAAAAAATTTTTTTAAGTAACTAGGTAATGTATTTCAAAAAGCCCATGTAAAACTAATAGACAGCGTTTAATTTATGGCTACAAAAAGTTTTAATTCAATATTTCTCTTTTTTTTTTTTTTTTTTTTTTTTCAGAAAAGTTATATTAAAAATCCATAAATTAACATTGTAGCTTTACTAAAACCGCTACATTTTATTTTAAACACATTTTTTTCCAAAACTTAATCCAAAGAGATTTAAATACAAAGTCCGTTTTATAAGTCATTTAGTAGTAAAGCATTCAAATGAGGATAACCCATCCTATCAGGGAAAGGCAATGGCCCGTGATAAACGCTTACAAATGGAATAGATACCTCCCCATTTACCAGCGATTATCGCAAAGAGGGTTGTACCTTTCAACCGAAAAAAAAAGAACATCGAGAAACAGATGTCACCGGCAAACGATTGTTCGGTGCCCCCCAGTGTGTCTGCGAGTGGGTGGTCACGCCATTTTAACCACTCAGACGGTGGGATGAGGTCGCAATATGCATGAATGGTTTTGTGAACAGGTTCGAGTTTCGGTGTGGGAACACCGTCTCTTTGGGTTGATTGTATACTATATTGTTTATTGCTGAATGGTCGATTGTATTGGGGTTTTTTTTCCATGGCACAAGAGCTTCACGAGAACCGAAACGGGAATGCAACGAAATAATTTCCATAGTTTTTTTTACTTATTTTCCGTATTTTGTACGGACTTTTACTGTTTTACACACGCTCTTTGAAACCTACGGAAAAGGTTGGTTGGTTGGTTGGTTGGTTGGTTGGTTGGTTGGTTGGTTGGTTGGTTGGTTGGTTGGTTGGTTGGTTGGTTGGTTGGTTGGTTGGTTGGTTGGTTGGTTGGTTGGTTGGTTGGTTGTTTTCAGATTATCTGGCGCCGTCAGCAACACGAGGGCTAAATAATGCGTCGAAACATTCGTCATTAGGCGAGCCAACATACATTTACAAACACCCATGCCTAACACGGGACTCGGAACCCGCAACCTCGCGGTCTATTAGAAGCTAGCACGCTAACCACTATACCGTTTAGTCGGCCCTATTGAAAAGACCTACGCAAAATGTCTTTCCTCAATTTTTTGCCGATACTTTCCCTAATTGCCGAGATTTACGTCGCTTTCGCCGAGTGTTACGCTGATGTTATAGTCTCTAATGCACATCAGATTCATTCATCGAAATGCATGAGTATTAGTCATGAATAAACCTTAATAATAAGTAAAAAAAATCCTTAAAAACTACAGAGAATCCGTAGGGAAAAGTTTTCCTCTATGTAATGACGTCTGGACTCCTCAAAGTGACTTCTCAATTTCAAGTTTGGTATGTATTGATTACGACCGATAACTTGTTCTACCAGCTAATACACCCCATCGGTCAGGTGAAGAGGTCGGCACCTGAGAAAGCACTTATCTCCATACATAGTGACAACGTTTGATTGTATACACCTGCCACCATCATTCTGCACGTCAGTGGTAGGATGGTGACTCGATCCAACTACTTTTGAAATATGAGATCGAGGCGTTTGATAACCGAGATACTGAGAGTAAATTTCGAGGTGAAACGCCCTTTCAAAAAAAGTATTTCAAAAGTATATGTCACGATGACTTTAATAAGATTAATAATATAAATTTCAAATAAAGTTTGTTTTTCAACCAAACAGCTCCTAAATTATAAAATGCATAGAATCACCTCAAGCAACCAGGGCAAATAAAATAGTCAAAAATATCATCTGATAAGACATATAATTAGAGGTCGGCGATATATCGATACGATATTTTTTCAAAAATATGGAAATATCGATACAAGTCACTGATATATCGATATTTTCAAACATTTTTAGTTTTTTGATGATCGTTTTGTAGTGCCATGTTTTATTTTATTTCATTTTTTTATTCTCTTTAAAAAAAAACTTCAAAACTAAGGCTTGGACTTGGCTGAGAGACAGTTAAAATGGCACCCTAACAAAAAAGAAAACATGATGTAATAGAAAGATAAGATCATTTATTAATAGCCATTAACATAACGCCGTTTCTGTTGCCAGCGTGAGCCTGGAATTTGCATCTAATTTTAAATATTAAAAACATATCTATCAGCGAAATAAGCGATAAACTACTTTTCAAAATTTCTTCTTCAAAAATAAATGTGAATTTCTGCATTGATATCCAAATGTATTTTATTTATCCTAATTGATAATATGATTTATTTATTGAAAAAAAAAAATTATAATTTATTTATTAAAGTAATTTTTATAATTTACTTATCAAAACAAGTTTTATAATTTAGTTATTAAAACAAGCTATATAATTTTAGTTATTAAAACAATTTTTATAATTTATTTATTAAAACAATTTTTATAGTTTATTTATAAAAAAAAAATATTATTTATTTATTAAAACAATTTTGCCATGAATTCATGAAAAGTAGAAATTTGTCCCGATAAACTCTGAAACAAAAATTTATGTATCGATACATCGATATTTTATCGATTTTTTTTTCAATGCAACGATATAGTATCGATATTTATTTTGATCGATATTTCCGACCTCTGCATATAATGCCTCAAAGCTAGACGTGACCTACAGAGAAATGAAAGTATACGAAAAAACGAAGTTTGTTTAGCAATATATAAACTAAAGCATTAATAAAACTGAAAATCAAGAAATAAATAGTAAAACTAATAATTGAACGCGATTTGTTTTTAAACATGAGATTTATTTAAAATATATATATATATATATATATATATAACAAAATTAAGAGGAATAATTTTTCATAATTCCACAATAGTGATTTCTTAGTCGCAATTGCGAAAAGCGAAGAAATATCGAGTTAAATCCCAATTGTACGGAAGTTGGATGTACGGAAAACGAACAACACCCTTGAATAGCACTTTTCAGGATCTCCCAAGGACGTTGAACATTGTTATACTCAAGTTCAACCTTATTGAATAAGATTATTCTTTCCTTGTTGACCATTTCTGAAAAGGTTTTCTTTCCTTGTGTCTGTTTGGAGGCGATCAGCCGTTAAAATACATTGTAATGTGAGGTGGGTAGATGCAAATTAATTCGCTACCTATGCTCAGAGTTTATCTTTAAAATAAAACTTAATAAGTAAAAGAATAAATTTCTACAATCCATTGTTTTCAAAAGATGGAAGAAACGTTGTTTTTAACTGAGTCGGTACTTTTTAAATCCTTTATATTAACTTCGATTTTGTGTGTGGGTGGGGGAGGGGATGTTCTGTATGTCGATGGCGATTAAATCTGCGGAGGACTAATTAACCCCCTTGCCGTCGTCCAATCGGGCTGAAACCTGGCAGATAGATTCGATGTCGATGACAATGCATTCTATAAAATTTTGGTGGCTGTCACTAAAAGGTCGCTTTTACGGAGTACTAATAAACCAAGTTGCCGTCATCTAATCGCCCTGTAATGGCATTTAACCGATCATTGAAGAAACTATTTCCTGTTGCCAGATTTGTTTTAATAAATAAATAATAAAAAAAAAAATTTAATCAGAATAAACAAAAGATATTTGGACGCGAGTCATATTCATTTTTAAAGATTAAATTTTAAAAGTAGTTTACCGCCTATTTTTCTAACAGCGATGTTTTTAATATTTAAAATTAGATGCGAACACCGAGCACACGCTTACAACAGAAACGGCGCTTTGTTAATGAATATAAGAATTGGCGATGCATATAAAGGATTCATATTAAAAACTTTGTTTTTACGGGTTATTTTATTAGCTTTATTAATTTCAGTTCTTAGATACAATGATATTTTACTAATGGAAAAAAAAATTAAGAATTAGAAATTTAATGTCCATTACTTATGGGGGGAAAAAAATCAGAAATTGCTCTAAATAGGATTTTCAACGAAAGCTTGTAAATCGAAAAATTGCAAAACTTTAGAGTGAAGATAACGCTATACATTTATGTTTTAACCTTCTATCGGTATATTTGATCTGACACGCACAGGTGATTTATAACCTCATAACCAGTCATATGTCAAATATATTGTTTTTTGAAAAAACTTTTGTATTTTCTATTTTTTCGAAACTCCTAATAGGAGGCTTATTACTTGGATATTGTATATGTGAGCTTGATTTCCAAAATACAGATGTTAAAAATCATATACTCCTCATCAACGTTACTTAGATCTCGGATTTAAAATTCATAGGTAGGCAATTTTTTTACAATGCATTTTGGACACAGCATATTTACTGATATTTTTACTTATTGAAGTATCAATAGCACTTCAAAAATTAAGACTTCCTGCTCTTCAAAAAGTACAAAGAAAGGCACTATATAAAAATATTGGTGTGGAGAAAAAAAATTACTTGGTTATTAATAATATAACCCATAAAAAAAGTTTTTAATATAAATTGTCAATTTTCATATTCATTTACAAAGCGCCGTTTCTGTTGTCAGCTTGTGTTTGGCGTTGGCATCTAATTTTAAATGTTAAAAACATCTTTATCAGCAAAATATGGAGCAAACTACGTTTCAAAATTTATTCCTTAAAAATGAAAGTGAATTTATGCACTCACATCCAAATATCTTTTATTTATTCTGATTAAAACAATTTTATTATTTATTTATCAAAGCAATTTTGGCAACAAGAAAGAGTTTTTTCAATGATCGATTAAATGCTATTTCAGCACGATTGGATAATGGCAAGTCAGTTTATTAGCATTCCGTAAAAGCGACCTTTTAGTGTGAGTGACAGCCGCCAAAACTAGATAAAATGCATTGTCATCGACACCGAATCTATCTGCCAAGTTTCAGCCCGATTCGATAACGGCAAGGGAGGGTTAATTAGGCCTCCGCAGATTCGCCCGCCATCGACATATCCAGTCACAAACACAAAAAAATCGAAGTTATTATAAATGATTTAATAATACTATATGTCTGGCAACGCTGTCTTTCATCCGCTTGGTCCTTCAATTACGAACTCTTGCATTCATCAGACATGTGAACGGTTGGTTGGTTGGTTGGTTGGTTGGTTGGTTGGTTGGTTGGTTGGTTGGTTGGTTGGTTGGTTGGTTGGTTGGTTGGTTGGTTGGTTGGTTGGTTGGTTGGTATGCTCAATTACCTATTTTTATGCACAATGACGGCTAATCAGGCCAGGGCCTCCATCAGCGGATTCCAAACCACAACGAACATCCATTCCTAACCCGAGATTCGAACCCGACACCTTTGGCATTCGAGGCCAGAGCGCTAACCAAACAGCCATCAGGTGGGGATATGTGAACGTTTGAACCACGCATGCATTAGTTAAGATATTTCTGTTATATAATATTATTATGCGGAAATTTTGTTCAGCTTCTAAAAGTAACTAATCGTGAGTAAAACAGGTTATGTGGACACTCAAATTCAATTGCCACTCCAACCATTTACGTCAACAGCAACCTATACAGAACAGTGCGTGAGGAAAGGAAATACTGAGAAATTACATTAAAAGGCAAGCGCACAATGTAAACTTTTCTTTCACGTTGAGGAAAGTAGCGGCATGTCTTTTGATACAACAGAGATGCCCGCTCAATAAGGACGCATGCTTATTTTTTTTTAAAAGATAAACGGTGTCTAGACTTTATAATCTGCGTTATTTCTGGACGGAATTTTATTGCGACGTTACCTTTTTAAATCCTTTATTATATCAACTTTGATTGTGTGTGTGTGTGTGTGTGTGTGTGTGTGTGTGTGTGTCGATAACGGTTCAATCTGTGGAGGCCTAAATAATCCCCTTGCCGTTATCCAATTGGGCTGAAACTTGGCAGTTAGATTCGATGTCGATGACAAGGCATTCTATCAAGTTTTGGAGGGCTGCCACTGTCACTAAAAGGTCGCTTTTACGGAATGCTGATAATCCAACTTGCAGTCATCCAATCGTGCTGAAATAGCATTTAACCGATCATTCCTGTTGCCAAAATTGTTTTGGTAAATAATAAAATTGTTTTAATCGAAATAAATAAAAGATATTTGGATGTGAGTGCACCGATTTATTTTTTTTCTCCATAAAACTCAATTGAATGCTATTCCATTGACAACGAGTCTATCGGCCGTTTCAGCTCGATTGGATGACGACGGCCAAGTGGGATAATTAACTTCCAAGATTTGCCAGCCACAAACAAATTCGAAATTAGCCCATAAAAAGACGACTTTGAAATGGATAAACAGTCATTGTTTTTAATTTTTACCTTGATAATTCAGATAATTTAAGGTACATTTTGAATTTTCCAGATTTTTTGGAAAATTATATTTAAAAAAAAAACGTTAAGTGGAACCACAATCGTAATTTATCAGCAAAGAAAAAAACTAAAATGTCGATTGACAAAGCTTTCTTTCGAATCGTCGCTAATGGGTTAATATAAAGGAATTATAAATAAAAAAAATAAAAGAAAAAGGCAGTTCAACAAATTAAAGTTGAAATCGCAAAAAAAAAAAAATACATCAAAAATACCTGGGCAAGTAGACACGGCAAGGTCAGTAAAAAATAAATCCGTGTTGAAAGTCGGTTTTCCTGGTAGGGTCTTCCCAGGTTTCCTCCCATTCGATACGCAATCGCGAGACAATTCTCACTTGTATGATCTCCCGAGAACACATCTTACATGCTAGAGTCACATAAGCTTTCGGGTGTATGATATTTAAAGTTAGATAAAATATTAAACAAGTTGAATTTAATACTTTTTAATTCAAGATATTTTCTATGAACTATAACCAACAATTCAGCTAGAAATTATTGACGTTCTTCCTCTTTCCTGATTTTACAACGGTGCAATTGGGCTCTAGTGTTGGTTGGTTGTATTCAGATTATCTGGCGCCGTCAGCAACACGAGGGCTACAATGCGCCGAAACATTCGTCATTAGACAAGCCAACATACATTTACAAACACCCATGCCTTACACGGGACTCGGAACCCGCAACCTCGCGGTCTAGAAGCTAGCACGCTAACCACTATACCGTTTGGTCGGCTGGGCCCTAGTGTTGCCCTTGCACAAGGAAATCAAATTTAACCAACCAGGTTTCTTATTGGATTTTTGACGAAAAGAATGTTAAAATTTCAATTTGTTTTTAATTAATTTTTTTTAACTAATATTTTTACAAAAGGTGACTTCTAATAAGCCTAGAGCTCTGAAAATTTCAATATGAGTAGTTTTGGCCTTCTAATTTTACTTTTTGCAAACGCATGTAAAAATATTCTCAAAGGGGTGTTACATTATTGTATTAACGGGGAATTCTTATTTCACGACAGGGGAGAGACTTCTAATATTAAGGGTTTACGGAGCAATTAGTTTTTAGTGAGTGAAGCGAGCTTATGCTTACGCAGCCCTTTAAACGAGCCCATGCTTGCATAGAAATAAACCTTTCAGCGAGTGAAGTAAGCCTGTGCTTATTATGAACTTTTCAGCCAGCGAAACGAGCTTGGTCTTGCGTAGGAATGAACCTTCCGGTGAGCGAAGCGCCAAAAGCTGGGACCTATACACCAATAACGGATCTCCGCAACTAGCTACAAAATTGCACATGGTAAAATTTCGTAGCGGAGCGCGGGTACTCAGATAGTACCTAATAAAATTTTAGTATATCTGGTGAAATTTTTAGCACATCTCATGAAATTTTTGGCATATCTGGTGAAATTTTTGGTATACATATGGTAAAATTTTAGTTTTGGCAAGGAAGGTGCAATGGCCACAATTTGGTACCAAGAAATAAGTTATGAATTGCTTAATAGGTAAAAAAACAATATTTGTCCTTCAAATTTTATTACTGACCTCTAATCATTGTTGTACCTGGTAAAAATTTTAGTATATCCGGGTATTTTTGGTATACCTGCTAACAGGTTTAGTACTTCAGGTAAAATTTTTAGAGTACATGGTTAAGTTTTTAGTGTATCTGGTAACATTTTTAGTGTATCTGGTAACTTTTTAATGTATCTGGTAACTTTTTAATGTATCTGGTAAAATTTTAGTACATGTGGTAAAACTTTTAGTGCAAATGTTAAAACTTTTAGTACACGTGGTAAAACTTTTAGTATAAATGATAAAAACTTTTAGTATAAATGATAAAGCTTGTAATACATATGGTAAAAAAAATTGCTACACATAGTAACATTTTTAATGCAAATAGTAAATTATTTAGTACATATGGTAAAACTTAAATATGCATGGTAAAATTGTTAGTATATCTGATACAATTTTTACTACTTCTGGTCAAATGTTAGTGCATCTGGTAAAAATTTTTACTATATCTGGTGAAATTTTTAATATATCCGGTAAAATGTTTAGTCCTGAAACAATATTTCGGCAAATGTACGAAGAAGAATATCGCATTTGCAGTACAGGGCAAGGGAAATGACTAACTGTCACTCCTATACACACTAGAATAGGAAACTGATAATTATCGTCTGAAGGTGTAGGTAAAGGAGGAAGCAGACGATTATGCGAGGAGCCTTGCGGGGGAAGACACTGCCGCAACGGGGTGTGGGAACACGGGGGTTGCGTCGGCGTGGGTTTGACACACTTTCACACGAAACCTTTAGAAAACGAAACCGACTCGAAGCGGGCTTTCTCCAACCTCCTTACATAATGCGTGTTTGTATGTCACATCAGGGTAAATAATAACTTCAGGAGTTTTTAAATGCGTCGTATATTGGCGTTGAAACATTTTAATAATTTCATTTACTGATTTGCACTAAAAGTTGGCGGATCGTATGGCTTCGTCGTCGAAATGCGTGATATCTGCGTGAACACTGTTCACGCAGATTTCACGCATTTCACTGAACATGCATTGAAAATCAATTTCATCCGCATAGAATTAACCTCATGGGTGAATTCAAGCATCGGCACATTCATGGTTAAATTTTTTAAATTAATCCTCCATTTTATAAAATCAGAGATCCTCTTGGTCGTTTTTCGAAGAACGGCGCTACCTCCCTGCCCTTTTTCTTTGAAAATAGCGTCCTTTTCTGAAAAAAAAATGCAAAATTTTCGGCTATTTTCCAAGGGAATGCAATATGTGGATCACCCCCCTCCGAAATCGCCTATCAAGCATGCGCTTTCATATTCAAACGTCCCTCGCATATACCAATGACTGACTGAAGTCATAGAATGGTTGCTGATACCACGTGCCTCATTAGTAGGGAGATTGTAAGGGACCGTCCCACGATATCCAAGTGCTATTTCGTAAGTTCCTTGATTTATGTGCATTTCGCCGGCTTTTTACCATGCCTTCTTGCACAAAATAGAGAAGGGGGGAAAAAGGTAACCTTCATGCTTGAATTCATGGAAAACGAAGATTAACATCATGTCGCCCTATTCTACTGGTTTTTTTCCCCCTTTTCCCCTTTTCCCCTTCTCCCCCCCCCCCCCCCCATTTCGCTTATGCCTATCGCCGGCATTTTTTCGAGGTTTGCGGGATATCGTAAATCGTCAAGTTTTACTTCTCCGTCATTTTTCCGGTAGTTTTCAAGGTGTTGCCGAACAGCATTCCGCTCTGATAGTCTGATAGTATTGTTGTAGTTATTAATTTTTTCAAAATCTTATTTTGCTTTAGTTTAAAAAAAAAATTTAAGTTTAAAAAATACCCTTTGGAAATATTTATCTGGCAAGCACTGCCTGTATAGACATACAGTGTGGCAGTAATTCAACTAACAATGTCCTGACTAGTCTAAACGCTGATCTAATGAACATGTATCGTCATAAAATTTTGGCATATACATAGACATAGTATTGAAAGCATTGAACGTTATGAATAAGCACCAGATTAAATTAGTAGAAAAAAATATAGAGCTTTAAAGGTACGTCAGACAAAAAAATAAAAAAAAAATAAAAAAATACAAGTTTGAATTACGACTATACTAAACTTCAACTTAACTAGACATCACTTAGACGGTAGATCGTCACAGTGCTCTTAGGTATTTAATCCATTTTGGCGGAATGAAGACATAATTATCGCCAAACCTTACAGCCTTTTGTTCTGTTGTGGTTTGGCGAACATTATGGCTTTCACGCAGCCAAAATGGATTAAATACCTATGAGCACTGTGACGATCTACCGTCTAAGTGATGTCTAGTTAAGTTGAAGTTTAGTAAACATTTTTTATCGTCCATTAAAATATCGCGATACATAGAAAATAAAGATTGCAAAAATTTAATATCCAAGCAGTTTATAACACGAAATGAGTGCACAATTATATTTTAGAACTTCAGAAAGGGTTCTGGTGGACCAACCGAAAGAAATAGCGTTCTCAAAAATTAACCCGTTCGATGTGCAGAAGACGATGAAATTTGGAATTCAGGCGAGTTATTGTCGGGTGCACGAATACATTTCGAAATGCGAAATACAACGTCGAAAGAACGTTGTTCCAATATTTTCACAAAATGAGGAATTTTCACGTTTTTTGGTTTTATTTTTAAATAAAAGTAGAGAAAAAAATCCACGAAAAACAATACCATTCTTTCAAAAATTCGAGATCGGATAGATATAGTTAAAAAAAATATTTAGTTTTTCACTTTGCGATTTGGCGGGAAAAAAGCCACTTTTGCGTGAAACGTCGATGAACCAACGATAATGAACCAGTCTAAAACCTGTTTTAGACGAGGAATGAGTGAGGTTTCTCCTTCCTTTTTGCGACATTATCTCTGCGTAACCACGTCGCGCTTTTTTTTTTAATGCGTTTTTGGTCACGTGACTTTTTGCTTTGATTTCGGCTAATTTCAAACTCGATTTTTGATTAATTGAAAGCATAAAGATAAAAAAAATAATTGCACCTACTCAAATATATTCTTTGGATAACACTAGAAAATACAAAAAATATTCATTTTCCTCACTTGTGCAAGTTCCTCATTGCTTTTATAAGGTCGAGAAATCGAAATCTGAAATTTGGAATTGTATTAGCTAAATACCACAAGCACGATCAAACAAATTTCTGGAATACGAAGTACTTTAAACGTTATGTAACGTCGAAAGAACGCGCTTTCCCGAAATTCCTAATTTTTTTTTATGCCAGAAGATATTTAAAAAAAAAAAAAGAATTTTTTAACTTATCTAATTTCACTATTACATGGATACATGAATATATTTTAGCATGCGTATTACCTCAGAAACGCATTGGAATAATTAAAAAACACAGATTATAATGCTGTCTCAATAACTGTACTGTTCCAGCTGCTGGCACTTTGTCAACACAAAGCTGGCATTCCGATCATCGCGTGACAGATACCTTCTTCCAATCGACTAACAGGCTGGCATTCCAGCCAATGGCAACATGCCTTCAGGTTACTCTTTAGTCATACAGAATGCACGCGACGTAACGATTTTAATTATCTGGCTTTTAAACATTTTAAACACCGAGCTAATTCAACCACCGCTAAATCACTATTAACCCTTTGCCACTCCAGAGTTGACTCTCAGTCACCGCATGATTTGATGCCGCAATTCGAGAGAACCACTATTAGGTTTGATGCGGAAATTCGATGCAAGGCCAATGACTGTGTTTAGTTTGTTTTATAACCGGATCTGACCGCTTCTGGCCGACCAAAAGTGGCGGGAAACATCGCGAGTTTCTAGTCCTTAGTTGGTTAAAGCACCTGCCTTGTTAACAGGAGATCACGAGTTCGAATCTCGTCTCTCGTCAGTTAGGACTACAAAGAGATTTAGAGGTCCTTTCTTGGACAGTTTTGATAAAAACTGACTCTAAAGCCTAATCCTATGTCACAGCCAAAAAAATTGTGAAAGCATTTCGGACGATTCCCAGCTAGTTTCATAAAGTTTTGTTATTCCGCCCGAAAAAGGACTTAAGTGAAAGAATAAGAATGCTGTGGAATAGGTCGCCCATACTTCAACTTCTGGATAGTGTGCATATTTAGTTTATTGGCCTGAAGCCGAAGAAGAGATCTCCATAGATAGCTATATTAACTTCTCCGAAATTAGTTAGAATATGTTGGTAACCATGGGTAACCTCTATTACATAGCATAGATGAGGGGAAGTATTCAAATGGCTTCATCTGCTGGCAAAAGCAAAAACAGTTTATAAACTGTCAAGAAGTTGTAGGTAGGGAGGAGGGTTGCTCATGTACATTAACACATTTTAACTAGTTTTGCGGGAAATTGGTTGTTTTCAGATTATCTGGCGCCGTCAGCAACACGAGGGCTATAATGCACCGAAACATTCGTCATTAGACAAGCCAACATACATATACAAACACCCATGCCCTAACACGGGACTCGGAACCCGCAACCTCGCGGTCTAGAAGCCAGCACGCTTACCACTATACCGTTTGGTCGGCTGCGGGAAATTGGAGATCAATTCCATCGACCATTGGTGCATGCAATTAAGCATGCTGGAATCAAACATGCAATATCCAGAAGTTGTAGTTGCATTTCAGTTATTGTAATCCCCAAAAATGACGGTGTTGCCAGTCCCAGCCACTGATGATCCTTAACTACAACAAGCATACTAACTACAAAGCATATAAGCGACTTCTGCCTTTGCAAGCAGATGCAGTCTTGATGGATTTGAATAATTCCTCCCATCTATGCTACAGTCGCCCATGGTTACAAACGCATCCTAACTTGTTTGGGGGAGGGGGAGATGGTAATATAGATATGTATGGTGATTGCTAAGCCTTCTTCGACTTCAAGTAAATAACCAAGCATGCACAATCCACAAGTTGCACTTAAAGATCAGCATACACCACACGTACAAACCCCAATTTGGCAAATAAATAAAAAAAATATTATATTAGTTGTTCGCTCTTGTTTCAAAGTACAACAGATACATAGATTTTAGACTTTTTTTTTTTTTTTTAGGTATATCCTGTCTATTAAGATGACATAGCATTTCGATCGAATTGGTGAAATATGAATTCGACTTACTTCTTCTTGTAGCAGAGCACGCATATCCAGGTCTTCTCATCCAAGAAATGCCGGCACGTCTTGCACACCCTCTTCCCGCAACTGGCGCAGCACAGACCCCTCTTCAGAACTCTCCCCAAACGATTCCAGCAGCCCGCACAGAAGCGGGTCAAATCGAATCCGTATCCCCCATCCAGACTCCTCTTCAGCTTCCTCAATTCCACCTTCAGATGATTACTGCAAAAAAACAAAACACAGAACAATCATCACGTGACCTTTTCGAGCATTGCCACTCGAGTGGATCTAATTTCAGTTTTAAATAACGCAGCTCCGATTGTTGATTTTATTTCGTGTTGGAATATTTACCCTGATGGATCTTTACCACTGCCAGAGTTCGAAATATTTTATTTATTATTTATCGTTTGGTTATTTTTTTTATTTTTTTTTGCACAATGCAGTTCCGATTGTGATTTTGTTTCTTGTTGGAATATTTGCTCTGATGGATTTTTAACCACTGCCAGAGTTCGAAATATTTTTTTATTTATTTATTATTATTATCATTCAACTTGGTATTATCGTTTGGTAATCGGTGAAGCGCGCGATTTGAGTGGTTCGAATTTTGGTTAGAAGAACGATCACGATGTTGGGAGAGAGGTTTTATCTTAATCTGTTTAGGGAGGGGAGGGTAGTAGAGATCAATGCTTATTTTCATCGCCAAGCGATTTGGAATACAATGCTCGAGGTGAGTTTTACTGATGGAATGAACTTGGCAGCCAAATGATTGGTTGCTACAACTCATGTTTGGTTAGGTATTCCGGATATGAAGTGAAAACATGTGTGATTCGAGTGATCGAATGTAAGTTAGCTTGAGTTTGCAGCAACCAAATTATTGTATTTTATTCAATTGGGTTGGTTGTATTCAGATTATCTGGCGCCGTCAGCAACACGAGGGCTATAATACACCGAAACATTCGTCATTTGACAAGCCAACATACATTTTACAAACACCCATTCGAGTGACGGGACTCGGAACCCGCAACCTCGCGGTCTAAAAGCTAGCACGCTAACGTCGGCTTTTTCAATTGCGATTTTTTCACACTTAGGACGCAAAAGCACGGCAGTTTCATTTAAATATCCTTCTGGAAAAAGTTCCTGGGCTCTGTAGAAAAATGTTCACGTAAAAACTATTTAAGAAGAAGTCCTAGTAATTATCATTCCCTATATACACGATATGTTCTAATTTTCTAGCCCTGTGCATTTATAAACTACTTTGTAAAAAAAAACTTGAAATTTAGTGAGTCGGTACAAAAATGATCACCTTAACGAAATGACATAAACTAAAAACTCGAAAATAGCGTCGAAAATATTTTATTTTATATTTGAAGTACTTACGCCAATGCATACGCAGTGGCTCCACCTGGTTTTGTCTTTTGCTATTTTTAATTTTCATTTATAATAAGTAGACATTAAACGAAAATAATTTAAGTCATTTCATGAAGTGATCGTTTTCGTACCTAATACTCACCAACTTACCTACCTTGTTTGGGAATGCAGAAACCTTCTACAAGACTTGGGGACCCATAATAGGATCCTTCTTACATGGGTGCCAGGACATATTGGTGTAGAAGGAAACGAAACTGCAGACAAGCTTGCTAAACTGGGAACTGCAGACCTACCTTTAAGTCCTGAACCTTTTTGCGGGATCTCCAAGACTACTGCAAAAAGGGTGATAGGAGAAAAAAATGCTTAAAGAAACCTTGCCGACCAAACGGTGTAGTGGTTAGCGTGCTAGCTTCTAGACCGCGAGGTTCCGAGTCCCGTGTTAGGCATGGGTGTTTGTAAAATGTATGTTGGCTTGTCAAATGACGAATGTTTCGGCGCATTATAGCCCTCGTGATGCTGACGGCGCCAGATAATCTGAAAACAACCAACCAACCGTACAGTTCTTGCTTTGTAGAAAATTCTACTTTAATTCATTCAATTTGTTTAATCATTAAAAAGTCACGGGTGTTGTAATTTATAGATTAACCTATAGTCAAGTGATGATGGCAACCTAGAATGGAAAGAAACCAGTAAATGTAAGTTGGTACTCGCTTGCCGTTCAATAAACTTCCTTAGCCATTGAATAGAATACACATGAGGATATTACTTGTAACTGTTCAACAAGTTGTTCATATGCATTGATGCCTTTATGAGGAAGTCCTAGTAAGGATATCCTTCCCTATACTCGCTATGTTACAATCTTATAGTCCACTGCGTTTAGAAACTACTTTCTACAACCACCTTCACATTTGGTGAGTAGGTACGAAAAAGATCACTCAATGAAATGACATGAATTGTTTTCATTTTATGTCTATCCATTATAAATGAAAATTAAAATAGCAAAAGACAAATCCAGGTGGAGCCACTATACACATGCATTGACGTAAGGATTTCAAATATAAAATAGAATATATATTAGACGCTATTTTCCGAATTTTTAATTTATGTCATTCCATTATATGTGATCATTTCGTACCTACTCACCAAATGTCAAGGTTGATATAGAAAGTAGTTTCTAAATGCACTGAGCTAGAAGACTGTAACATAGCGAGTATGTGGAATGGTCTTTACTATACTAAACTCCAACTTAACTTGACATCACAGGACGGTAGATCTTCACCGTGCTCATAGGCAAATAATCCATTTTAGCGGAGTGAAAGCATAATGCTCGCCAAACCTTATTATAGCCTTTTGTTCTCTACAGGGTTGTGGTTTGGTGAGCATTATGCTTTCACGCCGCCAAAATGGATTAAATGCCTATGAGCACTGTGACGATCTACCGTCTAGTGATGTCAAGTTAAGTTGAAGTTTAGTATAGTAGACTCAATTCAGCTATTTTCACAACAATAGAGCGCAAAACAGCAGTTAAAAACTTGACAACACAACTGCTAAAATCGCCGCAAAAGACAATGCAATACAGTTCGCTTTCGGAACTCTCTGAATGCTCGCTGGGAGACAGCTACTCAGTAACTCAAGTCAACTAACTAACTCACTCCACTCACGGCCGGCTTTATATAGGAGTCAATACTTCGTGAATCTTCTATAGAAATTTGGAGGACTTTCCAGATCGTAGACGAAAAGTCCTATACACATACATGGGGACCGAAAATGTCGCCAAGTTTGGCGACATTTGGTGATTTCTCGCCAAATTTGGCGAGATTGCCATTAGCATAATGTTAAATTCCCTGCTCCTTGTAAAACTCGCTTCCCAGCATTATCTCTGTAAAACTCGTTATCAAGCATTAAGGGTCACATTGCAGGAAAACACAGTAAGACAAACTATTGCACTGCCTTATGCAAAATATATATAAATTTATCTCTTTACATAATAAATGCTACGAAATATTTACAAATATACATAAATTCGTAACAATATTTTTGGTATTATTTAGACTTAATGCATCAAGAAAAAAAAAAAGAAGAAAAAAAAAAAATACTAGCAGCTCAAAAATGTGTTAATTGTCGTCAGTAGGAAAAAGTATTGAAATAACCTCTATGCCAAGATATGTATAATAAAGCTCATAATACGATTTTTTTTTTTTAATGAGGCGACTCAAAAAATGTTAATTAAGACAACAAAAAAGTAATAAATTTTGAAATTTAATTACAATAGTAGTGGGGTTAAATTTATATCTATTTCAAATATATTTTGAATAAATAACAAGCATCATTTTCTTGGTTTGCTCTTAATGCGTTCTTTATTTTCCAGAACAATGATGGCCAGGACAATGATGATGAAACTTAAATAAATAAAAGTTGGTGCATTCTGTTTACATTTTTTTACGTAAATGTATATATTTTCTAAAAATTAACTTTATTATTTATTCTATATTGTAAAATATAAACAGTTTTCTACTGCCCTAAATATTTTCTGTTGATGCCAGGAAAATCATTCTAATTAAACATAACTCTAATGCCAAAGAACTTCGCAATTCCACTTTAAGGAAAATGGTGCCAGTTCAGAATAATTATTCGTACAGCTTGCTACAGAAATAAAAGTTCTTGTAATTGGCGCAAAAATAAGAACGCTGCTACCATTTGTAGCCAAAATATTGAGTGTAAGGTAATGCAATATGCCAGGACAATGATGCTTTCTTTAGTGGCAAACGTTTTGTAATTTTATAATCGTGAAAAAATAATGAAATTATCTAAATTATTTTCCGTTGTATAAAACACTTCATTATAAATGCATTAGATTAATTGTTGTTAGAAAATTAGTTTTATTTTAAATTTATTAAACATTTATAACAGCATAAATGGCTCCAATGACAAGCCAGGATAATGAGTTTTGGACGTTCGATATATTTTTTTAAATACATTTATCGAAGAAAAATTCAACGTGTTATAAATGAGAAGGTTAGTGTTGCACAAATTGTCTGTATATAGTGTAAATAGTGACGTATTATTTTAAAATTCTATTGTAATTTATTTTATCTTATTTATTAACATCGATTATACAGGTTAGAAAAAGGTGGCAAGACCTAAAGCAATCGAGAAATTTCGAGTTGTTTCTTTTTCGATGAATTGGCTGGACATTTCGGGAATGTTCTCAGGCACCTGCTATATAAAGACCAGAGATCGGAAAAGTTTTCAGATTGACTTCGGATTTCGATGAGAGCTGATTGCTTTGTTTACTGGAGAGAGCTTGTATAATAGCTGTATTCGAAATTGTTCTTACTGAAGCTTGAGATTGATTAGACTGTTGTCTTTGAATAAATTTTGTGCCTGTGAAAAGTGAATAAATAGTAGTTTTCATCTTAAAAACTGTGCCATCATTGCCTCAGTGGAAAAATTCATAACATTAGCCTGGTACATGGAAATATTATTAAAAGACTATTAATTATTTTCGCGCTCATTTTTCCAGTTCCGGGATAAATGATCCTTATATCGCTTTAAGACAATTTGTAGTTGGTAATTTGAGATACTATCTGACGCCGAAATTGTAGAATATCATTGGGATCGCCTTCCGGGAGGTCTTTTAATGGGAAACTATCCCGTATTTAACTAGTTTTATAGATCGTCACAATCGCCGTAATTCACTCATTTATAACTAGAGGTGTGAAACATCGCACAGCTTTCAATTACACTATAACACTGGTCATTGCATTAAAATTTGATATGGCGTTATTTACCTTATTCCTTTTTTCTATCATTTAAATAAAAATGCCCAGTTTGGCAATATTTTTACACGGATAAAAAAAAAAAAAATTAAAAAAAAAAAAAAAAAAAAAAGCAAATTGGCGATGTTATTCGATAGACATTACATTTTCCGTTCTTGTGCGTGTAACAGAAAAAAAATCAATCGTTAATGGGCGATGCTCAAGAGCAGAGAGGTTTGTGTTAAAGGCACTCATTTATCTCATCTCTACGGGAATTCCGGAGGGGAGGACGATTAGAATACGTTAAGAAGCATTAGCACAGAGACTTTAATCAAAATCGTTAGGGCGTTTTATTAGTAATTGCTGAAAAACATGATTTCTTCAATGGCTCCAGCTTTATGCGCATGCGCTGTTTTGTCGGAAACCTGAATGATAGGTCCAATGGCCACCATTAACCTGCACACCAAATTTGAATATCGTAGGTCAATTTATTCGCGTGTTATGCTGACCACGTACACACAGGCACAGATTTATATATTGTTGCGTGGGCGGGTTCGAAAGATTTGAAGCCAAACCAGATCAAAACTTGCAGAAATTTATTACAATACAACTCTTCACAGTTCTCTTACAGTTCCAGAACTTCTCGTTCTAGTAGACAGAATACACCTCTTTTCACAACAATAGAGCACAAAACAGCAGTTAAAAACTTGACAACACAACTGCTACAAATCGCCGCAAAAGACAATGCAATACAGTTCGCTTTTGGAACTACTCAGTAATTCCAGTCAACTAATGGACTCAGCTAACAACTAACTCAGTGACTCAAAATCAGTCCCCATCAGTCTAACTAACCCCACTCACGGCCGGGCTTATATAGGGGAGGCTGCGAACCTTCTTGAAACTTATAGAGGTCGATATTTGGAGAACTTTCCAGATCGTAGTCGAAAAGTCCTATACATGTACATGGGGACCGAAAATATCGCCAAATGATCGCCAAGTTTGGCGACATTTGGCGATTTCTCGCCAAGTTTGGCGACAAAATTTAGTCGCCAAAACCATTGCCAACTTGGCTCTATCTCGCCAATTTGGCGAGATAGCCATTACCATAATGTTAAATGCCCTGCTTCTTAAAACTCGCTTCCCATATATATACCTCTGTAAAACTCGTTATCAAGCATCAAGAGGCTCATTGCAGGGAAACAAATTAAAGGCGAACTATTGCACTGCCTTATGCAAAATGTACATAAATTTTCCTATTTACAAAATTAACACTACGAAATATTTACAAATATACAAAAATTCGTAACAATATATATGTACATGCACAGACACACAGACGTTTTTTCTAGACCACTTTTTTGAAATTAGGATGTTCCAAACGTTAAGAAATGCAAAGAAATAAAAATCGATTTTTTTTTTGGGATACGTTTATTTAATTTCGTATATCTTGCTATCGAATCCGACACAACAAATCACAACCTTGACATACTCCGGCTGTGCATACAATGTCGCTCTTCACACACACACACACACAAAAAAATTGTTTATACAAGCACCTCTACAACTTCAAACAAAACCAAAACTCGGAAACTCACCTCATTTTTTTCCGTCGAATGGCATCGCCGGCATTTCCACAAAATACAAACGTATCCTATAGCGCACTACCAAACGATTGCCGAAGACACTTTTTTATCCAGACAGAAGAACATTTTGGGTGTCTTCAAAACAACCTACGTAACGGGAAAAACTTCGTAAATACTATTATTTTTTTTTTTTTCTCTGAGTTAGTGGCAACAATCGAAATTTATTCTTTTTCTGCAGGAAAAGCGAGGAACACCCAAGCCGTCATTATTCTGCCAGTTGTTTCTTTCAAGAGAAAAGAACACATTTAATTTGTTGGAAATGATGTGACGTCACACAAAAATTGAAAGTTTTCCTAATCGTTTGGCGATGTAGACGGTGCACGTATCTTATTCGATTTGCCGTTTTACTCTTTTTTTGAGTGTGTGTGTGTGGCCGCAGCTGCGTGCATTTCTGGCCTCAGCTGTTTGAGGTTTTGCATAAATGTGAGTATGGGAAAGAAATACGAAGAGTGTTTGCACATTTGGTATATGTATTAGATGATTGATGAGAGAGTGGCTTTTTTTATTGCGCAAGAATTTAGCAGGGTTTTTTTTGGCAAATAATGCGTATCTAGACAATGTCTGACATTCTTGCATTCAATTGAAGAAGAGAAAAAAAAAAAAAAATCGCCGAATCGACAATAATATACTGGCCACTGCTTTTAAATTTGACAAGCATTGGTGCCATTTATTGTTTACATCTTCACATTTTAATTATGATAAATAAATCAATAAACAAACAAACAAATAAATAAATAAATAAATAAATAAATAAATAAATAAATAAATAAATAAATAAATAAATAAATAAATAAATAAATAAATAAATAAATAAATAAATAAATAAATAAATAAATAAATAAATAAATAAATAAATAAATAAATAAATAAAAAAGCACTTTTAAAATGGCGAAATATTTCGGATGATTATTACATTATCCTTTCTAGTAATTGAAAGAGAGAAGGAACAGTCGTTAATGGACAGTGTTCAAGGAAAGAGAACGCTATGTTAGACGTTCGTTTTTAATAATAATAAATTAAAAATTTCTATAAGCCTTCCTATAAAAAAAATAAAAACCTTAAAAAGTAATTAATTTTTCACAAAACTTAAAATTTTAAGAAATGAAAACCAAAACTTTCGAAGGATTAAATTAAAAAAGATTAGATTAAAAAAAAAAAAATATCGTCTGCAATGCGTTCAAACTCGATAAAGTACTAAGCATTTTTCCTCGTTCGAAAAAGTACTACTTTCGCAACTATAGTTGCATAAATAACTATTTTCTTTTCGCATGAAGATTTTATAGTTTTGCAAAAGGCGATTAATAATTGGGAAACCCTTTTATTGTAGTAAGATGATCTTTTTCTTTCTTTTTTTTTTTAACTCAGCATTACGGGAATTTCGGAGGCTGGGACGTTTAAAGTACATGAAAAGTCAGTATCGGGACTAGTTTTATTAAAAACCGTTATAGCCGTTTTTCGACAATTATACTGAAAAACCCAAAGTTTTCATTGCCAGATATACTATCTGCAATTGCTCTATTTTGACGAAAAGATTGCGCTTAAAGTTAACACTACGGTCTTGATCACTTAATTCGAACATCGTAGCATGATCTATTCTGGCATTGCATTCTGTTTACAGACAGACAGACAGACAGACAGACAGACACGCGGACCATTTTCTAAAAACAACTTCCATGGATGGAGTTAAGACCTTCCCAAACCTGGGAGATCGCCAAAATAAAAACAAAAATCGATTTTTAAATCATTTGTATTAACTTCGATTTTGTGTTTGTGTGGTTGGTTGGGTGTGTATGTTTGTCGGGGGCGGGGAAGTCTAATTAACCCCTTGCCGTCATCCGATCGGGGTGAAACGTAGCAGATAGATTCGATGTCGATGACAATGCATTGTATCAAAATTTGGTGGCTGTCGCAGTCACTAAATGGTCGCTTTTAGGGAATACTAATAAACCAACAATATTAATAAACCAATGGTGCTGCATTTAGCCGATCATTGTTTGAAACTCTTTCCTGTTGCCAATATTGTTTTTATAAATAACTAAATAATAAAATTGTTTGAATCAGAATAAATAAAAGATATTTGGATGTGAGTGCATAAATTCACATTTATTTTAAATGAATAATTTTCGAAAAGTAGTTTCATCGCATATTTTGCTGATGGAGATATTTTTAATATTTAAAATTAGATGCCAACACCAAGCACACGCTGACAACAGAAACGGCGCTTTGTTAATGAATATAAAAATTGGCATCGCATATAAAGGATTTGTAAGAAAAACTTTGTTTTTATGGGTTATATTATTTTAGTTCCAATGCATTACGTTCGTTTCACTAAATAATATATCAGGTACAAAATTGAAAGAAAAAATCTCTCTTCTTGAGCTCAACGATGGCTTAAATTCTAACCGCAAGAGTAAAATTAGAATATCTGCACTTTTTGTTTTTCTACAAGCAACAATTTTCTTACTGCTATATGCTATGTCGCATTGTTTCAAGGGCCATAACGTCTAAACTAAAACTGTTTTCCCATTTTTTTTTTTTTTATTAGATTATTCTCCGCTTTTTTTGTGAAATATCTATATTAGTATTTTTATGTTGGTATAAGCAATGGTTTCCATTCTTCAACCTTAAAAATTTGAAATTATTTTAGAGGTGATGAAATTTAATTATTGTTACTAGGCATAACTTTAACAAATTAAACGGAGACTATAGTCGTCGCTCCAAAATGTGTGGTGCCCTCAGCCTTTGCATAGATATAAGAATAAGTTTAAGGCAGCTCAAACATGTTTTAAAGAAAGGAATGAAAAAAAAATTGTTAAAAATGTGGTGCTGCCATCTCATGGGTAAATGATTAACTAATCAAGAGGACGTATTTTCGCGAGTCTTCCAGGAAATATGTTTGTTTTTTTCAATAATTTTTCATAAGACCTACTCCAATTTTCACATTTTTTTTGCGTTTGATTAAGTACGACGATCTTTCCGCTGAACCTTAAAATCGAATTACTGAAGTGTTTTCGACATTTCAGCTTAGGAATGGTTGATGCACCTTCTTATTTTTGTCTCGAGAAAGATGTGCAGGAGATTTTGGCGCCATCTATTAGTAATTATTATTCCAACATTGCCCTGTTTACAACTTTTTATTTAGCAGATATTTTGATTTTTAAGTGCAGAATTTTTGAAAAAGAAACCAAGTAAAGAAAATAAAGCTTTTAGGGAAACAAAACTCTTTTTTTTTTTATTCTATTAACTTTTGACTTCCTGGTCAAACTTAAATGAAGCCCTTTTTAAAGTCTGAAAATAATTTAATGGACTGAATTTTCAAATGAACAATTTTTATCAAAATTGAAATAGGACAACTACTATTATTTTCCTTATTTTATTATTACTACTACTACTATTTATTATTATTATATTTTAAATCGCATCCACTGATTACAGTCACAAGAAAATCCAGTGCTCAACTATAGGCATACAAGGTAATATGAAATGTAGAAATATAGTCGATGTACTAGTTTGCCTGCTTAATACATCCCTACCCCTATCATTGGGGGGGGGGGGGGAAAGAGATACCAAAAACTTCTGGTAAATGAATGCCTGTTTTCTTAAAAAATGTTTTATAGAATCATATTACACAGAAATTTCATATATTTATACTTTTCTAAGTTCCAATTGCATTTTGTAGATTCTTTTTACAAAATCAAAACAATGAAACAACAAACTTTTTAATGAATTCAACTTTTTTCAAACTTTGAAATACTCATTCATTGTATGTTTGCAAAGTAAATGAGTAAATAATTTAACGCTTTGCACTCGAGCCCATTTTCGCACGGAGGGACCAGCAAACTTGAGACATCTCGCGGCATTTTTGGTTCGGTTAGAGGTTAAACATTCACTTCGTAGAAACTAAACACAGTCATCGGCCCTGCATCGAATTTCCGCATCAAACCTAGTAGTCTTCTCGTGTTGCGGCATCCAATCATGAAGTGCCTGAGAGGCACCGCTCGAGTGCAAAGGGTTAAGTATTATGCAAAATAACAGATCCGTATGTATTTACAATTTTATGTTCAAATAACAAAATGAGGTGCTGCTATCTCTTGAATAAAATTATTAGCTAATAAAGAGGTTGAATTTTTGGAAAAGTAAAAAAAAAGAAAATCCAATTTTTATTTAATGCTTTTCATTTACATTTTTTATCCGATTACCCATGCATTACAAAATCCAACGTTGAAATATACAAAGCCAAATTTAAAAGACTGGAAAATTGACAATACCGGCATATCACTTACGATCTCAATCATAGGGGTTTGATCGCCCCCGTGTTTTATCAGCAGCAGGGGGCAAAGCAGGGCTGCCACTGACTGTAAGCTTTGAAAATAGTTGCTTTAGTAGCCTCAGATGTTAAAAATAGTAGCCAAAATAGTAGTCTCAGATATTGAAAATAGTAGTCTCAGACAGGGCTTGATTTACCATTAGACCCGGGCCTAGGGGCCCCCAAATGTAGGGGCCCCCAAATTTTGAAAGTTTTCTGAAAATTTTAAATATCATGGTCTTTTTATGGGAAATACTGAACAAAAATAATTAAAAAAACTTAATTACACATCCGCAAATTCCATATTTTTTATAGTCACAGAGAGTTAAGTTAGATAGTTTAACCTAATAAAACCTAACTAAGCAAACCTTTCCGGTTCAGCCAATCATATACAACTTCTTCATATGTACACGGAGACAAGGGCTTTACGCCGCTGTTCTCCTTCTCTCGCCTCTTGTAAAGAGATGTTCACCAGCCAACCAACCATGTACAACTTCTTATATTATGAAATGAAAGAGTCTTTGTGATTGGTTGGTTTGCAGGCTCTTCCGTGGACTTTTTTTTAACTTTTTTGGCCCTCCTTTTTGGTGAGATCGTGGAAACAGTGGAAAGGTTATTTTGTATTATTTACAATTGTTATAAAATTAAGTAATCTTCATTATTATATAATTTGTGGACCCTGTGGTAAAATGTAAGTTTAAAATACGGGAAAGTGTGCTTTAAAATCAGTGTTCATGGGGGGGGGGGGGTCTTGATTAATTCAAAAGTTTTGAGGAAATCAAGATCATACTAATTATAACAAAAAAATCGTGTGAAAGTAAACTATGAGTTTTAATTGTAAAAAATTAGTCTTAACGAATGCAGCTTGATCTGGTAATATTGTGACGTAAGGAAATAAATATTTGCTATTGGGGGCCCCTCTCTGAATGTTGGGCCTACAGTAAAAAAGTTTCTAAATCAGGCCCTGGTCTCAGAAGTTGAAAATAGTAGCCTCACTTTTCATAACACCGATTGTTTTTTCAAGTCGGTAAAGTCCTTCCTCTTGTTTTAAAGGTTTTAAGTTATCATCAAGATCGGAATAAAACTGTTGATTAACATAAACACAAAAACCCAGAGACACTCTTCATTCAATTCAAAATAGTGTCTAATACATAACATCCCCTACGGTAAAAGGCATGTGTCTTGGGGGAGGCACTATCGTATTTACATAACTGCGATGGAAGTTGGCAACTCAACCTTACTCCCAGAAAGCACCTAAGCAAAAAAAGCTTAACTTCAAGCAAAAGCTATGGTAAAAATCGATTGGCAAAACAAGATACATATATATATATTTTTTTAATTTCCAAAGTCAAACAACTTTTTGGCAGAAAAACAAGTTTTATATTTAAACAATTATACTATATAATGACAATGACAAGCAAATTTAATTAAGGCCAGTTTTCAATTTTTTTAACAGGATAGCTACAGAATTTGAGCAACAAACTTCCCCAACATTTCTCTAATTTCCAGAAAATTTCCTGATGTGCATCGCTGTCGACGTTATCTTTAAAAAAAAAAAACGAAGAAAATATGACTAGTTTAAAAATATATAAATTTGACTTTTTACAATTATATTTACTTATCAAAGTATAATTGCATCAAAATATAAATTTAGGCTAAAAATCAATACAAGCATCTTTAGAGAATGAAAAAAAATGGAAAACATTAATAAAAAAAAAATACAAAATTCACATAAACCAATTTACAAACTACACCCATACTTGCTAACTTCAAGGAAAAGAAACTAGTACAATACTTTTCATTTTAATTTAAAAATAACAAAATAAAACATGTTATTTTTTTAAATATTTTTTAAAAATTCCATGACCCTATTCCTGAATGTATGCAGTAGCGCATTCAGATTTTTAAATTTTTGGAGGGGGTGGAGGATGTTTCAATTCTTTGTTTGATTTGTATTAAACATATAAATCAAAAACACATATCTCTTTCAGTTAATTACGTTTAATAAAATGTCAAAATTAAAGTACAAAAAAAAAAAAATCAAGTACAGGATCTAACTCTTTTTGTTTACTAATGCCTATAGATTTGTTGCACATCTATAACAGTGCTGTAAGGGGTTAATAAAAACAAAAAGATACGATGGAATCAATTTGAAATATAAAGGAATTTAGGGTTCTAATATATTCTATTGACAAAAAACACAAGACAAGAAGAAAACAATCATATCTGTAAAGGATGCACTCAGATTTAAGTTAGAGGATTTTTTTTAACAATAATGCGCCGGCATGTCGCGAAGCTATAAGATAACCAAAAATCTAACAGAAATAATGAGTAAATAATTGTTCCAAGCATTACAATGATCTCAGAAAGTAAAAAAAAAATAAAAAATGGGGACAAGAACATGCGGTTGTGGGCCCAGGAGAGGGGATTGGCCAGTTTGGCTCAGCTGCTGAAAGTAGAAAAAGGTCAGAAACTTCATACCCCCAAATCGGCCAACTAGCCAGGTATGACTTTTACGAAAAAGCACATGAAAAGAAACCTGTATTATTCAACGCACCAGGCATCCACTTCTTGTGACGCGAGACGGGATAGAGATGTCCGCACGGGGAATGCGAAAAAGGAAACTCAAAAATTTCAAAATTCCCTGATTAAAGAGTAATTTTACGAAATACCTTGACATTTACCTGAATTCCCGGTTCTGTCGCCACCCTGTTTAAGCTACATTCCAAGTAATTAAATTGCCTCAAAATTTAAATCATTTTATTATTTATAAATTTAGCTACAACATTGACATTCTAATCATTCTGCATCGATTGACCTACACGGCGAAATCATTCATCACATCAGCACCAATCTCGGACATAACGTCTATAAAACATCAATACTGTCCATACTGATAGCATTTTCTTCCGGCGATCAACACAAATTAATTTTTGTTAAGTAGAGTAAATAAAGCGAAATAATTTGATATTTCAGTTTATAACAGTGTATGCTCTAGCGCCTTGCAGAGCAAGAGATAAAACATAGGACCCTAACAGGCAGGCGAAAATGACGTCAAAAACAACTATCTCGCGTGAGCGATTACTATCGTCGGGCTTACAAAATAACCTCTGTACCCGCGAATATGAACAACTATTTCGGTAGTATTTGCTCTCCCCCCCCCCCCCCTTAAAAAAAATCACCGTTTTGAGAAGATTGTTAGTAACTTAATGCCGATTTTTTTCGTGCTACTATCGGACAATATCCAATTTCTTAAAAAATAGTCGCCTCAGCCCAAAAATAGTTGAAGGTTTTGTTAAAAATAGTCGTTTTGGGCCCTTTTTTCATTGAAATAGTTGCCTGGCCACTAAAATAGTCGCTTTAGTAGCCTTTTTAGTCGCCTGTGGCAGGCCTGCAAAGGTATCATAAGTCTATAAAAATTTGCTTTTCCAATATAAAAAATTGCGTAAAAAGGACATTTTGTAATCTTCTCAAGAAAAATAAAATCCTTTAACGATAGAAAGTAAACACAACATATGTAAGCACATTGACACTATCCACCTCCCAAATGAAAGTCACACGAGTATAGCAGCTCATTTGTGCAGTTTCATAAAAATGCATATTTTGAAGTATTGTACGATTATGATATTGGAATAAGTAATTTTGCAATGATGAGATTTATTACTGATATAGACTCTTTTTTCATTAATTATTAAAATTTGCTTTCTTCATTTTAATGCAGTATCATAAAATTATACCTTAAAATAATGTACGATATTGAAATAAATTATTTTATAACAGGGTTCCCACTCAAATTACAGAATGAAAATCAATGACTTTTAAGGACCTAATTAATGTTTTTAAGGACCTTTGAAAATTTGTTTTCGGGCATCGTGTCTATATATAAATTTTTTATAAAGTATATTCTACCAAAACAGTTACAAGTTGGCGCATGCGTAATACAAATATGTCAGAAAATTTCGATACAGTGCGGATAAGTGGCGGTCACGCGAAGATAGCAAGTCTGAGTTGTATTTTTATAAATTTTGCAGTTGGACAACATGCACAATTAAGGACCTCTAAGCATTTGCAATGACTTTTAAGCACCTCTAAGCATTTTCAAGGCCTTGAAAACAAGTTCAAAAATATTAAGCACTTTTAATGACTTTCAATGACCGTGGGAACCCTGTATAATAATTTTTTGCTTTTACTTTTCCACAAAATGTTTCTGAACTAATTTTATATAAAAATGACTTTGCTACATAAATCAAGCAGTTTGAGGGGAAAAAAAATTCAATGTATTGAGTAGGTGGATCATGAAAAAAGGTGTTCGTAAATCTTGTGCCACAGTACAATTTCAAATAAAAATGTCAAATTTCTCAATTTTACTTAAAAAAAATAATAATAAGTCAAATATTTGTTAGTAATCGATCTTATTACACCCTACACAGGGTGGCCACAAAATTCAAGAAAAAAAGTTCCCTGATAATTCCCCGACTGATTTCTAAAAAATTCGCCGATATTAAGGCAAACTTTTTTCCAAATTTCCCCAATTTTCTTAAGTTTTCCAGATGTCTAGATACCCTGATCAAATAGAACATGTATGCTAAAGAGATAATATGCAATTTTTAAAAAAATAGTTTTGCTGGTAATGAAAAGTTTAAATTATTCCGTAACATTAAACTTCTAATGGCTTACCACTACAAATCTCCATGTAAATAGCGCCAAATCATGGATGGACGTGCCTTATCAATACGAAATTTCCCCGATTTTCATGAAATTTTAAAAAGTTCCCTGACATTTCCCTGATTTTTTCCAGAATCAGAAAGTTCCCCGATTTCCAGGTTCTGTGGCCACTCTGCTACATTCATAGTACGCAAGGAGAAAGGGGGTAATCGTACTCCCTTAACAATTGCAAAGGTATCATTCTGCTGCAAAAATTTGTAGAAATGTGTATTCCAATTTTTTTTTCTAAATTTGTGGTGGGTAATAAGATAAATTTTAATTGTATAGCCTTCATTTTTACAATATACAATACATAAAGACAAAATGTCTTGTGGGTCATATCTTACAAAAAGGGTTGGAAATAACATACTTCTTAATGCGAGATCAATCAAGATAATTACAATTTTCAAACAGATTTTCACAACTAAGTATCAAGCAAAAAACACACCTTGGTGCAACACTAATGGATAAAACTTTATTTACTAACAGTCTTTGTACAGAGGGTAATAACTTAAAATAAAGTAAGATTGCCTATTAGTGTGTACATAAAATTTGTGCGCTTTCTGTACAATAAAAGTTTTGGCAAGTTCGCTTCGGCAAATAAAACAATGATTGTTGACTATTTCTGCCTATAAGCAAAACCCATGGACTTCTTCACTTTTGACATCAGTGGGGCAACAACTGAAAATATAAATACAGAAATTATATTCCATGAAATAAACAAAGTTTTTCAGGCATATAACAAGAGACAGCTGAAAGTTTTAGTGTCTTATTGTTTGTCATTTTGAATTTAGTTTAAAGAATGTAGGGAAAGACTAAAAACCAATAAACCGATCGAATGAGTGGTTAACTTATTGTTCTTTCGCTTTTATTAAAGAAGGCAAAATATGATTCAATCACCAAATACCAGCTTCTTTTAAAACTGAGTAAAGTTGACAATTACATCATTAGTAATGAAGATTAATTTAATTATAACCCTATGGTAACTTGGTTCAGACGCAAATATTTGGTGCCAAAGAAGAAAAATCATTTCACTCCTCTTAAAAATTAAAGAGCAATAGATTTAGTAGACAAAAATGGGTACTTATTATTTAGAAAATTACAATATATTTAACTATTAGTAATAATTCTACTGATTCAAATATTGGGTTATTTTTTCCCTGTTAAAGCAGTATACTCTTAGTAAACTAGAATTTCTCTACACTCTAAAAGCAATTCAGAATTATGTACAATAAGGTAATAAAAATTACAGACGCCTCTCCATCTATTACAAAGATATATCAAAACTAAAGTAACTTAAACACCCTCCCCTACTTTATATTACCATAAATATATCAAGAAAGATCTTTCCTCACTGACAGCTGCCCGGTATTAATCCACAAGTTTTACCGTCCTGGTACCAAAAGTTTCAATTTAATATTTTACGTGTTTTGTGTGACTGCCAAGCAACAATTATTATTTTTTTAAATTCTGAAAATATTTAAGAGGACTGCCTAGTAGAAATTATTCCCTATACTCGATACGTTACAAATCTTTTAGCCCAGTGCATTTAGAAACTACATTGTAAAAAAATAAAACCTTGATATTTGGTAAATGGGTACGAAAATGATCACTTGGACATAAATTTTCATTTAACGTCTATATATTATAAATGAAAATTAAAATAGCAAAACAAAAAACCAGGTGAAGACACTGTATAGCATTGACGTAAGGATTTCAAACACAAAATGAAATATACTAGACGTTATTTTCGAGTTTTCAATTTATGTCATTTCATTAAGTGATCGTTTTCTTACCTACTCACTAAATGTCAAGGTGGTTATAGAAAGTAGTTTCTAAACGCACTGGGCTAGAAGAATGTAACATAGCGAGTATAGGAAAGGATCCTTACTAGGTTGGTTGGTTCTCCAGCAACACGAGGGCTATAATGCGCCGAAACATTTGCCATTTGACAAGCCAACATACATTTACAAACATCCACGCCTTACACAGGACTCGGAACCCACAACCTCACGGTCTAGAAGCTAGCACGCTAACCACTATACCGTTTGGTCGGAGGATCCTTAACTAGGACTTTTAAGTCCAGCATTTTACAAACAATGTTATATTCTGAATTGTGTAGCTTATAATTTAAGTAATTGTTGTCAGTTATGTTATTGCACATTTTTACATGATTCATTTGCAAACAAATATAACCTTTTTAAAAATGCTCTATGAATTAAATACATTGCAAAGGTTAGGAGTGAAATGGATTACATTCCATTAAATTTTTTATGTAGAATATTGAATTTTCAAATGTAAAGAAATCAGTTTTTTTTTTTAAGGGAAAAAAAAATAAGGACAAACTATATTTATAAAAATATACACAATTTAAAACTAGTTTTAGAATTATAAACAATTCTTCAAAAAATGTGATAACTTAAATGGACTTACAGTGAATATTGCTCTGGGACTAATGGTAGCCACAAAGCAAAAACAAAATAGTAATAATTTTATATTCGCATCCTAAAAAGTACTTTTACATCTACACAAAAGAGGGCTACAGCTAAATTTGATTTTAACTCAATATTCTTAAAGGTGACTGCAAGTTTATGTACCTCATCGAATATCATTCTGGATGGTTTTTTTTTTTTTTAAAGAAATGTTAATAGATTATAAATTCACTGGTCTGCTGGGGCAAAAATGGCCGAAACTATTCTAAAATTGATTCTGAATGAGTTGAACTAAATCTGATAGCCAAATATGTCATACCTTGCCAAATAATGAGCATTCTCTTTAATGTGGTAACCCACTGCTGCTCAACAACTTTCAATGAGGAAGAGTGCCAGACGATATTTATTCTCTGGCAAAAAAATACTTCCGACTTTTGAAAGTGAGCCAAGTTCGCAATAAACATTACGTCACTGATGACGTAATAGTTATTGCCAACTTGGCTGACTTTTAAAAGATGAAAAATCTTGGTGTATGGAAAGAAAAATCGTCTGCAACCTTCTTAATCGATTTTGGTTCAATTAATTCAAAGTCGATTTTTGAAAAGTATCGGCCATTTTTGTACTGGCAGACCAGTGAATTCGTGATTTACTAATATTTCTTTACATTCTATAAAAAAAATTCAGACTGATGTCTGATGAGGTACATAATCTTGAAGTCGCCTCTCAATCTACAAGACAAATAGGCAAAAAGAATATATAGTAAACTAGAAGTGAGTTTTAAAAAAGAAAACTTGCAAAATCTAAAAAAATATTATGTTCTAAATGCTTTAGAGTGTATTTGAAAGTAAAAAAAAAAATGCCCACTTACCTTTTTTGTCCAAGGAACATCTGATAGTCAGAAAAAAAACACCAAAATTTTCCCCCGTTAAGATTATGTTTTTGTTTAAATATCAGTTAATTCATGTCTTAAAAACAAGGCCCAGAATTAAATATTTTCCTACTGTTTCTTTAAAATCTAATTTTTATTTTATTCATTTTTGCATAATTATAAAAGTTTCCCCTTTAAAGTGGCACATTTAGCTTTTATTACTTAAAAAGTCAATGTTAAGAAAATATTAGGATATAATTTTTATTTTATATATTTTGGTGCATTTCACAGGACAAGCATTTGCATTTTAATAATTAAATATAATTATGTTTGCAAGTTCTATCTGACATACTTTTCAGTATTTTTTTAATTTTGGTAAATTAAGGAAATTTAGTTCATTAATTCGGGCCTTGTCTAAGAAAATTTGAATTACATTAATAAATTGAGCAAGCAGTACATGCTTAAAAGTTAAATAATGCGACATTTTAATTATGCTACTTTTTCTTAAACTTAATTTTTGTACAACTAAATCAAACAAAATTTTAACACATCCTCAAAGCTACTTTACATAGTAAATTATCCATTTTATTAGAGCAATTATTTATAAGTACCAAATAACATTTGAAATTTAGATTAAAAAACATTTTAACTGAAAACACATTTATGTACATGAATATAGCATTAAAAAAAACCTCTTCAAAGTATATATTTTTATAACCAAAAATTCAAATTAATTTATTTTTTGTTGCATTAAAAATTATTTTAGAATCTTATTCATGATACTTCTTAAACATTTATTAAATACACTATTAAAAAAAATTATTCCAAATACTGGAACTAAAATGGAAATCTATGTTCTAACATAATTAAATTATCCATAATCTTTCCTATTTTGTCTAATTAACACATTTCAAATCAAATAAACTCTGAACGTCAATCTGCAATAGAGCATCAATTATTTGAATATGGATCAAACAAAACCATTTCAATTGGCAAATACAAAATTTTAAGTCCTTGATATTAACTTCGATTTTATGTGTGTATGTCGAGGACGGGCAAATCTGCGGAGGCTTAATTAACCGACATACTTTCATACAACTAGGCAGATTAGATACGATATTGATGATAATGCATTCTATCACATTTTGGGAGCTGTCACTGTCACTAAAAAGTCCCTTTTACAGAATACTAATAAACCAACTTTCCGTCATCCAATCGAGCTAAAATAGCATTTAATCAATAATAATTGAAGAAGGTCTTTCCTGTTGCCAAAATTATTTCAATAAATAATAAAATTGTTTTAAACAGAACAAACAAAAGATACTTGGATGAGAATGCATAAGTGAATTAATTTTTAATGGATAAAATTTGAAAAGTAATTCACTGCACATTTTGCTGATAGAGATGTTTTTAATATTTATAATTAGATGCCAACTCTAAAAATACTATATCAACAGAAACGGCGCTTTGTTAATGAATATAAAAGTTGGCAATGCATATAAAGGATTTATATTAAAAACTTGTTTATGGGTAAAATTATGTTACTTCTTTTCTAAACTTTTGTACTGTAGACTTTATGGAACGGTTATTTGTACAAGATGCGATATAAAATATAAACAGTTTTGTATTTACTATCATTTTTCCATATTGCTTGAACGATGCTGTTACAATTCCGCGAAAGATTGGTTATCCAAAAAGTATCTGGAACCCTCTGTCCCCATCTACTTCAGATAATTGATGCTCAACTATACTTTAAATTACACCTCTAAACACACAATAATTGCACGTATTGATCAAATTGATAACTTTTCTCCAGCATTTTAACCTTTAACTGCTGTGGTTGGGTGATTTGATGTTTTTGGATCAAGGGCAACAAGTGGTCCATACAGCGCCAAACAAATTTGTGAACATCAGTTTAAAGTTTAAGAAGCATAGCATCAGAAAAATTAATGTTAAAGTCAAATATGAAATATTTTAGGGGGTGGAAGCATTCCAAAAATATGACTCACGGTCTGTCAGACCGCATGCAGCAGTTAAAGATTAAATATTCACACACACAAATAAATGCACACTTCCCCAAACAAATAAACTCTCTACACAACTTAACAGAAAGAAAGGGGAAAAAATCATAAACTGCACATACCTTTCTTAACTGGTTTGTGAGCAACAGTATGTTTTGTTTCCTTTGGTTTTGTAGTGATGATGACAGGCATAGATGGCTTTGTGGCAAAACTGGGCCTTGGGGTGGGACTTGTTTTTGATGTGAGTGCAGGGCTCGTGGACTTGTGACCGAGGGCTGGGCTCGAAGCCTTCGGGCCAATGGCGGGGTTGGTGGGTTTTAAGCTCGCGATGGGGACTTCGACAGCCTTCGAGCGTCGCCTCAAGGGATCGTGCTGGGTGTCCACGAGGGTCAGTTTTGCTTGTCGGTCTATTGAGTGGTAAAGGAAATATCCAGTTATAAAAATAATTCAGTCATGAGGCAAAAAAAAATAATAATAAAGGTTTATTTCTTGCAATATGGGCAAAAATATCAGAGTAGATAGGTAATTTTGCTAAATATTTTTATCAAATGAATAAAAGGAAATATTATCCGAGTGTTAACGTTAGAAATTACCCATCAATTGGCAAGACTGATAAATGCTTCTCTAAGAAAACCAGTTTGGCTAGAGAATATCAAATTAATCGATTAATATAATCGCTGTGACATCATAATCAGTTGTTTTAACAAACATTTTTAAGTTAAAAACTTTAGGATCAGAAAAACAGGAAACAAACTTTTTTTTTTTTTTTTTTTTAAGATTTCTAAAATTGAAACTTTTAGAAGCAATAGTATTAATAAAATGAGAATCTGCAGTGTATTGAGTCAGCAGTCGACCAAAATACCTATTTTTTTATAAAACAAAATTCAGTTACATGGTGATGAAATAATGCTCTTCAAAACTCCTTTGTGCTTCGTTAAATTTTCTAATATTTTGTTGTATTTTTTTATTGTGTTAAAATTATTCAATCTCTGTTAAACCCACTCCAAATCAACTAAAATCATAGTTAAACTCAATTTTTATTAATAAGATTACAACCCATTGGTGCAAAAGTAAGCAGGGACAAATATTAAGATTGAAAATTTTCCATTAATGATTGCATCATTTCACTCCCCATTTAAAATTCACAGAGCATTACAATTTAAAATGAGTTTTTAGTTTAATAATGCTTCAATGGTTTCAAAACCGACATTTTTATGAGGAACACTTAAAGAAAATAAATGAGAAAAAATGGAAAATAGTTTAAATTCTTCTGAATACAAAATTGTTATGTTTTCACTACAAGTTTACTATTTGAATATTTAAAAAAAAAATCTGAATGATTCTAATTCTGAAGATGATTTTATTTTTTAATTCATCAGAAAATTCCCCTGAAAAAGATTCTAAATACGCACCTAACTTAATTTTAAAATCTACTAAACAGCACATATACAACCACTATACTAAAGTAAAGGTAAAACACAAATTCACAAAATCTTGTACATGCATAGTAGGGTGCGTCTTATACGCCACTAAAAAATTAATTTTTAAATTTATGATGGCACACCCTTTCAAATGATTCCTTTTGGTAAGAAAACACATGTGCAAAATTTTTGGGTAATTTAAATAAAATTTAAGGGTTGCTACCAGCAACTGAAATTACAAGTATCATGGAAAAATCAAGTTTTTTCACTTTTAAGTAAAAAAAATTGAGAAAAACAAAAATTCCCATGGTCAGCTTTTTTTTATTCCATATAATCATTAACAAACATATGCAATGTACACTGTGTACATTTTATTATGTTGCGTTAATAATGAAACAAAATTTTGAATTTTTGTTTTCAAAAGAAATTGTGGTCATTGAAAAGTCATGGAATTTTTTTCCCCCCAAAGAGTAGGAACCCTGATGTACCCACTAACTACTTAACTTCTTCAAGTTTGTTCAGTCACGAAATAATTATTCTATTTGAGCAACCACATGTTGTTTTAGTATTTGAGCTTTAGCCCATACCTCCATGATATGTATAGCTGTTGAACGACAAGCATTTTTAATATTTTGCCTCAAAATCTACTTGAAATGAAAAAATAGACATGGTTTCTCTTTTGGATGGAAGTTTTCTATGATTCAGTGAGGATGACATTTGGCTTATGGGTCTTATAATAGTTTGTTTTCTTGTAGTAGGTTTTATCATTGAAGACAATGAAGTGTTGCCCTGATAACATTGATGCTTTAGGAAACTTGTAGATAATTTCAACTAATCACAAATAGTGAGAAAGATTAAAATACATCAGTATGATACCAGTTTCAAAGAACAGGAGCTGATTGAAAACATTAGCAAGCAAAGAAAAGTCGCATGCAATTGCATTAAAAGAAAGTAAACATAAACAATGAAATGGTTAAGTTTACAGTTAAATGGTTACGTTAACGAACTACTGTTACAGATCATGATGTGTTTTTTGTAAATTACAAAAACAAGGTCAGAAATTATAAATAAAGAGAAGAAAAATTAAAGTAATGATTGTTAAAGCCCATCAATTAGAGAAATATTTTCAAAATTTCAACATTAGTACTTTTTAAATTTTAGCTTTTTAGTCAATATTGAGGTTACTACTAAATTAATATGAGTTATTTGGACTAAAATCAATATATAAGCTATTTGAAGCATAATATATACAGTGATTTAATAAACTACTGGCTGAACAATTAAATATTCCAATAAATATATGAAACACATAATTCGCAATGCTTGCGTAATATTAAATTTGACAGATTTTGCAGAGCTGGTAGCAACATCTAAATATCGTTCGATTTCAATAAAAAAAAATGTAAATTTTTTTCTCATCAAATGGAACAAAATTAGAGGGTGTCCCGTAAAAAAAATTAACACATTCGAAAATAAAACACACCCTAATGTATAGAGCTGCAAAACTGTTCAAAAAGCTATATTCGCAGCAAAATAAAATGAGTCTTTAACATGAAAATATATCTTCAATGTGCATTTGCTTTTTAAATTTGCATTATAAGCAAATTTAATTTCTTTTAACGCTCTGATTTGAAAATTGTTGGGTAATTTATTTAAAGTAAACTTAATAATACCTGGTTTTGCTTTGGATGCTGCTGCACTGATACTGGCAGTCAGATTCTTCAGCTTCTTCTTTTGTTGATCGTGAGCCCGCTATTATCGCAAAAGAGGAAAGAAAATTTCAATTCTTGAAAAGAAATTTAATTTTCAAAGCAGCAAGAATGAAAAGTGAACGGATGCAAACAGGGTTCAAGCCAAGTACAAAATTTTTTAGGAAAAAAAAAACTTAACGTTTCTAGCAAAATTTTACATTTTATTGATGTTATTAATAACTAGTCAAAATACACTAATAATTATTAATATACTAATTCGTTAATTTTATGAATCTTTAGTAACTAATTTTAATTTCTTATAAAAATATTAAATACGATTGAAATTAATGTGAAGCAATAGAACTAAAGCCTTTTTGAATGAATTGGTTAATTGAAAAGTCTCATAATTCAGCTGATTTGAACTTTTTGAAGTTATGAAAAACTCCTGCCACTAAATTGAATTTTTAAATCAGCTTTATCTTTTAAAAATACGAAGCTAAATAAACTTATCCTAATTATGTGGTACATTTTCTAAATTGTAAATAAATAGTTGTTGAATCGTTCATATAACTGGAAATTCCATTTAAACAAATATCAATTTCACAATATCCAACTCAAATAAAAATTTAAATATCTTTTGTAGTCGACAAAAAAAAAAAAAAACTACTGATTTATTTGAATGTTATTCCAAAGAAAATTATATATACATAAGAAATAAACAAAACAATTAAAATTACAGAAGTTTTAGGATAACCACAACAAAAAAATATTTAATTTAATTACTTTAATTTCGAATGCATACAGAAACTGGAATTTTTTAATAATCGAAATATAGTTTAACTCCTGGATTCTACAAATAGTGATTTTATATCATAAATAGCTTAAAATGTAAAATCCTCGCATTTAATATTCACATTCTATAATTCTCACGCATTAAAAAAAATTTGATATCGGCAAAAACCCCTGCAAGCAAGTATCACCTACATTGTACTCGTCTTTCCAGATCAAATCTTTTTCATTTTTCATTGTTCTCAAACCTCTGTAGTCTCGGTTGCAGTGCTTCTTCCACAATCCATTTGTATGTGGCAAGAGGTACTAAAACAAAGTAAATAATACAGGTCAAATACAATTTTTATAATAAAGATTCAAAACACCCCCAGGGGTTTAACCCACTGACGGTCAAGGGAATGGGCAAAATTCTGTTTTCCCTGCAGTAATTTTTAAATTATATTTCAAATACATAATAAAAATATTTTATTTTAAATTTTATTTATAAATTTAAAAATGTTGTGTATTGCTGGAAAAAATGGAGATCAAATAACATATATGTACGTGCATGACCGTCACTGGGTTAAAGGAAATAATATAACTCTTTTTATATTGATTAACATAGCACCGTTTCGGTTGGAATTTTAAGTATTAAAAACATCTCTATCAGCAAAATATGTGGTAAACTACTTTTCAGAATTAATTCATTAAAAATGAGAATTTATGCATTCACACCCAAACATCTTTTATTTATTCTGATTAAAGCAATTTTATTATTTATTAAAACAATTTTGGCAACAGGAAAGAAAGAAATTCTTCAATGATCAGTTAAATGCTATTTCAGCTCGATTGGATAATGGCAAGTTGATTTATTGACCTTTTAGTGACAGTCCCCAAAATTTGACGGAATGCATTGTCATTGAATCTATCTGCCAAGTCTCAGCCCAATTGTATAATGGCAAATGGGTTAATTAGGCCTCTGCAGATTTGCCCGTCGGCTCCAAACATACAACCCACACACAAATTCGAAGTTAATATAAAGGTTTTTAAAATCGTACAAATTTCAGGAGGGCAGTAAACTTTCTAAAAAAATTAAGTAAGAATTTTAAGGATAATTCCAAAAATGTAAGGATATTTCTTTTGAAGCTGACATAGGCTCCTAACACAGACATATTCTTTACAAAGCATGTTTCAATACCGGCAAAAAACTTTCAATTTTCAAAATATGGAATGTCCAGCAAAACAGCAATTACATAATCAAACAATTATACTATTTTTTACTAAATCCATGTACTTAATATTTAACCAACATTCAAAGTATTTAAAAAAGAACATTGCTTCAACTTTAAAATTTAAACTAACACGAGTTTGGCTACAATTTAAAATTGCTTGTCAATAATTAAAATTTCAGATAAGATTTTCTTCTCTGGAGAATATCTGGATCTTTTCACAGGCTTTGGAGAAAAATCAGGAAATTATCAAAGTTTTTTTTTTTTTTTTTTTTTAGTTTTTTTAAGGAATTATTGAAAAATGTAAATACAATTTTAAGAATTTAAGGACGAAACAAAAATTTAAGGAATATAAGTAACTTTAGGATGAATGCAACCCCTGGAATTTTAATGATAATTGAGTCAACTACCAATGTTTAAGCTAAAGCACAAAATTTATTTAAAAAAAAAAAAAAAAAAAAATCACAATTCCCTTTTGAACAAAATGCTAATATAATTACAAAATCGATCACTCCAATTACCATATTTTATTTAGGGGGCAGTATCAAGAAAAAAACACAATAAAAAAACAATTTGCATATATAAATATCTTAGCAATGATTAAATATTTTTAAAAATAAATCCACTATCAGAATGCAAATGCACAAATTTTAAATTCAATATCAGTTTGTATTATGAAAAACAACAAAACCTACTTGATTATGTTCTTCAACTTTTGACAACTGCGATGGGTTTAAGGTTTCCAGGATCGGATGTAGAACTTCATAAGGCACATGCTTAGGGCCTCTTACACCTGAAAAAGGATAAGTATTCTATAAATTTGCCATTAATATAATACAAGACAATCACATGAGTACATGGGCTAAACATAATATTCATTAAAAATTTTAATTATTTACATTAATTGTCAAGTGAAAAAAATTATTTTATGCTGTACTGCTAACAATTTCCAAGTAATCATCATTTAAGAAAATTGGTTCAGTGCTTAAAACGGTATATTATGACCAAAGTTAAATTGGTTGAACAGTAAAATATCTGAAATCCAGATCTTTTCCAGCATTTCTCAATAAAATTGTTTTTAAAAATCTTTTTGGGTTTTTTACGGAAGTTTGTCCGTATCCAAAAGTGACGACAGTGAAAGCAAAGTGGTTGAGAATAAAACTCCCAAGGACCAGTTAGTCGATGTATTAGGCACTGCAATTAAAGGACTTAAGAGCAAAGAGACAATATCAAAACCGGAAATAACGAGGATTAAAAAAACAGGCAATAAGTTTAGCCAAAAGTCATAACTATTAAAACAGTCGACTAGTTAGTTTTAGAAAAATAAAAGTGAAATGGCGGTTCGTTGGCTCCAAAAGCGGAGATTTTTTTCAAAACATATTTCAATAATTAATACCTCAGAAAAGACTTTCTTCTCTATAAGATTATCCAGGAGGGGGGGGGGGGGGGGTATTCCACAGACTTTGGAGGAAATTTCGAGGTTCTTAATTGTTTTAAGGAATTATCAAAAAATGTAAGTACAGTTTTTGGGAGGAACAAACTTTTGAGGAATATTAGGATGAATGCAACCCTTGGAACAATGCCATACTAAGCAGCCCGATATTCAACTATCCATCAAAATCACTGCTGTGTCTTTAGAGGTGAGAGGCACGCCTGCGAGCGCCCTCTATCGTCCTCTTTAAAATGTAAGCCGATATAATCTCTCATTCTACGCTGAGATCTGCAACGATATGAACCTCTAAAATAAAAAGCTCTATCCTAGTCACACGGACTAAATTTTTTATCCTACGAAATATTTTATGATGTTAAGTCTATACCTCCCTACGATAGGAGGCTCCAAATAGGACAAGCCTATGTGCCAGCCTCCTTACAAGAGGGTCAAGCAGAGTCTTGTTTCCAAGACATCTTGCAAGCTACATTGCTTATTGGCAGCAAGTCTACAAACAAAAGCCATAAATTTAGCTTCGTAATAACTAATCCTACTAAGTAACCAACTTTAGAAAGGTTCAAAAATATAAAATAGTCTCTGCATTGATCAGCCATTTTGTGAAGGAAACTCAACTAGACAGGTTTTTTTTTTTTTTAAAAAATGGGCATTATTAATAAATAAGCATTTAAATGCACTTACAATCCAAATTTTTTTTCAAAAACCGCTGGCAAGAGTTAAGCAAAGTTGAAACTTCTGAAAGAAAAAGAAAAAAACATAAATAGATAGAAAAACATAATAATTAAGGAAGTTGAATAACAAGATAACAACTATTTAAAACTGACTTTGGGCACAAGCTAAGGCCATCTTTTCCAACTAGGGATCGGTTCTAGGGCTAATTCTCAGCTTGATCACCCTAAAATGGCTCCTCTACTTTGTTTTCATTATAGAATATTTAAAGTGTTTTGTCAGCTATTTAGTTTTAATAATTTTTTTATTCATTGATACGAAAGAAGGTCGATCTGGTGCTCTTGTTTTAATTGCCAGATCTTAAACAATAACAATAATCTAGATCTTAAAAACTACAGCATTAAATAAATATATAAGTTAGTAGTTTAAATCTGCATTAATTAGATGAAATTTTTTTTGAGACAGTTAAAACTCAAAAAATTTTGGCGGCCCCATTGATTTTGCTTTAACAGGGTTTGATTGTAAAAAGAAAGGAACTGAAGAAAATAAAGGAATTTTTAAGGAAATCAAAAAATGAACAATACCTTGAACACACTTTTTTCCGGAATAAATACATCTTCTCTCTTTTTTAGAAGAAATGAATTCCATTGCAGCATTTTCAGGAGAATCTGGGGAATAAATCAACACACGAACGATCCGTCAATATTTATCTAAAAATCCACAATAATACGTAGCATACACCAATAGGCAGACTGTATATACCTTTTAGTTTAGAATTCTTGTTCCTATCACAGTTGGATTGATGAGCATGTGTATTGTTGATTGGCTTATGCTGAAATTAAAATGGAAAATATGTTAAAGCAGAGAAAACAATAGCATGTACAAAATGATTCCTTGAAAATTTTCCAACTGAACATACTGCAAAAGAAAAAAAGCAATAAAACATTCACTAGAATCCTAGCCTAAACTTGGTGAGGTCACAGGCACGATGTACAAATGTATTAAAATACATTGCTACAGGAAAGAAAACTTAAATCTACCATAGAATAACATTTGTGGAAGAAGTACTCAGCATGAAAAAAACCTCAAAGGACACAAATTCTGTCTATGGCAAGAAAATCATCAGTTGCAATAACAGAGTGCTTGCCTTTAAAGGTTATTTAATGCATTTGGCATCAATATTCACATATAAGTATACATTTTTAATTAAACTGACTAAATAACAGATGATTCAGAAAAAGAAGAAAAAAAAGACTTACTGTCTGACTAGGAAATTTCTCTTCTTTCTTTATCTTCAACTTATGGTCAGATGTGGAATCAGGACAAACCCTTTTTTCGCTTCTTCTGTGGTCAGAATCCTTGTCTTGCCGCAGCCTTTTTTCGCCACCCCTCGGGCATGGAGACGAGGATTTCCTCTTCAGATCGTGTTTCGACGAACCAGAAGGGCCAATCCCAGATTTCTCTGTACTTGGTTCTGCAGGTTCCAGTTTCGGCTCCTTCGAAGCTCCGAAGTGTTCTTTAGGTAAAAACGTTGCCTCGTTGCACTTTTGATCGTCAAACTTATCTTTTTCTCTCCTGTAGGTGCTGTTGCCTTTAATGATACTGTTAATCGCCTCAAACATCAATTTTCCATTGAACGTATTGTTGTGGTTCTTAACGGCTCGGAACATGCCCTCCTTCATCTCGATGTGGTATGGCTCCAATATTTTGGAGCTCTTGGTAGGACTGGAATCCGAATCTGCATTGCAACCGGCAGAGCTGTTCTGTGGGGCCTCGATGTTCAGATTCGGGTTGGACAAGCTGTCGATGTCCATGTGGTTGCTGTCCTGGCTACTGCAGACTCCATTCAGCTCTGACGATCCGGAGCTTGGTCGGGTCGTATCTGGGTTCGGAGCGAGGTAATCTTTATGCTCTGAGCTCCTTCTTTCGGGGTCTCCGGAGTTGCTGACTGCCGAGGTCTCTGCATCAAATAGTTCTTTCTTGTATAAATTAAGCCTGGAATTCATCTCATAGTTGTCGGGAACAGTCCGTGGACACGGATTACCGAAAATGTTCGTTTCGTCGCCTGGAGTGAAGAGATCTCTTCTGCTGGCCCGAAACTTGGAATAGCGCTCGGATTCAGCAGCTTGGAGCTTAAAACCTTTCTCGGAGTCGCTGTCGCTACTAAGGTGAGATGGGTTGCGTAAAGCCTTCACAGCAGGAGCAAAGTCTTCTCTCTGCCTAGAGCCTCGGTGGGAGGAGCTTCCGGAACGCGCTGCATCGAATTCCTGAACCGAATGATCTTTAGGATGGCCTCTGGAAGCTCGATCTGCATGGCTATCTCTGCTCCGGTGGGATGAGTTCCTGTCTTGGGTTGAATCTGGAGCGAATTGGTCATTGCGAGTGGGTAGTCGACTGCGGTCTGGGCACTTGGAGTCAACCTCTCTGTTCCTCGTGCTGTCTGGCTGTGGCTTGGACGAGTGGTTTGCTGGTGTAGGATAAGGCGCCTCCACGAGGGGTGAACAGTTTTTCAAGGAGGCCTTTTCCTTCATTGCTATGGAGATGAGCAATTTCCATTTGTTAAAAAGTGGAAGGGCTTCTTCAGCAATTTTGCCTTTTCTTTTAGTTAACTTGTGTAAGGATTTGTAGATACCAGTGTCCTGCAAAATTTGGTAAAAAAAAATATTCTTTATCTTTGAGAAGATAATAAGCAGAGTACTACACACAATTAAACAAGTCTGCAACAAAAATTTCTCTGATTTACAATTCAGATCAGGGTTGGCATGGTTTAAACCAGGTGTGCAACCAAGGGGAGTTTTTAGGGTCAGAACCCCCTTCCTGAACATCCCAATGGTTTGTTAGTATCAAATAAGAAACGCTTACCAATCGTAAGTAATTTCAAAAGAATATGTATTTAATCTAACCATATTTCAGGCAGATTTCGCCTACCATATCACACTGAAGTAGCTAGTAGGTCCAAGAAACTTTGAAATAAATTTTGGATTTGTAAATATCCTAGCAAGAATCATTATGCATCAGTTTTGGTCTACTTAGAGGTCCAATATAAGGTGTCATTAAAAAGAAATGTAAAAACATATAATTTATAATAAAAAAAAAAAACTATTGATAATACAAGATCTAGATAAAACGTAGTTCCATGTTAGCTTGTTTTGTATGATTCAAAAACTGGAAAAAAAACAAAAACATTTTATTATCATGTCATTTGTAAGTGACAGATTAAATCAATGGATATTTAGTTTAAAATATTAAAATGTTTTTAAATATCTAAAGATAGGGAAAAAATACCAGTTATCTTGATTACTAAATACATGTGACATTGATAAAGAGGATTTTATGATTTATTGACGTAATTTCCTATCCTCTCCCGAATTTTTTTCTGCCTACACCCCTGAAATAAGCTGATGGCTGAAAAGTATTTTTCCAGGTCATATTTTGGTATAAAATAGCTTTATATTTAAAGTTAATAATTTTATAATAAGGAATGGTTTTAATTATGTGTACATCACAAGTGATGTAACTCGTCATCTTTTTAGCATTTTGCTAAAATGAAAATTGCGATTTTATCTTTTTTGCTAAAGAAATTTTTATCCCATCTTAAGCACTATCTAAACCAAGTTCCCATAAAAAAAACAATTGTTTTTCTTTTAAAGAACAATTTAAAATTTTATTTATAATTAAATTTTTTGATGTTGTTTGTCTTTGGAGTCTGAATCAAAATTGCATAACAGACTAGGTTTAGAAAAAACCGCAAACCTTATTTTGCTCAAAATGTTAAATCTAAATTTGTTTTTAAACGGAATAGAGAAATAAGAATTTAGTTTTATTTCTATTATTTTTTAAGAAATAATTCATTAAATGAAATATCTACATTCTTGGTATAGCATGACTGTTTTTGTAAATGAAAAATTATACAAATACTATAGTAAGAATAAATTCTAATGCATATTAAAATAAACATTGCAATTAAAGACTATTGAAGTATTTATAAGTATCAAAAATAACTTTATTAATTTTTTATATTAAGTTAATAGATAAATAATTGTTTTAAAATTATTAATTAAACTTAAATTACAGGCTGATTTTTAAATGTGTTACTAAAATAGAGAATTTGTGTTTTAACAACTTATTTTTAAACGTTAAAAATATAATTTTAAACAACTTATCATCATTACTGAATGAATCCAAGAGCAATATTCCATGTAGTATTATGTAATAAACAATTTATTACTATTGCAATATATTGTATACATTGAATTTCAAAAATAGTATTTCTAAATAAAATATTAAAATTTAATATGATTTGAATGTCCACATAAGTAGCAAGAATTGTTTATTTACTTAGTTTAAATTATTTTTAGAAGGAATATTAATGGTTACTGGAACCTTAATTATTTTAATTAATGTCAAAATTTATAAATTAAAAGTTCAAAAATCCTTTTTCTGATTATACATGTAATTAGAAAAAGAATTAAAAAAAAAAAAAAAAAAAAACTTTTTTACCAATTTTGATTCACATATTAGCTATAAAATATGCCTTCAAGTGCAAAACAGTTAAAAGAATAGTAATCGAAAAGCTACAAATGAAGAACCTTGATTTCCTGATATTTTTTCAAAATTTCTTGTACAATAAAAAAAATAAAAAGAAAAATATATATATATAACCCATAAAAACAGAGTTATTAAAAAATCATTTATATTAATTTTAAATTTTTATATTCATTAACACAGCGCCAATATCAAACACATTTATATCACCAAAACGTAAGGCAAACTAAGTTTCAAAATTTATTAAAAATGAATGTGAATTGATGCTCTCACATTCCCATATTATTTATTCTGATTAAAATAATTTTATTATTTATTTATTAAAAACAATTTTGGCAAAAGGAAAGAGTTTCAACAATGGTTGGTTCAAAGCCATTTTAAAGTGATTGGATGACAGTAAGTTGGTATTCTGTAAAAGTGACCTTTTCGTGACCAGGGTGGCCACAAAATTCAGGAAAAAAAGTTCCCCGATAGATGTCTAAGAAATTCCCCGATTTTACGGCAAACTTTTTTCCGAATTTCCCCAACTTTTCCAGATGTGTAGACACCCTGATCAAATAGAACATATATGCTAAAGGGATAATAAGCCAATCATTTTAAAATAGTTTTGGCGTTAATGAAAACTTCAAATTATTCCATAACATTACACTTCGAATGATTACAACAACAATTTTCCAGGAAAATGGTGGCAAAATATGAATGAACAGAACAAAGAAAATGTTTCTGATTTTCATGAATTTTTAAAAAACTCCCCGACTTTTCCCCGATTTTCAGGATCTGTGGCCACTATGGTGACAGTAACAGCCCCAAAATTCGATAGAATGCATCGTCCTCAACATCGAACATATCTGCCAAGTTTCAGTCAGATTAGATGACGGCAAGGGGGTTAATTAGGCTTCCGCAGATTCTGCTGGCATCGTCACAAACATACAGAATCGAAGTTAATATAATGGATTTAAAAAGGGAGATATTACCTGCAAAATTTCTGCAGTCACTGCAGGTTTTGAGAGCTTGTAGATTGTTTCAAGAATCTGAAAAGCAATGAAAACTAAACTAAAAAAAACGATTTCAGAACACTGTAAAACATTTTAATTATGTCATACTTGAGTAAATATGAAAAGTAATTTTAAAAGACACTTTTAACATGCGAGGACCGAATAATTAAAAACCTCGATCGGAAGATAAAGTACAGAGTCCAAACTTATGCTGGAAAATCTGTTTGTGAGAAATCAATGCACGTACATCACTAAGATTATTGTTTGTTAGATAGATAATGAAGATTAGAATGAATGTTTTTCTAAATTATAATTTGTTGATAATATCCTAGAAATAGTTGTATGTTGTAACTTGAAAATATTCAGAATTTGCATATTGATAATACAGTACAATGTAAGTATCTAAAAAAAATTAAGAGTGCAATACGTTTCATTGTGTAAATACTACATTTGGCAACGTGGACAAAGAAGTGTACAAATTAAAACGAATCTGATGACTAACACTTGGATTACCCGAGATTCTTTTCGCAGATTTTTTTTTTATTAAAGAAAACAATGCCGAATCGTTTGCCCACTTTGTGCATTATGTGACGGTTCACTAAGGCATGCGCTATTTTCCACACATCTTTGCCTCAATTGGCTGAGCCAAAATATCGGCAAGATGCATGTCAGAATTATGTAGAAAATCTTTAACCGTAAAAATAATCTTTCAATGACTTTTGATGCGTAACTTTTTAATTTCAATTACCCATATGTATACATAGGGTAATGAAAGTATAGCATTCAATCAAAAATATGTATATATATATATTGCATTTTTTTACATTTTGGGACATCCTGATTTCAAAAAAGTTATCTAGGAAAAATGTCGTGGTCAGCATAACTCCCGAACAAATTGACCTACGATGTTCAAATTTGGTGTGCGGGTTTGTGGTATCCACTATTAGGTACCGTTAAGGTTTTCGTCAAAATTTAGCATGTACGTAAGGTAGCTGCCATTGAAAAAATCATATTTTTCAGTAATTGCTAAAAAAAGGCTCGAACGATTTCGTTCAAAAACACTGTGGTAATGTAATGCCTCTTAAGGTATTCTAAACATCTCCACCTCCGAAATTCCCGTAAAAATGCTTTAATGGCGTAAAATGTTGAAAAATGAATGCTTTCGACACAGAGTTCTCTTCCTTGATCATACCTCATTAACAATAATTTTTTCTTCTCTCCTCATTTTCGCTTATAATAAAGGATAATATAAGGATTATCGAAAAGTATATTGCCAAAATCGACATTTTAGAGAAGTTTTTATTTTTTACTCGTGTTGAAATTATTGCTAAAAATTACGCCAAACTGGCTATTTTTATTCAAATGAGAGAAACTAAGAAAATGGTAAGTAACACATTGTCAAATTTAACTGCAAAGACTAACGTTATATAGTGCAATGAGGAACTTTCACGTTTTTTTACTTTGCAATTTGGTGGGAAAAGCTACTTTTACGTGTGATGTCAACGCGCAGATGATGAACCAGACTAAAACCTGTTTTAAACCAGGTTCCTCCTAGGATTTTCGACAAAATCTATGCGTAATTAAGTCTCGATTTTTTATGCGTTTTTGGTCAAGTGACTCTTGCTTTGATTTCAAACTCGATTTTTTATTAATTGAAATCATAAAGATAAGAAATAATAGCACTGCTCAAATATATTCGTTGGATAACACTAGAAAATACAAAAAATATTCATTTTTCTCACTTGTGCAAGTTCCTCATTGAAAGTTGTGCAATGTTCCACACCCCTAGTTTTGCTTCTATTATCCTTATCAGAGCTGCAAATCCCTTGCGACCAACATTTCCATAAGATTCAAGAAAAAATTTCAACAGTTCTACAGTCTTCTCTGCTTCCTTTGTAGTCAATTTAAGGTGCATCTGCATGCTCTTCATCTTCTAAAATGTGTCTCACATTATCTACTATCTCCACATCTGTGAAGGTGCAGCATGTTGCCAGATGATCACCCACTTGCAAAAAAAATTTTGAAAGGAAAGTTGCCACTTAATCCTGATTTTATGCCATTCCAATCTTGAATTTATTTCGAACACATCATTTGCAGCGTCAACAGTTTCTTCTGCCTTTTTTTTCGATGCTTTCTCTATCTTCTTTGTCAATCTCTTCCTCCTCTTCACATCCATTGATAATTTCGAACAGTATTTCTGTGTCCCATTTCTTCATGCACAGTCCGTCATCCTCAAAGAATCCAGCACGTTAATCTTTGGGAAGGTACTTTCTTCATCAATGGCATTTACAAACTTGCGAACCAACTGTCTTCTGTAGCTAACTTTGAAGCTTCTAATTATTCCTTGACCCGTAGGTTGCAACTTTGCGGTAGTGTTTGCAGGAAGGAACTTTGCAGTGATATTTTTCAAAGCAGGCAGGTTATTTTGTACAGTGAAGTTATAAATAAACAGAATAATTTTCCTCTTTTTCACTCACACAGATTTGTCCCAAGGATTTTAGCCAATCCCCAAAGATTTCACTTGCCATCCAAGCTTTCCTGTTGGCTTTGTTGGTTGGTTGGTTGTATTCAGATTATCTGGCGCCGTCAGCAACACAAGTCTGTTGGCTTTGTACTTGAAAGGGAAAGACTTAACTTTAACAAGGCACCTAGGTTTTCCCGAGCGTCAGATCACGAATGGAGGAAGTTTTTCAGAACCATCTTCATTGGCAGCCAAGAGCACGGACAAACAAACTTTCATGGGCGCCCCCAAGAATATTTGCAAGGGGGTGCAAGACTAGATTTTTATCAAAATCATTAATTTTTTTTTTAGATATGTTAATTAATAATTATGCATTATAAATTATACTCTATGAGAATAGTTAAAATTCCTGGTATATATTTTTGAAAACGCAACCCTGTTAAAGAGAAAAAAATACAAAATAGTAAAAATATTAAAATATATATTTTTAATGATTTTTTTTTTATCATTCAACTAGATATCACGGTATTCAAGAGACAGTGTTCAGAATAGAGGAACTCAAAGATACAAAAATAAAGAAGAGTACATTCTTTTTACTTCTTCCAAGTTTCGGATATAATGAAAAAAAAAAAAAAATTTAAACACGAAGGCAGTATTGGAATATGTTCAATTGAATTCTAAAAATAGATTTCAAGATAGTATATCTGATGACTTAAAAAACAAAACATTTTCCTAGAATTTTGAGAACTACACAAAAAATGATTATTCAATAAAAGGAATAAATACTTCTACTCATCAGCCTCTAATAATTATAGACAACAAGCGCCAGAAAATCGTCATGCAAGTAGCTATAAAAAACGACATAGCAAAGAAACAAGACTAAACTAATAGGAAAAAAATACTCATTGTAACATAAAAGTATAAGCTGCATATATGCTTTTTTTTTATCTTGGAATTTACAACTTTTTTTTTTTTTTTTTTTAGAATTTCAAGAGCCAGAGGGGTGCAAGCGCACCCTCCTGGGGGTGCCCATACGAACTTTGCTTTCCGCCTCTGCACTGTTCCTCTTTAAACATGGTAGTTTTGACAGCTAAAAACAATGTTAAAAACATTGTAAAAAACAATGTTAAAAACATTGTAAAAAAACAATGTTATGTCTGCTTTTAAAGCTTTCCAGCCATCAGTTGGCGACTTTGAAATGCTCTCCTTGTCCAAATTCTTGGCCGAAGTCTTCCGCTTTTCTTTGTAACATCTGTTCACTGATAGGAATTACTTGGTCTCTACAGGCTTGGTTGCGTAAACCATTCCTTAGTCCATATCCGGAAAAGCACATTTTCTACTTCTTTTTACGTTCTTATTGTAGAGTTTAGTTGCAGTGTTCGGTTTCAAGTACAAAGTAGAAGACCAATATGTAGAAACAATATTACAACAACATAGAAGCACGTCAAACTGTCATAATCAAATTTCAACAAACATCTTTCCATCCACCTATCAAGAAGCATCCACTTTTTATGTACACACAAGCAAAAACCAGAATGAAGTCAAATGTGGAACAAAGTGTTGCCACTCATACAAATTATGAAGATTAATATCTCCATTACGGCACTTGCTTGTTGTAGTAGAGAAAGATCATATGGCAACAAACGACCGACCAGTAAAACTTCTTACCTAGAAACTTTTTCTCAACAACTTCTCGATTTTTGATGAACGCAGAGAAAGTGTTAGCTGGTAAACAAAACTTCTGCAATTTCAATTTTATTCATTAACTCTGCACTTGAGACGGCCTCCTATTTACCGCTTATCCCTTCCTCCTAGTAAGAGATGATAGAGTAGGCCCACCTTAGCCCTCCCTTCAAACGGCAGTCTATGTCCAGCATTCATTGAGTGTTCACTGCACAACTGAATGCAAATGCAGACCTTGTACAAGCTACTTACCCAAAAGGAAAAGTCAACTAGATTTAGCTGCAAATATTATGATACCTATTTGTGCCTTGAACATGCAGTTGTCATTTGTGCCAAAAAGAACTCACAAGACTGAATTGTTTTATTATTTAATAGTACACGGTTCCCACTCAAATCACAGAATGAAAATCAATGACTTTTCAGGACCAAACTAATGTTTTTAAGGAGCTCTGAAAATTTGTTTCTAGGAATTATGTCCATCAATAAATTTTTAATAAAATATATTCTATCAAAACAGTTACAAGTTGGTAGAATTCCGATACGGTGTTGATAAGTGGAGGATAGCAGGTCTGAGTTATATTTTTATAAACTTTGCAGTTAGCAGGGATGAGTGATCAGAGAGCAAAAAGGAGGAAATTCAAAAATTCGTTAAAAAAGCTCGCGGATGGAATACACTAAAATTCAACAAAAGAGTATGTAGGAAGGATGATTCAATAATTTTAAAGATACAATGAAATTTCTCATACTATATAATAATTACATTTCAAATATTAGGAGTTAGTGAAGTAATCTGGGAGGAAAGGGGAGCCAAGAGGGAAAATCTTTTGTTTAGATATGAAGAAAAGTATACTTTTTGCAGGAAAAACTGGTTCAGATCAGAAAAATGTGGATCCTCAAGACAGGGACAAAGAGGAGGAAAATGTTACATAAAAAACCAAAATGGAGGAAATCCTCCAAAAGGAGAAAAACTGACATCCCTGAGTTAGGCATACAACATTCACAAAAATTAAGGACCTCCAAGCATTTTCAAGGACTTTTAAGCACCTCTAAGCACTTTCAAGGCCTTGATAACAAGTTCAAATTTATTAAGCACTTTTCATGACTTTTAAGACTGTGAGAAACCTGTAATGATATATAGGTAACTGATCTTTTTAAAAAATATTATTAGTATTAGTAAAAAATTGTATTTTTACATAGACTTTTTGAAAATGAGCAACTTGCATGTTTGATAATAAAGAAATGTTGTACACTTCCTTAATTCAAGTGTTTCGGAACTCCTTAACTAAAAACAAATAAAAAATGTTTCCCCTGCAAAATAAACGAAAGATCTCTTGGGTCGATTGCGCGTTGCAAAGTGATTTTTTGATTGCGCATACCCTAGGGATGAAGGATTTCCATCCAAGAATTTTAGGAATTTCATCTTTTCGTCAATAGATAGAACATTTAATTTTATTTTTACTCCTGCCATACTAAATGCCTTCCAAATAGATTCACACACTGTTTAAGATAACACACGCTGTCGCAAAACATCCGACATCTAAGAAAGTTAACGAAATGAAATTCTTTCTTCATAGTTCTGACCCAAGTGAACCTGACCTCTGAACAACTGGACCTAGTGGTCATGCCCTGATCATCAATCAACCCCTCTTATCTTCTGAGTCATTGTGTATTGTACTCTTCTGTTGGTTGGAGAGCATGTCCTGACACCACAATCTAAGACACCCCCCCCCCTTCCTCGAACCTGTCCACACCTACTTCCTGGTAGGCCATGTTATTTTTCTCTGTCTGCAACTTGTGTTTTTGAAAAAGGGTGGTCTTTGAGCGTTGATTTTTGTAATTTACACTATACGAAATTCAAGACACAGAGGTCTTGAAGGAAATCTTTTCAAGACAGACGTGGAAAGTACATTTAAATTTAGATTACAAATGTAGGGAATTTCAAAAAGTTTGAGATGCCGAAGTTTTCGAGATAGACAGGTTCGACTGCATTTCGCATGTAAAGAATAAAATGATTCTTGTATTGGAAAATAGAAACACCATGTGTATTGGAACCAAAATGGTTACATTACACTTCTTTTCAATAACACAGTTGACTTGATGCTTGTCACTTGGTGGGTTATTAAACAACTAAAAACTGCTCTGTCAGTCTGGTGACAAGAGGTATTACATTAATTGTAATAAAATTACTACTCATTAGCTTAATAACCAAGCATACCTTACAGCGAAAAATAAATAAATATTGAGATCAAGAAAATAGGAAGTGAAATTACAATGCGACAGTCAATGAACATGCCAAATCATATCCGTGAGTGTATTTTTAAATACAAAAAAAAATATTTTTAGATTTACGTCACTTGTTTTGAGGAGTTTTTTTATTCCACTCAAATATATTCCATGGTTAACAGAAATATCCAAATTATCTAGTGGTGAAAAATTGCTGCGAACAGCTTTTGTGCGTTTTACTGAGATTGATCCATTGCTCTTCATAATTTAATTTAATAATAATAACTAATAGAATAACTAATTTAGTGCAAGCTATTAGATTTTTGCACTTATTTAGTTACTTGTGTTGAATTTAAATTCTTTTTAAATACTGCGCAAGAAATTTGGCTATCAAGAGATCACATAAAATTTAAGAAATAAATATTACTCTACATAAGCCTAATTTAGCATGAGGAATAACTCATTTAGTGCAAGCAATTAGTTACTTATGTTGAATTTAAATTCCTTTAAAATACTGTGCTATAAATTTGGCTATCAAGAGATCATTAAAAATTTAAAAAATACATAGCATTCTTCATTAACTTAATTTAACATGGGAAATAAATACTTTAGTACAAGGTATTAGTTGCTTGCAAATTACTTGTGCTGAATTTAAATTCCTTTAAAATACTGCACAAGAAATTTGGCTATCAATAGATCCCTTAAAATTTAAGAAATAACATAACCTAATTTAACATGTGGAATAACTCATTTAGTACAAGCAATTAGTTACTTAGGCTTAATTTAAATTCCTTTCAAATACTGTACTAGAAATTTGGCTATCAAGAGATCCTTAAAAATTTAAGAAATACATAGCATTCTTCATTAACTTAATTTAACATGGGAAATAAATACTTTAGTACAAGGTATTAGTTGCTTGCAAATTACTTGTGCTGAATTTAAATTTCTTTAAAATACTGCAAGAGAAATTTGGCAATCAAAAGATCCCTACAAAATTTAAGAAATATATACTACTCTTCATAAGCCTAACTTAACATGTGAAATCATAATTAAGTGCACGATTTAGTTTTGAACAGTAAGCTTTAAGTTAATTGTTCAGTAAGGATTTGTTTTTCCAGACTACTGTCATCTAACCCTAACCACTAGTTGAACAAATTCAAGATATAATGCATAAAAAATAAACGAAAAAGATTTAATGTAATCAAAGTTTTAAAATGCACTCTTGTTAAGCATCTTAATTATTCTTTGCAATTTAAATACAGCTCTACATAATTGCGTTGTCAATAAAGCATTCTTACACTTGCTATTATATTTACTGAAATGAAATTGCAATCAATTCAAGATCAAATTAACCCAAAGAATACACTGATACCGTAAATAGAGCATTAGAAGTAAGTTTGCCACAAAATGCGAAGCTACGCAATTTTGACTTAACAAAACGTGCTGGCTTAAGACGCTAAATGGCTCAACGTGCATTAATAAGATTAAAAAACAACGATCAAACTAAAGCCATTTCAGAAAGTAATAAGCTACAAAACAATATTACATCCAAAACAAAAGTATAAATTAATTTTAAGTATAAAATCATAAGCAAAGGACACCAGTGGAAAATGCGAGAAGACTTACCATATCCTCATCATCTTCTCTGATTCTTTCAAGTTTTTGTTTGTAATAGCTAAGATATATTCTGGCGTTACCCATTGTTAATCTTTGAAAAAGATTAAGAGTAAATAAATTAAAATTAACTGGATATCATGAGCAGAGGAGCATCAGAGCAGAAACCAAACAAACAGCAATCTTCCCTGTGATGTAATTATCAATGCCAGTTTACAGTTAAGAAAAATTGGCTTGACAGAAAAAATAATATAAAACACACTAGTAAACATATGCAGCAACAAGGACCATTCCGATTTATGATTGGTTGAAAACTAGCATTCATTATTGAATGTGAAATATGATTGGACAAACGTTTTTGTTGACTATAATGATAAATAGAAATTACTTCTATGAATAGTACGCAAAGAAATTTCTTATTAAAAGTATTGTAGCTTATCAAATATTTCTGATAACCACCAAACCTTGACCACAAAAATTTGTAAATTTCCATAAGACTATTTGAGATTTCTGAAAGACCTCCACTGTGTTTCCCTCATTTTATTCCAAGCACAACTTTTCCAAAAAAGAAATCTTGGGGAAGGGGGGTTGTTTTTTAAATGTGCATATATTTATTTTTTTAATAATTAGATGTGACTGAAAAGAAACCTTCTCGTTATATTTATATTTCATAATATATCGTGTTACAAACCGGTCAATTTGACTGAAATAAGGAAACCAACAATAGATGGCGCTCCTTGTTATTAAAAATAGAATATTTCATGTTGATGTTTGGTAATGTGATTAAATTTAGATTCCTGAGTGGAAGGTCAACTTATATTTTGTCTGTTTGTGTTACTTAATATTTTAAAAACAAGAAACTTCATTAGAATTTTATTCGGAACTGAATGTTGTGTTTTAGAACTGCTATCAAATCAAATTCATTTCAGTGTGTGATAGATGGTTTGTTGCCTAGCAACTTGGGGTAAGTTGAAGTGCTTGTCTTTGTTGACATTGTTTCTTAGCGATTGTATAATTTCATGCATTTGAGTGCAATAGTCTGCAAGTTCAAAATTTATAGTTGGTACTTGACACTCCCTCTCGTTTCAGTGTAAATTTCGAATTGTTGATATTGAATTTTATTCTAAAATTGTAGATTTTTTTTTTTTATATGTATTTTCTTAGTGGGCACTTGGGAAAGGATACAACTATTTTAACAGATTTTACTTGCTAGTGCAAACTGTTAAAATGCAAAAAAAAAAAAAGCAAAAAAAAAAAAACCATTGATTTGTAAATTAAATTACCTTTTTGATTGATAACTTTTCCCCCCATCTAATTAAAAGTATTTGTAACGTAAGAATCGTATTTTTTTTTTTTTTTTTTTTTTTATGCAACACTTGTGAACTTAAACAAAGTTTATTCTTTTTACAAGAATGGTGATAATATTGAAAAATTGCAACAATTTCAATCAATTTTATTATAATTACACTTGTTCTTGCTTACAAAATTTTGCTCTCTAGATTTATTTAATATACTAACCATTACAAAAGGTTTCGACAGTATATATTATCCAGTTCTGATCTCTTTCTATCAAGCAAAAGTTGTGTTATTTTTGTAATAACCCAAGTACTGAAAAGAAGATTTTTAAGTTTTCATTTCTATAAGAATACACTCATTTCAGTTTCTTTTTAAAAAGCATTTATTTAATGTGTCACAAAAAGCTTTTGAGTAAACAATGTTTGACACTTATTTCGTTGACCAATTTCGAAAAAGCCAAAAGGCAGCTTTAGCGCCAATAATGATTAACAGTGATATTGCAAGTTAGCTGTTGGAACTGAAGTCCTTCATTTTTAAATTCTTTATAACTTCAATTTTTTTTTATGGTCCGCTGGGTAGGTTGATGGCAGGTAAATCTGAAGAGGCCTAATTAACTACCTTGCCGTCATCCAATCAGGCTGAAACTTGGCAGATAGATTTGATGACAACACATTCAATCGAATTTTGAAAGCGGCCACTCTCCCACTAAAAGGTTGCTTTTACACACGCTTCTATAATCGCTTTGAAATACTAATAAATCCCATATAACCAATCATTATTGAAACTCTTTCCTGTTGTCAAAACTGTTTTAATCAAAATAAATAATTGGTAATTGAGCGTGAATGCATAAATTCATTATGGAGTCAAGTCCAGTCAATTAAACTTTGCGTTGCCTAGCAACACTATAGTTAAATAATTTTAATCGATCATTGTTGAAACTCTTCCCTGTTGCCAAAATTGTTTTAATCAAAATAAATAAAAGATATGTGTTTCTATTACCTTTTGTCAGACTTGTCAGCTTTTCCTCATGTGCTGTTATCCAGATACCATGCTTAATTCAAGCATGTTCAATTGGGCGATATATTATGACTGAAACCTTCCCTTACTAAGGTTGACGAAGCAAAGTCTTCAAAAGGTTAATTAACCCTCTTTTCGTCTTCCCAACCATCTGAATCTCGGCAAATAGACTCGTTGTAGATGATAATGTAATCAAGGTGCAAAAAAGAAGTTAAGCGGTAAAAAGTTGAAAAACTTCAGTGTTTAAAAAAAGAGTTATCTCCCTTTGAACGTTATTGTCCGTCAACAATTCTTCCTCCTCTATTATACCTCCATAATAATTATCGCCAAACTGACCAATTACATATAAAGTCAAACCACGTTAACACGAAATCGCTTAGCATGAAATCCCGTTTTAACGGGAGGTAAAAGCAGTTCCCCGTACTTAAAACTTAACATTAGTTTATTCGTTTAACACGAAATTCGGTTAACGTGAGCAATTTCAGCGGCCCCATCGATTTCACGTTAACAGCGTTTGACTATATAACACTAAATTACACCAATACATATCAGATTTAAATGTAGTAACCAGTATTATAGTTGAATTGAAAGTGGTGCTATGTCCCACACACAAAGTTTCAATTTGAGTTTGTCTCTCTCATACAACTTTCAATCTGGAACAGATTATGTTTGAAGTCGAGAGGTTGAATGCTTGCCTAGCATCCAAAAGAGTCCTGGATTGAGCCACCACTTGGTACTCTGCAGTATCTATTTTTAAAATGAGCAAATACGTCGGTGATTGTGTTCTGCTGTCTCGTCTTGGTTATCAGGATACCTGAGTTGGAGTCTTCCTGGATTTCTTTTGCTTAAATTTGAATTACAATTTCCACTTGACATCCTCTCTTGCTCTTTGTCGCTTAATCTATTCTGTGCAGTTAAAATCCAGTTCTTGTGGTGATGTCGTGAAGACTTGCACTTGAAAATTTTCAATACAATTAAACAATGTTAAACAGGAAATAATTTTTTATTTAGTGTACAAATTCAAAGTATAATAATATAAGCCATAAAAACTAAGTTTTTAATATGAATTCTTTACTATGCATTGCCAATTTTTTTTATTCATTAACGTAACCCCACTTCTCTTGCCATTGTGTGCTTATTTTTAATATTTTAAATTAGTTGCAAACACCATCTCTATCAGTAAAATATGCGGTGAACTACTTTTCAAAATTTATTCATTAAAAATGAATGTGAATTTATGCACTCACATCCAAATACTTTTTATTTATTCTGATTAAAACAGTTTTATTATTTATTGAAAGAATTTTGAGAGCAGGAAAAAGTTTCTTCAATGATCGGTTAAATGCTATTTCAGCGCAATTGGATGATGCCAAGTTGGTTTATTAATTTTTCATAAAAGCAATCTTTTAGTGACAGTCACAGCCCCAAAATTTGATAGAATGCATTGTCATTGACATCAAATCTATCTGCCAAGTTTCAGACCTATTGGATGATGTCAAGGGAATTAATCAGATCGCCGCAAGTTTGCTCGCCCTCGACAAACATACACTCAAAATTGAGGTCAATATAATGGGTTTAAAAAGTATTGCATCGATAGTTAGTGAAAATATTCATTCTTTACCTTAGGAACAATGAAATTTTTTATGGAATCCTTAAAACAAAGCCCCTAATATGGGTTTGTAGATGAGAAACGAGCTTTTCATGTGAAAATTTGCATTTTGTTTTGTATAATTATTCTAATCAAATAAATTGGCTCCTTTCACCAAAGTGGTGATAACGCTAATTTTTAAAGATTTTCCTAACCACACCAGTGCTAAGTCATTCTGTGTTTCTACCGCTCAATTTAAAAATAAAAAAAAAATAAAACAAATTGCTCCATTTTTTTTACATTGGGTAAACATGTAAAAAACATATGCATGGTAACATGCATCCTGCATAATCATCCTAAACTTATAACTTCTTAATCTGTGTTATTGATGCCAGTCTTTGTAAATACATTTGAGAATATTGAATATTTTTGAAAAATAAAAATTGCAAATTTTTACCTACCTACAACCTTTACCAAAAAAATAAATCGGTTTTAATAAATCTAAAACTCATCATGCAGCGGGGTTTTTTTCTTCTTCTCTCTGTAGCTAGTCCAGAAACAGGGTGGAAGACAGAGGGGACCGACGGTATAATCCGCCCACCCCCCTCAAAATTGTGTGAAATCTTGTTTCACCACTTCCCCTTCTTTTTTTGTGTAACTTGTTATATGTATTTAATTAAATTTTCAACCCCTCCCCTAAAAAGAATCCCGGGAGCAGACGAAAGAAAAGTTTTGACCTACATATCAACTACCAAACATATATAAACGAAGAAAAGTAATTATATTTAAACCGCTTTACTGAACAGGGCCTGTCGGCTATATTTTGAAAGCTGTAAAAATCTAAAAAATAAGCTATGAAATTAGTTACAAATGTTACCAACAGATGGAGCTGTAGTTGAAAATTCTAGAAATATGCTATAAATTTGTACTCTACAATCACGCTAACTTTCTTTCACATTTAAAAAGTGAAACTGTCCCAAAACTGATCACACTAAGCTCTTTCAAACCACTCTTTATTCATAAGAACTGCAGTGTTCAGCGCCATTTGTTTGCAACATTTGTAACCAATTTTGAAAATTTAGTATAAGATTTTTGCACCTTTCAAAATGACTATACTTTTTGTTTCGTTTTTTCTTCTCACTCTTTGTTTTTTGAGTTTTTAAAATCAGGAAGTCGTTCACTGGGTATGTGCAGTTTAGACGAAGTTCTTTCCATTACAATGAGGAACTTGCACAAGTGAGGAAAATGAATATTTTCTGGTGTTATCCAACGAATATATTTGAGCAGTGCAATTATTTTTTATCTTTATGCTTTTAATTAAACAAAAATCGAGTTTGAAATTAGCCGAAATTGAAGCAAAAGTCACGTGACCAAAAACGCATAAAAATAAAAACGTGGTTAGGCAGAGATAAAGTCGCAAAACGAAGGAGAAACCTCGTCTAAAACAGGTTTTAGACTGGTTCATTATCTGCGCGTTGACGTTTTGCGCAAAAGTGGCTTTTTCCCGCCAAATCGCAAAGTGAAAAACTAAATATTTTTTTAACTATCTATCCGAGCTCAAATTTTGGAAAGAATGGTATTGTTTTTCATAATTTTTTCTCTACTTTTATTTAAAAATAAAACCAAAAAACTTTAAAGTTCCTCGTTTATTTTAAAGCAAGAGCTGCCTCAACAGTTTACCTGCTTTTACAGAAATTCCTATTTACTTCAAAGTTACTAAAAGACTCCAATTGTGCTTAAGGCTCTTTTTAGCACATAAAGTTGTTTTTTGCCGCATTAGATAAATGAAGTTTTGACAAATTCCTTTCCATTGCAATTTATTTTAAAGCAAGCACTGCCCCAACAGTTTCACAATAAATAGTTTTATTTACGCTGCCATCAGTAGCAGATTTTAAAGCATTACGTCGCGGGTCTAAAAGCTCACTTGACATCTGTGTGGTTAGAGCTCTGGACTTGCATGCCGAATTCTGATCGTGGGGTTAGGCATGGATGTTTGTTGTGGTTCGGATTCCACGTGAAACTGTAGGTCCCAGCCTGATTAGGTTGGTTGGTTGTATTCAGATTATCTGGCGCCGTTAACAACACGAGGGCTATAATGCGCCGAAACATTCGTCATTAGACAAGCCAACATACATTTACAAACACCCATGCCAAACACGGGACTCGCAGTCTAGAAGCTAGCACGCTAACCACTATACCGTTTGGTCCCCGGCCTTATTGTGCCCAAAAATATGTCGTTGAGCGTACAAACCTATCGTGAGCCTAAAGCAGCCAAATGTTTTTGTTGGCTGTAGCATTGTATCTTACACATTCACAGTTGGTGTCTCGCTTTATAAATCCCACTCTGTTTTTACTTTGGAGACGTTTGCAATTTTTCTTCGACCTTCAGTAGATTTAATTCTGCATCTAACGCAAGTTTTGATTCAACAATTGCAGGGGTCTATGCGGAAGGAAATTTGGGTCCGTTTACTGACCCTTCACAAGATTCCATGTTGAAAAATTTGCATCTATAATTAAGATATTTAAATGTTGTAGGAGTAGATGGATACCATTGTATATGTTTGTAAGTATGTAGTCAACATTAAAAATTTAAAATTGTTTTTATTATTGCATGAAAGTCAAAAATATATATAAAATTAGAAATTATTCACAAAATTGTTATTTTTTTCGCAAAATTAAATTTGTTTTCACAAAATTAAATTCTTTTTCACATAAATAGAACCCTGTAAAATAAAACCTGGATAGACCCCTGGATCGTAAGTGCCTTTTGAAGCATGGTACACTTTACCACCAATAGAATAATATTGCAGTTATCAAATTATTACTTATAAAATAATGTTGTTGTATGAATTACTTAAAGTTAGATATTCCTTATGTTTTCAGGTCAACACTCCTTCGCGCCAAAAATTGTGTTCCCTTAGTTTAAAAAATAAATGCAGAAATAAAATGATGTGCAAAACAGTTCAGAAATGAAAACCCCAGAATACTTAAATGTACATGACGCAACTGGCCAAGATGGAGCAAAGAGCGAAAGTCACATTAAAATACAAGGACAGACCATTTAAAAAAATAATAACCACGGGCCAATTAAAAGACACAATTATCTTGCAAGTATCTAAGTTCTTAGCGTGTATACTCGACATCTCAGCACAGGATTTCAAATTTGATAGTGACGTTTAATTTCAAACACACCCTATTTTGTCTAACAAGTTGTTTAGTACAATGATTCTTAACAATGTCTGAATTCCTAATTAAAAAGCAGTCCCTTAATGACGTTATCTATTAATATCCATTTGTATGTAATAAACAGCTTTTTTTCTTCTTTTTTTTTCAAACCCTAAAGTGTTGTTGAGTTCAATAGTCAGCCATAGAAATATGGTAACTGACATACATTTGAGTTTTTTAAGATGAACTCCTAGCAAGGATCATGCCCTATACTTGCTATGTTACTATCCTCTTGCACCGTGCATTCAGAAACTACTTTCTCTAACCACCTTGACATTTGGTGAGTAGGTAGGAAAATAACCACTTAATGAAATGACATAAATTGTTTTCGTTTAATGTTTAGCTATTGGAAATGAAAATTAAAATATATTAGGCAATATTTTTGAGTTTCTAATTTGTTTCATTTCATTAAATGTTTTTTTTCTTACCTACTCAACAAATGTGAAGGTGGTTATAGAAAGTAGTTTCTAAATGCGCTGGGCTAGAAGATTGTAACATAGCGAGTATAAGGAATAATCCTTACTTTTACTTCCTTTTAAAATATCATCTTTACTTGTTCTGTAAATTACACTCATGTAGCTTTTGAAAATTTTAATTTGTATGCAATTAATTGAGTGTTTAAACTAACACTTATTGAGTGTTCGAAACAAAGTATTACACTTGAAAGAATTGATGCTCACACTCAAAATTCGCTTTTATATTTCGGCTGCCCAAAAAAAGGTATATATTATTTATTCCATAGATACCACTTATTGGCATTCAAAGTGAAAGTTGTAAAATACAAGTTCCAACAGTAAAACTTGAAGACCAAATACAAGTTTGCGATAAATTAGCAAAAATAATTCATTCCGTTAAAGCCATTCTTTGTAAATATTTCTATGCCTATGATCGCACTCTTTAATGCAACAAATGCCGGTTTTAAGGAGTTCAAGTTTTAAAGTGTGTTTTTTTTTTTTTTTTTTTTTTGTGGTGAAAAAGAAGTTGTTCGAAAAATGTTGGAGTATACAGAGATGCCAACTTTATTTTTACTTCTTTTTAAGTCCTTTAATATTAACTTCGATTTGGGGTGGGTGTGGGTGGTTGGGTGCGTGCGTGGGTCGATGGTGGGCAAATCTGCGGAGACCCAATTAACCCACCCTTACCGTCATCCAGTGGGACTGAAACTTGGCAGATAGATTCGATGTCGACGACAACGCTTTCTATTAAACTTTGGAGGCTGACACTGAACGGTCGCCTTTGCGGAATACTAATAAACCAACTTGCCGTCATCCAACCGCGCTGAATGAGCATTTAACATATCATTGAAGAAACTCTTTCCTGTTGCCAAAATTGTTTTGATAAATTAAATAAGTAATAAAATTGTTTAAATCGGAATAAATAAAAGATATTTAGACGCAAGTGCATAAATTCGCGTTTATTTTTAATGAATATTGAAAAGTAGTGTACTCCATATTTTGCTGATAGATGTGTTTTTAATATTTAAAATTAGAGGCCTACGCCAAGCACACGCTGGCAACTGAAACAGCGCTTTGTTAATATATATAAAAATTGGCGATGCATGTAAAGGACTTATATATTAAAAACTTTGTTTTTATGTATAATATTATTACGGTTTACTCATGGCCAATACTCTTACATTACGATGAATGAATGAATACGAGATATACCATAGATATTTTATCGCCGTAACACTCAACGTAAATCACGGCAATAGCGAAAATTGATTTTTATTATTTAAATTTCAGATTGTTCGCGTAAATCTCTTCCTTGGGTTTCAGAAAAACGTCCGTAAAATCATGAAAAATCCGTAAAAACTACGGGAAATCTGTAAAAAATCTGTTGGCATCCCCGACTGCATAATTTTGACACTCTCTCAATCAACAATACCATCCTTCGGTTTTATCCCCAATCTTGACAACCTACGTTTTACATACTCTTTTAAAAGTCTCTTATCAGTGAAGTCTTCCCACCGAAAAGTAGGCGGTGTGCCGGAAACGTGTCCGGCAAGTTATCCTGTCCGATTCTTGACCAGATTACCCAATCCCCCAAACGGTATATATTGTCAAAAATACAACCAAAAAAAAAAGGAAGCTTTCTTTTTTGAGGCCACCCATCGCCGATGTTTTGATACGGGTCCTTGGTTCTGTGGATCCGTCCTCCCCCCCCCCCCCCCCGTACGTGAGGTTCGTTTCCTGTAATCATGTGTTGTAGGGCCCGCTGGGTTTTTGTTTAAAAGTAGCAGCTCTATTTATTTGCATGCTGCAACAATGAGTTTCCTGACTTGGCCTCCACTTTTAATGCATTGGGCTAAAGTGCTAGTTTGGCAAAAAAATCGCCAAACTGGCGCTGTTTAATGTCCTCTGTGATCTTAAGGTGATTCAGTTTCTTTTTATGGAAATCTTTCTGTTAACTTCGATTTGGTGTGTGGCTGTGCGTGTCGTTTGCGGGCAAATCTGCGGAGGCCTGATTAACCCCTTTGCCGTCATCCAATCGGGCTGAAGCTTGACAGATGGATTTAATGTCGATGGCAATGCATTCTATCAAATTTTTGGGGGCTGTAACTGTCACTAAAAGGTCCCTTTTACAGAATACTAATAAACCAACTTGCCGTCGTCCGATCGTGCTAAAATAGCATTTACCGACCATTGAAGAAACTCTTTCCTTGTTGCCAAAATTGTTTAAGTAAATAAATCACAAAATTGTTTTAATCAGAATAGATATTTAGATGTGAGTGCATAAATTCACGTTCATTTTTAACGAATAAATATTTTAAAAGTTGTCTACCGCATATTTTGCTGATAAGAGATGTTTTTAATATTTAAAATTTGATGCAGATACCAAGCACACCCTGACAACAGAAACGGCGTTATGTGAATGAATTAAAAAAAAATGGCAATGCATATAAAGGATTTGTATTAAAAACTTTGTTTTTATATATTTCTTTTTTTGACCACAAATGTGAATGATGTGCATTTTAAAGTATTTTTTATTAACTTTAATTGTGTATGTAGCGGGCAAATCTTGGGGGGGGGGGGGACTAATTAATTCACTTGCCTTCATCCAATCGAGTTGAAACTTGGCAGATACACTCGTTGTCAATGAAAATGAGTTCTGTCAAATTTAGGAGCAAAAAAAAATTGGTCTGTGTCCTGCAAAAGCTGGCTCTCTGCGTAGTGGTCAAACATTATGATAAATCGAGCTGAATTCAAAAAAAATTTAAGAGGAAGCCCTAGTAAGGATGATTCTCTATGCTCGCTATGTTACAATCTTCTAGTCCAGTGCATTTATAAACTACTTTATTTAAAACCTTGACATTTGGTGAATAGGTTCGAAAAATATCCCTTAATGAAATGACGTAAATTGTTTTCATTTAATGTCTATCTATTATAAATGAAAATTGAAAGAGCAAAAGACAAAACCAGATGGAGCCACTGCATCGGCATCGACGCTAAGATTTCGAATGTAAAATAAAATATATTAGACGCTATTTTGGAGTTTTTAATTTACGTCATTTCATTAAGTAATCCTTTTCGTACTTACTCACCAAATGTGAAGGAGGTTAAGAAAGTAGTTTCTAAATGCACCAGGCTAGAAGATTGTAACATAGCGAGTGTAGCGAATCATCCTTACTATACTAAACTTCAACTTAACTAGACATCACTTAGACGGAAGATCGTCACAGTACTCATAGGTATTTAATCCATTTTGGCGGAGTGAAGACATAATTCTCTCCAAACCTTATAGCCTTTTGTTCTCTACAGGGTTGTGGTTTGGCGAACATTATGCTTCCACGCCGCCAAAATGGATTAAATACCTATGAGCACTATGACGATCTTCCGTCTAAGTGATGTCTAGTTAAGTTGAAGTTTAGTATAGGACTTCTTCAACAAAACAAAACAAATCCGTACGACCCATTATTTATAAAATTCCCATTTGGCTTGCATTTCCTTCAACTTGGCAAATTTTAAAACCGCGCACCTGGCAGTCCTAGCAATGGCAATGGACCTGACGTACGCTTCGCTAACCTTTTTATATTTTGCTTGTAACACCCTTTTTCATTCGAATTCTTTTTTTCCTTCCAATGCCTTCTTGGAGTTCGGGTTCGGATGACCGCGCTCGACTGCTTTTTCCGATACCCTTCGATGTTTTGTTCTCTTAATGAATAGGTTTTTAATTCGATTTTAGTTTGTTTGTAACGATTTTCGAATTTACTGTGGGTGTTAGAGAGGGAGGGGAAAAGGGGGGAGGGTACTTTTTTTGTTAGGCTCTTTAGGTCAGTTGGACTTTGGCCGCGGACGAGTGGGTTTGCTTTGGGAAAAACTTTTGTTGATTTCCAAGATGTTTTGGTTTGTCGAAATGGAAGTTTTGGAGACAGTGTTCGGATTTCGGAAGAAAAAACGCTTTTATAATCGAAGATAGATAATAACAGAAAGAGAAGTGAACATATTACATTGTGCTTTTTCGTTCTGTTACAATTTGAGTAGTTTCTTTTATATTTTTTGAAAGAAAAACATCGGTAATTTATATTTGGAAAAATTCCTGTTCGAAGAACAGCTTTGTTTCTATTTTACTTGAGAATGCTATTGGGTTAGAATATTTGGATTTTTATTAATATATTTACACATAATTTTTTTTTTTTTTTTTTTTTTAACTTTAAATTTCTCATATGTTTACATAGGGTAATGAGAGTATTGTTTTCGGTCTAAAAAATATTAGTTTTTTTCCCTCCCCCCCCCCCCCCATTTCTCCACGTTTTGGAACATTCCAACTTAAAAAAAGTGGTCTAGAATAACTGTATGTTTGTGTATACGTGATCAGTGTAACTCCCGAAGGAATTAATCTATGATGTTCAATGGGGCCCACCATTAAGGTTTCCGTCAAAATTGCGCATGTGCATGAGATAACTGTTATTGGAAGAAAAAAAAAACTTTCAGTAATTGCTAAAAAACAGCTCCACCGATTTTGGTGAAAATCGCTCTGGTAATGCTTCTTAAGGTGTTCTAAACATTCCCACCTCAGAAATTTTCGTAAAAAGGCTATAAGGGCATAAAAAGTTGAAAAACGAATATCTTGAACACGGAGTTCTCATCCCTTGAGCATCGATCATCAACGACCATTTTTCTCCTCATCCTCTGTTTCACTTAGATGGAAGGATAATTCAAGAATTATCAAAAAGTGTATTGTCAAGTTCACAAATTCGCCATTTTGGCGGTGTGTTTTTGTAAGGGGGGGGGGGGGGATTTTTTCAAATGAATGAAATTATGAAAATGGCAATAACAATATTCCACGTCAAATTTAAATATAATGACCAGTATTATAGTGTAACTGAAAGTTGTGCGATGTTCCATACATCCTAGTTTTCTATTAAATTCCCCTTCAGTGTTGACATCCATTTTTGCTTCTGCACTACAATGTAGCCAGAAGCTTATGCACAGGCTGTGTTCTTCCCGTCTAAAATCAACGTTACTAAGAAAATTACAAATCCTTTGAACACACATGATATATCAAATGAAAGGTCTCGTTCAGGCAAGTAGTAACCATACCCAAATCAACCGGAAGTGCCAGTAATGAAATTTTTTTCACTAGTACAGCGTTTTTTAAAAATGGCACTGGCACACATAACTTTGAAGGTCTTAATTGATACTGAATGTTACTAGATTTACACCAGCGCTAGAAGTGTGGATAGACGCGAGGTGACGCGTCCCTTACTTTTCAAGAAAAGACCCACGCGTTCCCACACTTCTAAAACCACTGAAATTCATCCCCCTCCCCCACTTTTAAAAACATCCGTCTAATAACTACTGACGAAAAATAACCTTTAAATTTAGTGACACTGAGAAAAAGTGATTTAAAGTTTTCAAATGTAATAATAATTAAAAAAAAATATGATTTTTATATCATACAATTATAAAAATGTATTGTTGCGTGGACAGGTTCGAAAGATTTGAAGCTAAAGTAGATCAAAACTTGCAGAAATTTATTCCAAAATAACTCTTCACAGTTCTCTTACAGCTCCAGAACTTTTCGTTCTAGTAGACACAATACAGCTCTTTTCGCCTCAATAGAGCACAAAACAGCAGTTAAAAACTTGACAACAACTGCTAAATCGCCGCAAAAGACAATGCAATACAGTTCGCTTTAGAACTACGTGGAATGTTCACTGAGATTCAGTAATTCCAGTCAACTAACGGACTCGGCTAACAACTAACTTCAGTGACTCAAAATCAGTCAACAACTAACTGTCTACTGACTCATGGCCGGGCTTTTATAGGAGTCAAACCTTCTGGAGACTTCTAGAGGTAGATATTTGGAGAACTTTCCAGATCGTAGTCGAAAAGTCTATACATGTACACGGGGACCGAAAATGTCGCCAAATGGTCGCCAAGTTTGGCGACATTTGACGAGATTGCCATTACCATAATGTTAAATGCCCTGCTCCTTGTAAAACTCGCTTCCCAGCGTTATCTCTGTAAAACTCGTTATCAAACATTAGTAGACACACTGCAGGGAAGCCAAGCTAACGACGAACTATTGCACTGCCTTATGCGAAATGTACATAAATTTTACTATTTACAAAATTAACACTACGAAATATTTACTTATATACAAAAATTCGTAACAGTATTAGCCGACCAAACGGTATAGTGGTTAGCGTGCTAGCTTCTAGACCGCAAGGTTGCGGGTTCGAGTCCCGTGTTGGCATGGGTGTTTGTAAATGTATGTTGGCTTGTCTAATGACGAAATGTTTCGGCGCATTATAGCCCTCGTGTTGCTGACGGCGCCAGATAATCTGAATACAACCAATCGTAACAGTATTATACTACTTTCAATAATGATATATGAGTATTTATATTAACAAATACTGTTACACTTGGTTAATTTATATCTTTGGAGGGACTTTAGTAGTATGTAAATGATGGCTCTCATATGCGTGAAAAAAATTGATGGCTCTGATATGCGTGTAGTGGTAAGTAGGCAGTCGTGGACTGCCTTGATTGCGCGTAGCAGTTCACAACTGCCAGCACCGATACTCAGTGGAAGTAGGCAGTCGTGAGTTCACGACTGCCTACTATAGATATGTGTGATCACAACTGCATGAACCTTGACAGCACCGATACTCAGTGGTTATACAAACTTCTTCGAGAAGTCCAGTTGGAGCAGTTCTATAAGGTTAACCTGACAAACTAAGACAGAGTTTTTCCGTTTTAAAAAAGATTCAACATGCTAAGACATGTATTAAATTAAGTCTGTTATAAAAAAAGTTTTTTTTTTTTAGTTCGCGAATAAATAGGTTTCACTTCGTAAACACCTGTCAAACTTGTTATCAAGAACTGGTTTTTCTTTATTACAAAAATTTCCAATAGAAGAGCCGCAGTTTATACCCAAACTTTTTTCAGAATGGACGACACTTCGTTTCGTGCATTTTCCAGTGTTTTAAAGAAGTATGATGTAAGTAGTGACAATGAAACTATTCTTCCATCACATTGTTATCATTTAGGCAATGGACTATTCATATTAGTGTATTTGAATAATAGCATAGTAAACGTGCATATATGTGAATACGTACAGAACATTGCTAATGAACTCGTACCATCGGAAAATGAAATTATTTTGTCAGCATTCATGTGGCAATCATTGTGTGATTCTATGAATAAACCGGATTTTGTGGATTTGCCTACATATTATGATGCATTTTCCCTCGTCCGGAATGAGCTATTTCTTGCCGTCATTGAAAGAGATGAGGAGAAGTGTGTATCAATGCAAAAGTGTTTCATTAAAAATGACTACTCCCGTTGTTTCGTCCCTTCCGTGTGTGTAATAACAGAGCATCAGTGGAATATTCTAAAAGACATCAATCGAAAAGTTACAGAAAGTGTTATAACCGTAATGTTTAAACAGGAATTTCGATTGAATGTATTAAGGAATATAGAAGAAAACTTTCCATTACCTTTGATTTCCAATGTTGAAGAGATTGTAGGTGAAATTGCACTAACAACATCATTATGTGAATTGTTAAAAAACTATTTGGATGAAAGTATTGATAATGTTTTTAAATGTGATGGATGTATCTGTTATTATGAAAATCAATTAGGACATGATTGTTTAATGATGGGTAAAAAAGAAAAACTTGATAAGTATTTTAATTTAGCAATAGCAAACTTTAATTTAAAAGAAATTGCAAATGATTTCGTGGAAGAAAATATTGGTTTACTTAAATACTTAACCAATGAATTTTTTGAGAGTATAAATATAAAATCCATGTTGGAACTTGTTTGTAAATTATATGTAAACTAACTTTCTGTTAAAAATTGTAAAACCCATGTTATATAATAAAGTATTTTGGTAATTTTCAGTTTGCAGATTTTTGTCGCTAGGATTCATTTATTATATAAGGGATACACAAACGGATGAAATGATTAAACAATGGACGAAATCTTTGGATATTGCGGTAAAGAATTAGAGGATATTGCTAGGAGTTCACCACCTAGTAAAGACATACTTCGATCGGTTTGTCATGAATTATTTGATGATAACATAACTGTGGTTAAAATAGGATTTTTTCTAGCTTTTGTTAAGGTTATGATAGAAAAGCATCAGCATAAAAAAACGTATTTATGTGAACAATCGTTAAACATTTTGTTTGAAATGATGAAATTAGATTAAACAAGGGATTTACAACAATGAAATGGTTTAAGAACAATTTAAAATATTTCCTTCTATTTTTTTTAGGAACTATTATAACGATCGGTTTATTAATTAATGTACATTTTTGTAATAGCTCTTACAAAGAAAGTGTTAATTTAACAAATACTTCTTGTACGTATTCCAAAAATATAGGTAGGCAAATATTTCTACATATTTGTATAAAGGATCATCAACAAATATATGATATTAGAAAATTTTGGAGAAATGAAAGTGAATATTTAAAACCTGAAGTAATCGGAATTCAACTGTTAGAATCAGAATTTGTAAAATTATGTCAAATCTGTACATTTTAAAATTTCTAGTTAAACTAACACATTTGACAATGTGTTGTAGATAGTGCGAATTTTTAAAAAATGCTCAAGCTAAACAATCCTTCTGCTACTCTGTTAATAGGTTCTACTCGATCGGGTAAGACCTGTTTAGCACGAAAAATAATCGCATCGAACGCGTATGATCCTCCTATAAAAAGAGTAGTATGGTGTTACAAAGTGTTTCAACCGTGGTTTGCAGAAGAGAAGAACATTTCATTTATCCAAGGTTTACCTGAAAATACACAAGAGTGAGATTTGTATGTGCTAGATGATCAAATGTTTGATCTTACTCAAAATATCGCAGAATTTTTTGCCATTCATTCACATCATAAGAAGGTGAATATCATTCTTATACTACAAAATTTATTTCCCCGTTCAAAATTTGCTAGAGATATTAGTTTAAATGCTCAATACATCATTCTATTTAAGAACCCTCGTGATGCCTCACAAATAAAAACGTTTGCACGTCAGTTATACCCAGGGTGTGGAAAGTTTCTTGTAGACGCGTATATAAAATCGACTGCGAGACCATATGGTTATTTATTGCTAGACTTGTGTCCGAACACTCCGGAACAGTTTCGCGTGCGCGAGAGTCTTTTTCCTGATGAGAAAGGTTATACATATGTCTATGTACCTGTAAAATGAAATCGGTGAAAAAAAATTATCATTTACTGCGTGTACTTTCAACTGCTTCTCCAATTCAAAGGCGGGCTATTTTAAAAACAGCTAACACCTCCCAAATCAATTCATTGTGTGAAGTGTGTATGAATGCCGTTCACGGTAATTTAAAAGTAAATAGACAAAAGCTAGCAAAATACAAGCATACCTTAAGAGCAATTGCAAAAAAGCCTAAAACATCCAATAGGCGTAGAGAGCTTTTGATGAGGCAGACCGGCGGTTTTTTACCATTAATTATTCCGGCAGCTTTATCATTGTTAGGTAGTATATTTAACAAATCTGAATAACCATGTCTCGTAGACTAGCTGTTATACCAGAAGAATTGGTATTATCACATCATATACAAAAACCAGAAGTGCGCTTAGAAGGAGAGATTTCAGACTTGCTTGATCGAGAACAAATATCGGATACCATAAAATTAAAGCTTTTAGGTCAATTGATAACTCGTTATCATCAAACAGTTCATGCACCTAAACCACCTACCCTGGTTAAAATTCAAAAGACAGAAGAAGAAGAAAATCCGATTAAAAGTGTAGAACAAGAAGAAGAAGAATTCGATGGTATAAGAGGTGATATTTTAACATCTGTTCCTCAACACGGCAGAAAATTTGTGCTACCAATAATCGAAAAATTAAAAACTAGAGAATATTCATGGAATGATCTCGGTGAACTGACACAAGGAAATCGAGTAGTAAAAGGTTCGAATATTGTGGATTTGTTTTCCTATATACTACGAAACGCAAAGAGTGAAGAACCACGAGGATTCACGGAATTTTGGACTGGTATAAAAGCTGTTAACATTCCTAAGCGCTGGATCGGAAATTCTAAACTGTTACAAGACATCGCCCCCCGTTCCAGTGACAGCCTTTCTTCCGATGAAACTCCTCGCCCCGAAAATCCCAGTCCAGTGAGCAAGAGACTTAGAAGGAGACCAATACGAGATCCATTGAAATCAACCGGTACTAACGGGGCATCATGGAAGAAATTTTAAAATCTCTATACTATGACCCAAAGAATTCAGCATCATTTGGTGGTGTCAAGAAGTTGGCCAAAGCAGCGGGGGTACCGTATAAAAAAGCAGAGAATTTGTTAATGAAGCAAGACGCATATACATTACACAAACCATTAAAACGCAAGTTTATTAGAAGGAAAACGATTGCATACTTTAAAAATGATCTTTGGCAGGCTGATTTGCTGGATGTTCAATCGCTGTTGCCTAAATGATAACAATGTGATGGAAGAATAGTTTCATTGTCACTACTTACATCATACTTCTTTAAAACACTGGAAAATGCACGAAACGAAGTGTCGTCCATTCTGAAAAAAGTTTGGGTATAAACTGCGGCTCTTCTATTGGAAATTTTTGTAATAAAGAAAAACCAGTTCTTGATAACAAGTTTGACAGGTGTTTACGAAGTGAAACCTATTTATTCGCGAACTAAAAAAAAAAAACTTTTTTTATAACAGACTTAATTTAATACATGTCTTAGCATGTTGAATCTTTTTTAAAACGGAAAAACTCTGTCTTAGTTTGTCAGGTTAACCTTATAGAACTGCTCCAACTGGACTTCTCGAAGAAGTTTGTATAACCACTGAGTATCGGTGCTGTCAAGGTTCATGCAGTTGTGATCACACATATCTATAGTAGGCAGTCGTGAACTCACGACTGCCTACTTCCACTGAGTATCGGTGCTGTCAAGGTTCATGCAGTTGTGATCACACATATCTATAGTAGGCAGTCGTGAACTCACGACTGCCTACTTCCACTGAGTATCGGTGCTGGCAGTTGTGAACTGCTACGCGCAATCAAGGCAGTCCACGACTGCCTACTTACCACTACACGCATATCAGAGCCATCAATTTTTTTCACGCATATGAGAGCCATCATTTACATACTACTGACTTTATTTTAATTATTACTTCACTTTTTCTCGTACTTCCAAGGAACAAAACTTAAGTCGCAGATCATTCATTAAAAATAACAATAAATTTTGGACCCTTGTTCAGTGCTTGTGTTAGGAAGTGTACATTATTTCCTTCCTAGTTAACATTTTTATTATAAGATACGAAATTATAAAATGTATCGTTGAGCGAGTTACAACTTTGGTGCTCCCCCCCCCCCCCACCTTTCACCTCCCCACTTCTACCACAAGTTTACCCAAATCCAGAATTTTATGAAAGTTTGACATCTTGGTTTTAAATTGTAATATCGGATTTGAACTTTAATTGTTTATAGACTGAGAGGCGACTGCAATTTTTGGACCCCATCGAACATCATTCTGAATTTTTTAATAGAAATTGGAGAAAAGTGAGTAGATTACGAATCCACTGGTCTGCCGTGGCAAAAATGGCCGAAACCAGTCAAAAATCGACTTTTAATAAGTTGAACTAAATCCAATTGCCAAATGCGCCATAACTTGCCAAATAATGAGCATTTTTTTTTTTAATTTGGTAACCCTCACTCTTTAATTTTCAATTAAGAAGGTTGCAGACGATTCAAATATGTGGCGACGGTCTACTTGCATCTATTAAAAGGGAGCCAAGTTGGTAATAAACATTACGTCACTGATGACGTAACTGATGTCGCCAATTTGGCTTACTTTTAAAAGATACAAGTTTTACCTAGCCAGAGATCAGAAATCGTTTGCGCTTTTTTTCATTGAAATTCAAAATACAGTGGGTTGCCAGACGAAAAAGTTTGTTCTCTTTTTGGCAAGTTATGACATATTTGGCAATCGGGTTTTAGTTCAACTCATTCCAAGTCAATTTTGGACCAGTTTCGGCCATTTTTGCCACGGCAGACCAGTGGATTCGTAATCTACTCACTTTTCTCCAATTTCTATAAAAAATTCAGAATGATGTTCGATGAGGTCCAAAAATTGCAGTCGCCTCTCGGACTATTATTATTGCACAATTTTCTTGCCAACTTAGAGAAATTTTTTACCTATAAAAAAATACGCCAAATTCGCAAAATTTTAGTTGCGTGATATCGTCTGCCTTTAATAGCAAGATATTTCTTTCACTGACTGTTGCCAAATTCTGTATGCTTTTTAATATCTTCACTTTACGTAATAAATGTCACTAAAACAACTGTTACTGAGGCAAATCCCTAATCCTCCCATCAGTTTAAATACAGTAAGTACTTGTTGCATAATTGGAAAAACTAGTACAAAGCTGTTACGATTCCCAGAGGATTTAATATCCGGAAACTGTTCTTTTTTCTTTTCCAAAATGTGCTTCTTTGAAACGTTTCGAAACATTCGTTCGTAAAAATTCCTGCATACCACTCAAAAGCTTAGTTGTATTTCGTACATGCCTTCCTTATGAAGCATCCTATATTTATATACCACTATAATCTCTATTTGTAAACTTCCTGGTCTTATATCACCTTTTGTCAACACTGTTTCTCTAAGAAGTTTCGGAATATAAAGGGACTATCACGATTTTGAAATTTTTTTTTTTTTTAAATGTAAATTTCTTATATAAGGAAAGGGTTTTAAAAGGGTTTGACCATTACATAAAATCTTTTTTGTAAGTTCTGAAGGTGTACATACACACTTGAACTTTTTTTAAATCCTTTATATTAACTTCGCTTTTGTATGTGAAGATGGGAGCCGAATCTGCGAAGGCCTAATTAACCCTCTGGCCGTCATCCAATCGGGCTGAAACTTGCCAGATAGATTCGATGTCGATGACAATGCACTCTATCAAATTTTGGGGCTGTTACTGTCATTAAAAGGCTCTTTTACGAAATACTAATAAATCAACTCGCCGTCATTCAATCGCATTGAAAAAGCATCACTCAACCGACCATTGTTGAAACTCTGTCCTGTTGCCAAAATGTTTTTTTAATAAATAAATAGTCGAATTACTTCAATCAGAATGAATAAATGATATTTGGATGACGTTCACGTTCATTTTTAATAAATAAATTTTGAAACACGTAGTTTGTCGCACATTTTGCTGATAGAAATGTTTTTGATTTCGGCGCAGTGTTAATGACTGTAAAAATTGACAATGCATATAAAGGATTTTTTAAAAACTCTGTTACTTATATTATTGGTTATATTATTTTTAAATTACCATGTAAATATAGTTTTTTTTTTTTTAGTACATAATTAGTAATACATGTACATAACACATACATAATGTACATAACACATGTACATAACATGCAAAAAATTTCAGTGTTTTAAAAAAAAATATTTACTAATTAACATTTAACTCGTTAATTAACATATTTCTTAACAGCGATTACTCAAGTTTTATGGGGCCAATAAAAGAAATTATGGTTGGTAATTTTCTTAATATCATTCTTAATGTTATGAGCCTCCATCAAATTTCTAGAATGTATAGGTTTTTTTTATAAAAAATTTTTAACATTGAGAGTAGAAAAAAATCAAAAAATTTCAAAAAACTTTTTTTAGATATGCCAAAATTTATTTTTTCCCCCAATTAATTTGACTGAGGTTCTGAAGATCTAATATTTAATGCTGATTTGGATTCTCGAGTAATTTTTCAAAAAGTTATATCGAACTTCGGTTAAAATCACAGTTTAAATGAAATTTCACGTGCCAGAAAGACGTTTTTTTTGTTTAGATAATGAGTTTAAAATATTCAAACTTATTTTCAGAACACAATAGTACTTCAAACTAATAAAATAACTATCTAGTTTTCAGATTGTTAAATTATCTTGCAAAAAAAAAACTAAAAAAGACATTTTACCTATTTTTTACGATTTTTCAAGTGTATGACCTAATACACCAAAGCGCTTTTTATGAAAAATATTTGTTTTTCGGCTTCGGTTGTAAAAACTACTTTATAAGAGAATGAAACATTTAAGAGTGATGGCAAGTTTTTTTCTAACCTTAAGCCTTAAGGTATGCATATACATTAGGAATTTCAAAATTTGACAAGTCTGCATTTTTGTTTTTTTGTTTTAAAATATTCCCGAATTCATTACCTTTAAAATAATACCATTTTCCTTCTGAGACTCAATTTACTTTTTAAATTACAGTGGGTTTTGTGAACCCGTTTTGTATCACGTTCATTAGCGTAGTAAACTTTAAACGCTTTTTCTGAAGAATGACATTTTGGTGTTATATGACTTTACGCCAACGGTCATACTTCATAATCAATTGTCCGATTTACAAAAATCGAATTCTGCTCTGAAGACACAAGCTGTGAATGTGTTTTCAATGGAGAATCTAACATATATTGTTCTAAACAAATTTTTTTATGAATATTTTAATTTTTTTGTTAAAAACTATGTATTTTTTAAAACTTTTTATTTAAAAATTTATAATTAAATAAATATTGTAGCCAAATTCAAAATTCTCCATAGGAACATGCGTCAATATAATATCTTTTATTTGCAGTAAAAATCATACCTCTAAGATAATTACAAGTTTATTTCTGTATGTTCTAATAATGTCCTAATTAATCACTTTAATTGCAATTAGCTGATTAAAAAATTGACGGATAAAAAAGTTTATATATTAAAATGCGTCATTTTTAATACTGATATACTGCCAAAAAGCTTGAAATTATTACCTAAAAATTAAAAGAAAAGCATCTCAATTGTATATGTATACCTTAAGACATACCTTCAAGCCCCGTTAATGTGAAATCGATGGTGCCGCTGAAATTGTTCACGTTAACCGAATTTCATGTTAAACGAATAAATTAACGTAAAGTTTTAAGTATGGAGGACTGCTTTTACTTCGCGTTAACCCGTTAACGAGGTTTGACTGTAATGTAATTAAAGAGAAACAGTGTTTGCCAAAATTTTACCCAAATATAACAATAAATAAATAATAGCTTCTAAACGAATTACAGAATCAAGCAGCATTATCAACGCAATTTGATGAGTGACAAAAAAAGTGTAGCTTCTTTGCTATTCTAAAATTTCAATTTTTTTTTTTTCCCCCTTCCTCTATTGAACAAAACATAAAAACATATATTTTTTCTTTTTTTTTTTAAATATATTTTTTCGAATATACCATTCAAATTATTATCGAAATGGAATGCGTTCTTGTTTGTTTGTCTGATAAGAATTTGTTTGATATTTTGAAGCATGTGTTTGAAATTATCTCTTAGATAATAAATAAATAAATAAATAAAATGTCGTAAATTCAGTGACAATTGTTATCGATCTCATACAATGAGTTATTATGAATAGGGTTTTCTTACTAAAATTGAATGTATTCTGAGTTATTTGTCTGATAAAACAAAATTATAAATATAGAGCACGCGCATTTAAAATTCTCTCAAAGAAATAATAAATAAAAATTTCGAAAATATTTCATGGACCGTTGTTATGGATAGCATACAATGCGTTATTTTAAGTAACATTTCATCCATTGGCTACAGTTGTGACGAATCACCTTACACCTTTAAAAAGAATTTCGAATTTTATCTTCATTAACCAATGCCAACATTTTTCGTTGGCATTCGAAATTAGCAATTGACTATGACGTAGAATTACTGTTCTTTATAAAAAGTATTCCAAACTTAATAGAATTATTTTCTTTTTGTTCTAAAGCTTCATTCAGGCGTATTTCGGGATTTGTCTCAATCTGACAAAAACGCTAAAAGTTACTTATTTCTGTATAGTGGTAAAAAAAAAAAAAAAAATTTGAACGAATTATTATTTTTTCTTTAAAAGTAAATTTCTCTCTAGTCTAAATAATGTGCTTATCTAATTTTTTGAAAATATATCTATTAGAATCGTCTCAGACGATTTCAAAAAAATTATTTCTACTTTGTATAGCTAGAGATTGATTTTCACTGTGTTGATTATTTTATTCTTTTTAATCTTCAAAACTTTTTAAATGGTTTCGAAAAGCAGCTAAAAAGGTAAAGTATTATATTTTTGTATTGTTATTATGATTATTAAAGTGAAAGTTGTATACTTTTCTCCCTGAAGCATTTTATCCTTTCGCGCTACAATGATCAGGATTCCAACAAACATTTTGCTTTCTGTTTAGTATAAGACTTTTTTTGAGAATTTCCATTTCGTTTCTGTGAAATCTTTCGCAATGCTTTGTTTTCAAATTTGAGAACAAAATGCATTTTCACGTTATCCATAACCCTTTTTTTTTTACATAAAGGAAGAATGGGGGGAACCGGTTGTTCAATCCTATCATAACACGGGCCAGTTAATACAAACGTATTATGTGGTTTATCCATTTTTTTTTTTTTTTTTTTTTTCTGGCATTTGCTAAAAAAAATGTTTTTGTTTAGATTTTTGTATTTTATGTTTAAACTACGCTATAATTTTTTTTTTTTTTTTTTTTTTTTTTTTTTTTAAGTATAACATAAAAGATTAATATTTTTGTTTAGAAACTAAAAAATTAAATTTATTTAATTTTAAGTTTGGCTGACTTGCTTTGTTATTTTAATATTTCAACGCCGAGGATTTATACGAAAATAAATTATTTCTTAAATAAATAAGCTGAGTATTTTCTTAACCTCTTCCAAGAAGTTTGTTTTTTCTTGGTACGTCTAATGAATTTGAAATAAATAAAAGATGTTTAAGCGGTGCAGAAGAAAGGTACGATAGACACATATATCAATCAACTCAAAAAAGTGAAATTTTTTACATGACATCACGAAAGAATATAATGAAATTCTGAAGGGTTGTTATTTTACAAGGGGGGGGGGGGATGAGACCGAAATAGTTTTGTCTTTATTTATATTACAAAATGAACCGAAGTTTTTATCCTAATTATAGTTATGTCTTCGGGAAGTGCTTGGTTTGGTTTGCCATTTGGAGTATCATTTTTGAGTATTTGTTAAAATTTCAATGTAATGTCAAACAATTTAATCTTCAATATCTAAAAAAATCGCATTGCAATTTAAAAAAAAAAATTATGTCTAAGGACTACCATAACCAGTTTAGTTATTTAATTAAATGTACAAATACTATAACCTATAAAAACAAAGTTTTTAATATAATTCTTTTATATGCTTCGCCATTTTTTTTTTTTTTTTTTTTATTCATTAGCAAAGCGCCGTTTCTGTTGCCAGCGTGTGCTTGGTATTGGAGGCATATAATTTTAAATATTAAAAACATCTCTATCCGCAAAATATCCGGTAAACTACTTTTCCAAAATTATTCCTTAAAAATGTAAATGAAAGTATGCACTTACATCCGCGTTTTTTAAGCAACCGAATGAGACTCGAATTTTTTTTCTTCCCTCAACTAAACTCGTGAAGCCTAATTCCATTTAATTCTTAGGTTACGTTAAATTGTCTCGAAATATGTTACATAATTTTTATAGATTTTATCTCAGGTATGTGACGAAATTGATTAAATTTTTTTTTTTTTACTATTAGCATTCAAGAATTAATTTCTTAATCAATTTTTTTCCATGTTAGCGGCACTGTGTACTCTAATAAGATACCGAAAGCCGGGCCTTTTAATTATATTTTCGATTAAAAATTTTATCTTTTTTTTAATTCCTTTATATTAACTTCGTTTTTTTTGTGTGTGGCTGTGTATGTTGATGGTGGGAAAATCTGCGGAGGCCTAATTAACCCTCTTGCCCTCATCCAACTGGCCTGAAACTTGACAGATAGATTCGATGTCGACGACAATACATACTATCAGATTTGTCACTATCACTAAAATGTTTCTTTTATTTGAATACTAATAAAACAACTTTCCGCCTTCCAATCGCTCTGAAATAACATTTAACCGATCATTAGGGAAATTCTTTCCTGTTGCCAAAATTGTTTTAATAAATACAAAAAAATTGTAATCAGAATAAATAAAAAGTATTTCGATGTGAATGCATAAAGTCGCATTAATTATTTAATGAATAAATTTTGAAAAGTAGTTTCATCGCATATTTTGCTGATAGAGATGTTTTTAAATATTTGATATCAGATGCAAATACCAAGCACACGCTGACAACGGAAACGGCGCTTTTTTAATGAATTTAAAAATTTGACAATGCATATAAAGGATTTATATTAAAAACTTAGTTTTTATGGGTTTTATTATTAATGCCACGAAATTTGTTATTGAAGCAGGGTTGTCATTTGTAGCAAGATTTATAAATATGAGACAAGACAGATAATATAAGGTAATTTTTATACAGGCATTGACCCTATTTTCCCCTTAATGAATTCTTCCGTAAATAATACAAAAAATCTCGGGGTGTGGCCTTCGCTTAATCTATTCCACACTACAATCGAAAAATGTTATCGTTTTCTTTCCCAAAATAACTTACCCTTTTGGCAACCTTTATTCCACGCCGGGTGTGACGTCACCGAATCGAAATTTTCGACCGGGCGAAATTCCTTTTACGTCATCCCCGACGAAATATTCACATATATTTTGTCGCAGTTCTGAGGTAACCAAGGTAACGTGTGAGGTAATCGCGCTTTTTCAATTACGTCTCAGAAACGGGAGTCTCTTTGTTTGGTGATTATGTCGAATGATGTAATTATATGCGTTTGTTTTTAATTTATCGATTTAATTGTGCGGCAAGTTGAGTTATTGTATCAGCAGTTTATTGATTGCTACATTTGTAATCGTGGAAAAATCGTTTTCCGATTTAAGTTCAAAATTTCGATGTTTCGAAGGAATACTGCTAAAATTAACATCTTAAGAAATTGGGAGTTCTAGAAAATCCATATTCTGTTCAGTTTCTGAAAATTTCGTAGAAGGGAAAATTCTATATTTAAGAATGACATGAATTACTTGTTTTCCAGATATAGCCCGTGTAATTTATGTTGTTTTAATTAAAATCGATGTATTAGTTTTTCCCGCCATTGAAAATTCCTTCTGAGTTATGTTTAGTTAAATTCAGGTTAATTTTACTGCTTATTTGCTTTTTTTAATTATTTGTAATTATTATGAAAGTGTTCTCGAATATGCCAAGTCCTATAAAATATGCTACGTTATTAACATACTTAGCGACATAATTTTTTTCATCAGTTCTGATAACTTCATGGGTGTAATGCTTAAATACTCACATCAATATCGATTGAAAATTGTGTTGATATCAACAATATCTTCTCTGGCATACGTTGTAGGTTAAAATCTTAATCTTATAAGATTGGAGTATGCTCGTTATAGTTATAAATCTATGTAAATATTGTAGAGGCTGCCTTATTGTAGTATTATCTCATACAAGAATGGCTGTTAAGATTCAGCCATACGACTACAAACTAAACCGTCAGAAATAAACCACAATGGACAATTACCGCATTTTTTTTATAATTTAATTCGAAATGTTTCGAAAAGGTCATAAACACAAAAATGCGTGCGTTTTTTTTTTTTTTTTTTTTTTTTTTTTTTTAAATCAAAGTTCCCCTGTTAGACGTTGGCGAGAAAACTATTCATTCGGCTTGAATTGAATATGACCTCAAGAGATCCCAAACATCTTGGCAAGTTTCTCGCAAATCGTGCCAACCGGATATGGTAATGGTCTACCAAATTAACGCCAACTATTTGGCAGAAACCTCCCGATAACCATAGTAACGGAAAGAAGTTTTGACGTCACAGATTTTGTTGAGTGTTTTGAGCGGACTGGTTTTGCCTCGGTTTTGGGGGCATTTTCTTTCCTTAATATTTAAACAACTAATTTTTTTTTTTAAAGAACTTTTGTTTGAATATTTGGAATCAGAAAGAAATTCTTCAGAAATATAAACTAATTTCACTCGTTTTTTTTTTAAAAAATGCGGGAATTGTCCATTTCAAAGGGAGGCAATTTTTAAAAAAAATCAATTTGTTCATCATTTCAATCTCATTTTGCAAAGATTATTCTGCGTTCTTTTAAAATCCCATCAGAGAATGATTACGCCCTGTTAAAACCACTTTCGCAGAAATCATATCTCCAATTTTATTTCTTTAATCACCTCCGCCGAGGACAATGTATTCCGTGTTTTAAAATCACTCTGGGTGTCTCCGAACGAATTCTTCGAATTCAAAAAGTTCCCCTCTGAAAGTACCTTTTTCCGAAATCTCTTCATCTCCTTTTGATTTGACTGCTCATTCCAGACCGACGTTCCTCGTTATTCCTCTCTTCTTTTTTTGTGGCGCCATCTTTTGAATATTTTTTCCTCTATTTCAACGGCGTTTTCATTCTTTCGCCAGCTTCCTTATACAATTTATTTTTAAAGCACTCAAACCAGGCCTATATAATGTTATCTTTTTCAATGCCAATCTGTTCCGTAAATTACAAATCAATGTCTCTTTTTGCCGAGTCTGGTCACAAAAGAGTTTTCTTCGAACGGGATCCATCCTGTAAAATTTTTCGCTGTTGCTAACGTTTTTATTTGATTTGCGTCGGATTTTCTTCATCTCCCTAATAGATTTTCCGATCCTGCTGGATATAATACTCAACAGTTTTTTTTTTCCCATTCTCGACTTTTAGGCGACTTGTCATGTTGCCAAAGGGAGAGACAACTGCTTCGTTTCTATTGTTTGCGATCTGAGGTTGACATAATTTCTTTTTCCACAGCCCCCCCCTCCCCGGAAACCTTTTTTTGATTGCGGAAGATAAAGGGAAGACAAATTATTTGCGTCGGATGGTGTGTTTATTTTGTTTAGCTAGTTCTCGTAACTTCGGGCGGTCTTTTTATTTATTAATTGCTTAAGTAATCGACTTTTATTATGGAACTTGTTGTGTGGCCTGTCGCGGCTGTAATTGATATTGATATATGATGATGCAATCATGTATGAAACATCTAAACCTTTTATAGGGCAATAACGGGGAAAATAGTAAGTTGGAGATATTTTAATGATTGGTAAAATAAAATTTTAAAGTATGTTTGTTAATAAGGTCACATAAAAAAACCTAGGTGTGTGGAACATCGCACAACTTTCAATTACCTATAATATTGGTCATTGCAATAATGGTGTCACTTATCGTTTTCATACTATCAACATCGACATCACTCACTTGAATGATTTAAATGGCCTGTTTGGCGATATTTTTTGGCAAGAATTTTTACATGATAAAAAAAAAACATGCCAAAAGGGTAAAATTGGGGATTTTATTCGATCGAAATTACGTTGTTCTTTCTTGTGCGTGAAACGCAGAAAAGTCAATCGTTGTTAAGCAACGCTCAAGGGCAACATAGCTCTGTGTTAAAGGCACTCATTTTTCAACTGTTTAAGCTTATGTCGCATTTTTACGGGAAATTCGGAGGTGGAGATGTTTAGAACACTTTAAGAGGCATTACCACAGCGATTTGGGTCAAAATCGTTCGTGCCGTTTTTTAACAATTACTGAAAAACATGATTTTTTTCAATGGCAGCTACTTTATGCCTATGCGCGATTTTGACAAAAACCTTAGTGGTAGGTCCCATGACTACCACCAACCCGCACACCAAATTTGAACATCGCAGGTCAATTTGTTCGGGAGTTATCCTGACCACATACACACACAAACAGACATTTTATCTAGATCACTTTTTGAAATCTGGATGCTCTTAAACGTGGAAAAATGCAAAAATATCAACAACAATAAAAAATAAAAAATGACCGAATTCTATACTTTTATTATCCTATGTATAACACTTGGGCAATTAAAAACAATAAAAGTTTGTTTCTTGTAACATAACATAGGCAAAAATATCAGGGAAGGTAGGTACGAAAAAATAAATATTTTCGAAGTATTAATGTGCAAGATATAAAATTGATCAGTGATATAAAATACTTGGGTATATTTATTTTTGTTTGTCAATATTCTGGGTATTTAGTGGGTATTTATAATTTTTCTTCAGGTTTAACTGCTCATTACGCGATAATCAATTAATTGCTTTTTTATGTAATTATTTTGTTTTTATAAAATCTAAAAAAAACTTTAGGGTCGACATTTTTGTATTGTAATTTTAGGGTAGGTAGAGTTATAGAAAACTAACCATTTTTTTTTTTTTTTTTTTTTTTTTTCTTTCTTTCTTCTTTCTTTGGCCTAATGCACAAATTGTTTTATTAGTAAACTTACTTTCAATGTACAAAATTAAATTCCAATTTAAAAAACTGAAAAATGCTCGACGAGAAGAAATTAATGAAGTCCAACTTCGTATGTTAACTCGTCTGTAAGTAAGCAGCATTGTTTCATACAAAACTTCTTCAGGTCAAAAAGCTCCCAGCCAAATTGTCAGCCCCAAAAAGTAAAATCACACAGCTCCATCCAAAACTTTGAACCAAAGTATTGTTATCCTTAGGTTTCTTTATATTTTCAGGGGTCGCATTCGCCCTAAAATTCATAATATTCCTTGAATTTTTCTTCCTCCCTAAAATTGTACTTAAAATTTTCGTTAATTCCTTTATATATATATATATAAAAAAAAAATGAGAACCTCGAAATCTCCACAATTTTCCTCAAAAATCCGCGAAAAAACCGAGATAATCCTTCAAAGGAGAATTTTCTTTTCTGAGATTTTAATTATTAATTGATCAATTTTTTTTTTTTTTTTAATTGGCTGTTTTTTTTGCCGGTGTTGAAATATACTTTGAAAAGAATATGTGTGTTAGGAGCCTATGTCAACTTTAAAAGAAATATCTCTATTTTTTTTAAATTATCTCTAAAAAATTTTAAATTATCCCTAAAATTTTGAAGAATTATCCCTAAAATTTTTGGAATTATCCCTAACATCCCTACCTAATTTTTTTAGAAAACTCACTGCGTCCCCTGTATTATTATCTTTCTTTTTAATTAATTCTTTAATATTAGTTTTCAGGCTGACAATTGACAGTTGTAATTGTTTTGACTGCCTTTTTTTTTTTTTTTTTAGATCGCAGTGGGGTGAGAAACAATTTTAATACGCCTGAACATAGATGGCGCCATATGTCTGCGCTTGTGAAAAGAAAATCGCCTTATAAAAACTAACTGAATTGTCTTGTTACGTAAACAAACTTTTGGGGTTTTTTTTCAAGCGAATACTGCTCTAATCGGAAAAATGATTGATCAGATCAATGTTTGTTGCATTAAAATTTACTTAGCGCAAATTGATAACTTATGGTTGTTGTAATGGCAGTACTGTACCTAAAAGGACTTGTAAAGGTCCAATATTACACTTCAAAATTGTTTGATTTTAGTATCAAATTTACTAGCCATAATATATTTCCTTACTTCTTTGTAAGGACTCGTAAAATGCACGAATTAGTAAAATTAAAGTAGCAAATGTTGCTGAAAAATTCCCTAGAAATTTTCACAGTTCTCAAACGAGTTTTACATATTCTCTAAAAAAAATTTACTTTACCGGGCAGAGAATTCACAGGGAAAAAAGAATAATCCCCCAAAAATCTGGGAAAAGTCGCTGTTACTTTGGAAAAAATCCAACTCTTCAGTGCTATTTATTTAACTTGAGGAATTAAAGTTACATAATTATTTGATAACATAGACATGCAGAAGGTTATTCTTAAAAAAAAAAAAAAAATTTTAGTGTTATCGGAAGAATTTGTGTCATCGAGGTTTGACTATATTTATCTGGCTCGCTAAAATAATTAAAATAAAAAATTCTTGCTAAAAATAATCAATTCCTCAATGGAAAACATGATTCTGGAAAAACTCCGGGAATTTTTTTCTGAAAATCAGTATGAACCCTAACCATCTATAAATGTACCTTGAATTGATGCTCCATCAAACTCAACTGTATAACTCGCGAAACGAAACCTTTTCAACAATTCTCGCAGATGATAAACGAACAGAAGGCAGCGGAACCTGTGTTCGATGCACCCTCGGTCGTCTGCCGCCGCGACATTCCGGCGTCGATCTTCCCCTCTCTCCCCTTCTGCCAATTAACAGCCGAGAAGAGAGGTCACGCGGAGAAAGTTCTTTTCCCCCTCCCCTTCTCCCTTAAAACGATGACTTTTCCGCTCCCACTCCTCTTTGGAAATCCAAACGATTTTTTTTTTCTTCTTGATCGTCTGCTAGCTGTGTACCCTTTCCCTTTTCCCCTGTCATTAACGCCACGCTCTCTTTAATATCTGAACACCACGGGAAGAGGGTTTGCAGACGATTTTTCTCATACGAAGAGGGGGGGAGGGGGAGAAAAAGAGGTTCTTTCTCATCCCAAGCCGCGACGGGTCTATACTTTGCCATATATATGCTAATTTGAGAGAAAAAATTCTTTCGTCGGTGTAATTTGGGGTCATGGAGGTTTCCAAAACCTTGACCTTTGTTTATCTGGACGTTCCCTTGAGAGTGATTATTTATTAGTTGTCCCTCCCCCTTCCCCTTTTAGTCTCGGTGGAATATTTTTCCTAGTGAAAGATAAACCTATAATAATAATATTGCTTAAAAAATTTTGAAATTCATTTTGTTTGTTGGCATAACTGCTGAAATAAAATACAAAATTTAGAAAAAAAATAATCAAAATTTTTAAAAAGGGTCTAAAATGTTCCTTTTTAGCTGCCATCATTTTAAATTTTATTTCGTTGGTGATTTTTTTTCTTGCGAAAAATGTTACCGCAATGACAGGGATTTTATTCGCCCTAAAATTCCTAATATTCTTTAAATTTTTGTTTCTCCCTAAAATTCCTATAATTGTATTACTTAATTACTAAAAAAAAAAAAAATTCGGTAATTTATAAAAAAATAAATAATAAACCACCCGAAAATTCCCCGATTTTCTTTTAAAACATGCCAAAAATCCCCGGCCGACCAAACGGTATAGTGGTTAGCGTGTTGGCTTCTAGACCGCGAGGTTGCTGGTTCCGAGTACCGTGTTAGGCATAGGTGTTTGTAAATGTATGTTGGCTTGTCTAATGACGAATGTTTCGGCGCATATATAGCCCTCGTGTTGCTGATGGCGCCAGATAATCTGAAAACAACCAACCAAAAATCCCCGATATTCCTCCTGATTATAAGAGTGGATTTAATTCAATTCGCATGTTTGTCAAAATAGTATTAACTATTTATTATATAACTGTTATTCTGCTAAAAAGTTGTTTGACATTACATTTTTTGAAAACTGGCAGTTTTTTGCCGGTATTGAAACAATCTTTGGAAAGGGTATGTCTGTGTTACCTGTGTCAGCTTCTAAAGAAATATCCCTTAATGTTTTTGAATTATCCCTAAAACTTTAAGGAATTATCCCTAATTTTTGGGGGGAATTATCCCTAAAATTTTTTGGGATTCTCCCTAAAATGTTCCTAAAATTTTTAGAATTATCCGTAAAATCCCTACCTGAATTTTTTTGGAATTATCCGTAAAATTCCTAACTGAATTTTTTAGAATTATCCGTAAAATCCCTACCTGAATTTTTTGGATTTATCTGTAAAATTCCTACCTGAATTTTTTGGAATTATCTGTAAAATTCTTACTTGAATTTTTTGGAATTGTCTGTAAAATTCCTACCTGAATTTCTTGGAATTATCCGTAAAATTCCTACCTTAATTTTTTGGAATTATCCGTAAAATTCTTACTTGAATTTTTTGGAATTGTCTGTAAAATTCCTACCTGAATTTTTTGGAATTATCCGTAAAATTCCTATCTGAATTTTTCCACTCACTCTTTTTTCACTCAAAATCTCACCGGGGACCTCACTCCTGTTGACTTGCACAACCACATGCAGCACTTGCGCCATGATAAACCCAATTCATAACAGGACGGACTCATGTCAAAAACCAACATAAAAACACGGAAGGGGAATTTCGCAATTTTTTTTAACACTACACATAAAGAAGAAGAACAAAAAAAGCGCCAACTACTACGAAATAAAAGAGCTACGTTACGGTATCAAATTAAAACCATCCGAAATAAGGGCACCCCAGTCACAAAAGGCTCCCATTCCAAAAAAAGCTGTCATTTTCCCGCGAACGGACATTAATTAGGCGGGATTCCGCGTATTTTAGAAGGCTGGTCGCGTTTTTCGCAGCGGAAGAGTTAAATACGCGTTTATAAATAACTTCATTCCGTTGAAAGAAACTTCAAACGCATTCAAACCTTCAACGCAAAGAATACACACACACACATACATACACGGGAGCTAAAGATAATGACGGGGCAAGCCACACACATGGGAGTTTCTCTCATTAAATCAGCTCGGAATGGGTTGACGGGTGATGTTATGTTTCTTGTAATTTGCATGGGTTTATATCCTTTGGTTTAGGGAGGAGCGTTTCGTGGCGATATTCCAGGGTTGGTGCTTGTTGCTGAAAGAGGCGTTTTATTGGGAGTTCCAGTGGCGGCAAAATGAGTATCGTTTTCATTTCCTGATCCCTTTCTGGAATGAGAGGCGACTGCAAGTTTAGGCATCCCCTCGAACATCATTGTGATTTTTTTTATTTTTTTTATAGAATGTAGAAAAGTTAGTATTGGTCTGCCGTGGAAAAAATGGCCGAAACTGGTCAAATACCGACTTTGAATGATTCGAACTAAATCCGATTGCCAAATGTGTTATAACTTGCCAGAAAGTGAACATTTATTTATTATTATTATTATTATTATTTTTTTTTGTTTTGTTTTTTTGTCCTTCCATACTTAGATTTTCAATGGAGAATGCCGCAGACGATTTCTGATCTCTGGTTCTGAAAACTTGCATATTTTAAAAGTAAGTCAAATTATCGTCGTCAGTGACATAATATTTATTGCCAACTTGGCTCACTTTTAAGTACAATAAATTATATAATAATAATAATAAATAACTATAATAAATTATAGCTTTTGTTTTTGCAAAAAGCTGTGACGTCATTTCCTCAGAGAAAATTTATAACATTACTTTTATATCTACGTAAATAGCGATCGCTATCACAGAAATATCCTTATCTCGCAAATATTCTTTTTTTCTTCTTCTTTTCTGCATTCATTCGGCGATTATTGGCTATTTAATATTCAGCACGCATTCTCAAACGCCAAAAGCGTTGTCAACGCTTGTCCGATCACAAACTTCCACTCAAGAGCAATCAAGTGAGATTTGAAACCAAGAACGGAGATTCATTCCAATTATTTGCTGGCAAACGATTGTTGCCTTCGTTCCATTGGGAGGGGGGAGGGAACAGCTGTAAAAGGATACAAAAAAAAAGAACGAAATTCCGAACACAACATCTTGACAAGAGATCTTAGTACACAAGCCGAGCCACTGTTCCAAAATGTATCTCACGTTCTGTTTCACGCGTGAAGTCCGATCGTTAGCGAATTCTCACTGTTGCCATTCGCTATTGCGAAAAGTTGTAGTTATTATTATTTTTTTATTTTTGCATCAACGACGACCTTCTGTGGAGGTTAGTTGACTCAGTTTTTTTTTTTTTTTTATTATTATTGTCGTTTTTTTTTCGTTTTTTTTTCCCAAACATGGTCGCTGTTGATTAAGTTGTAGCTCGCGGATTAGGCATCAGAAAGCGTGGTGATATTTCGAGCTGAGACAGACAGACTGAAGACGAAATCCAACTTCATATTTTCGAGAAACACGGTTTCGCTTGAATTTACCCACACGTATTATTCCTATTTTTACTTTCAATTACTACTCATGTATATACATAGGGTAATAAAAGTATAGCATTCTGTCAAAAATAAAAAATTAGATTTTTTTTTTTTTTTTTTGCATTTCTCCACGTTTTCGAAACATTCTAATTTCAAAAACGTTGTCTAGAAAAAATGTCTGTCTGTGTGTACATGGTCAACATAACTCCCGAACAAAATGACCTAGGATGTTCAAATTTGGTGTTCGGATTAATGGTGACGATGAACCATGAGACCTACCATTAATGTTTTAGTCAAAATCGCGCATGCACATAAGGTAGCTACCATTAAAAAAAAATCATGCTTTTCAATATTTGCTAAAAAACGGCCCTAACAATTTTGATAAAAATCGTTGTGGCAATGCCTCTTAAGGTGTTCTAAACATCCCCACCTCCGAAATTCCCGTAAAAATGCTTTATTGCGTAAAAAGTTGAAAAAACGAATGCCTTTAACATAGAGTTCTCTTTCTTCGAGCATACCTCATCAACGATCGTTTTTTCTTCTCTCCTCAGTTTCGCTTATAAGAAAAGGTAATATAAGAATTATAGAAATGTATATCGCCAAAATCCTCATTTTAGCAGAGTTTTTTTTTTTAAAGACCCCATACAAGAACTGTTGCAAAAAAAAAAAATCGCCAAACTGGCCATTTTTGCTAAATGAATGATGGAAATATAAAACGGTAAATTACAAAAATCCACGTCAATATTATAGTATAATTGAAAAATGTGCGATGTTCCACACCTCTAGTTTTAATCTTGTTAACTAGCCGATGTAGAAAGAATAGTGTTCGTCCAGAAAATCTAGTTTTTTTACGCATTTCAACGCAAAACAAAAAAAGAAAGAAAGAAAGAAAAACCTAGGCTCAGCAATCGAGATTTTCATTCATTTTAGTTATACTCCGAGAGGCGATTGCAAGTTTAGTAGAATATGAATCCACTGATCTGCCGCGGCAAAAATGGCCGAAACTATTTTTAAAATTGACTTTGAATGAGTCGAACTAAATCTGTGGATGCTCAGAATAAAACCATTCTCTAAGTAAACCACTCTCCATGTATGAAATCCAATTTTATCTGGATTGGACTTTCTCTCGATTCTTGTTATTCAAGTAAAAAACACAAAATGTACATCCAAATTTAAACTCAGTGACCGCAAAAAACTTCTTTTTTTTTTATACCTGTATTAAATATCTATATCATTAAATGTAAAAACAATAAATGTATTTTAAGAAATTCGATTCTTCCAAAACTAAAAATATATATATATATTTTAAATCAATGCGATTTTCTAGTGAGTTTTTGGAGGGAAATGTTATAAATATATTTCTTTTTGTGTCTCGGCTTCTACGATTTCACCTGCTCTCTAACAAATATATTCGTGTATATATTTTTGTGTGGCCCTGCGCTGAAAGTTTAAGGTCACCTTGAAACAGTTTTGAGAAACAGTGATGTTTATTTTTAAATCCATTATATTAACTTCGATTTTGTGTGTGGGTGGGGGGGGGGGGTTGGCTGAGTATGTCGATGGCGGGTAAATCTGCGGACGCCTAATTAGCACCCTGGCCGTCATCCAATGGAGCTGAAACTTGGCAGATAGATTCGATGTCGATGACAATACATTCTGTCAAATTTTAGCGGCTGTCAATATCTCAAAAGGTCACTTTTATAGAACACTAATAAACCAACTTGCCTTCATTCAATCGCGCTGAAATAGCCTGTAACCGATCATTGTAAAAACTCTTTCCTGTTGCCAAAACTGTTTTAATAAATAAATAATAAAAAAATATCAGAATAAATAAAAGATATTTGGTTGTTTGAATGCATAAATTCACATTCATTTTTCATGAATAAATTTTGAAAAGTAGTTTGCCGCATATTTTGCTGATAGAGATGTTTTTAATATTTAAAATGAGATGCAAACACCAAGCACACGCTGACAACAGAAACGGTGGTGTGTTTATGACTATAAAAGTTGGCAGTGCCCTAGGTCTTAAGCCCAAGGGTTATTGTTTTCAATTGGTCGACAGTGAGGTCAGGTGTCCGTCCCCGCTTAATGTGTGGGCATGCGCAGGAAAGGCATTGTGTGGACATGCACGTGCTCCGCCTGTTTGTATAAAAACAGATGTATGCTGATGTTGTTCAATTGTATTGATGTTTTATAAAACTCAAATTTAAAAAAAAAAAAAACTTTGTAATGGGCTTGTAAACTGTACATCGGCGCTGTGTCGATGGTTACTTTTATTTTTATCTGGGAATTTCTGGAATATTTTGAATTTTTCGAAACTTTTTTTTAGATTGTTTTGTTTTTGGTCTAAAACTTCATTTTTCAACCCTCCCGGCATCTGGCATAAGTGTCAGCCTGTATAAACTTTCCTTTAAAAAAAGGATCCTTAATAGAAAATAATTGTGGCATTTTGAAGTGTGCAGCATATCTTAAAATATGATTTTTGGTTAGCTTGGTTATTCTTCTCTTGTTAAACAAAAAATTACCAAACTTTACCAAAGTAGTTACGCTAATTTGCCGGAAGTTTTTAGAACCAGCGATTCTGAACGTTAAATTAAAAAAAAAAAAAAAAAAAAAAAAAAAATTAAAAACGCTAACATTTTAACGTTCTGACAGTCGGGGGAAAAAATTATAGGTTTAATACTACTTATATTTAAAGTTTCAGAGTTCTCCAAATATTGGAAGTTATTTTTTATAGACTTACACACACATACAAATTCTGTTTTATCATTGCAGATGAATTTTGTTCGTACCTTCAAACAATGGTTATAAAAGATCACTAATTGTGGTATGGAAGAATATTATATTAACTACACAAATTTCTCTTGAGTTGAAAGTCGCGTTTTTTTTTATTTTCATCCTTTTAGCTTTTTAATCAAACAACCCAAACAAAATTGCATCTAAATCATTTTTATTTGAAATAATACTTTTCTCTTTCGTTTAAACGAATAGTGAATTCTGATCTTCGCTTTCAATACGTGAATAAAATATTCAATTTCAAACCATTCGTTTTAACTGAACTGTGTATTTTCTAACAAATGTTTATAACCAATATTTCGAAAATATATATAAAAAAAAAAAAAAAAAAGAGTTGAAGTTAATTAAATTATCTTGCTGCTGAAAATTCGTTAAGGGAAAGTAGAAAAGAAAAATTTTATTTTCAAATATTCTTATACGAATAAAAAATATCTTTTAACACAAGAATTTGTTATGTACTTTTTGGCATCATGTACTCAATGTTCAAGGGTCGTGCTTAAAAATATTTTTTGAAGTTTGAGGAGCATTAATGGATTTGCATTGTAATTGCCTTTTGCATATGTAATTCTTTAAAAGACGTTAAATTTCGAAAATATCCTTTGTTTCAAAGAATTTTTTAATTTAATTAAAAAGAACTTTTGAATTTGTGTTTTCAAAATGGAATGGAGGTTTCGCAGTATCTTTAAATTAAAAAGAGATGCATTATGTAAAAATTTAATTATTTTACAATGGTCGTTCCCTCATTGTAATCCGCTTAAAGAGTTCTGTGGTATTTATTTAAGAAAATGTAAGAAAGGCTTAACTTAAGTTTGATAATTTTTAATTTTGACACCACCGGATCAATATGTTCCAAACTTTGTATTCGTTTAGAATGACTATTTAAGTACAGCATGAAAAAAAATATATATATATTTTTTTATTAATTTTAGTTTCTTTATATTTTCCGAAAGGAATCGGATCCACAGAATAAATTCTAATTAGAAATAAAATGTCAATAGAAAGGGTCTTTGTTGCATTTGCCCTAAAATTCCTAATGTTCCTTAAATTTTTTGTTTATCCCTAAAATTGTACTGAAATTTTTCGTTAATTTTTAACAAAAAAAATAAAAAACCCAAAATATTTCCCGATTTTTCTCCAAACCCCTTCTCGAAAACACACCGATATTAATCAAGATGAGAAAAGTGGATCTAATTAAATTCGTATGTTTCTCGAAGTAGCATAATTGTTTCATTATATAACTGTTATTTTGGTAAAAAGTTGTTTAAAACGCATTTTTTTTTTTTAAATTGGTAGTTTTTTTTTGCCAGAATCGAAACACGCTTTGGAAAGAATATGTCTGTGTTGGGAGCCTATGTCACCATCAAAAGAAATATCCCTAAAATTTTAAGAAATATCCCTTAAATATTGGGAATTATCCCTAAAATTTTAAGAAATATCCCTTAAATATTGGGAATTATCCCTAAAATTTTAAGAAATATCCCTTAAATATTTTGAATTATCCCTAACATTTTAAGAAATATCCTTTATTGGGAATTATCCCTAAAATTTTAAGAAATATCCTTAAAAGTTTGAGAATTATCCTTAAAAATTTTGGTAATAATCCCTAAATGCCTACCTAAATTTTTTAGAAAACTCACTGCGTCCCCCTGGCCTTGAAATTGTTAAAAATAGAATTATGCCTCACAATTAGAGAAAATAAAATCCATCCCGATCAACCACTGGCTGACTGACTGACTCTTCACTTATACAACTCCGAAATTCGGTACAAATGTCAACAAGCAATTCTTGACGTAGAAAAAGTAAGCTATTCCGATATTAATCAATTTTAAAGGGGTCAGAGTGGCCACAGAACCTGGAAATCAGGAAAATGTCGAAGAATTTTTTTTTCACGAAAATCAGGGACATTTTCTATTGTTTTAAAATGTACATTTTTCCGTTCATCCGTATTTTTGCGCGATTTACCGGGAGAGAATTGTTGTGGTAATGCTTAGAAGTATCATACGATTGACGAATATTTTATGCTATGCTTTTTGCCTTGTTTTTTATTGTACCATTTTCAGTTTCTCCCCCTAATCTGTTTCACTATAATTTTTACCCATTTTCAAACTTACTGATAATTATAAATTAGCTATCGTATATGTATTTTTTTTTTTTAAATTATTCGAAGAAAATATTTTCTATAAAATTGTGCTTTCCTTATGAAAGCATTTATATTTTTGTCTTAAAATTGTTCTTTAATGTTTTGTTTTTTCAGTGTTGGTTTTGTAACAATATTTTGTACTTTTATTTTATTATTCAAAATTTATAATAAATCTCATTTGTTTTTCAGAGGCAACTAATAATATTTTGACAAGAGATCCAGAGATCCATTTTCGCCAGGATACTATAAAACAATTTGCAGATTCTTAGAAGGTAAGGTTTTTTTTTTTTTTTTTTTTTTTTTTTAGCGTTCTTATTTTCTGATTATCCCGTGGCAAATTAATTTTCATTTATAATAGATCGACATTAAATGAACACAATTAATGTCATTTCATTAAGTGGTCTTTTTCGTACCTGCTCGCCAAATGTCAAGGTTTAAAATAGAAAGTAGTTTCTAAATGCACTGGGTTAGAAGATTGCAACGTAGCGAAGTATATAGGAAATGATCTTTACTACGACTTTCTCATTATTGCTTCCTGATTACAATGAAAAAATTTTTTACTTAAAGCACATTTTAGAAAGAAAAAAGAAAAGAAAAAAAAAAGGGGGGGGGGGGGGAGAAGAAGAAAAGAAAAAAAGAAGAAAAAACAAACAAACAAAAAAACGAGAGCCAAATATGTCCCATTCTCGCATTAACGAAATTCTGTCTAGTCTTAAATTTGTATTCATCATCATGTCCTGAAGCACGGGATTGAATGAGGCACATATCACCGCGTTTGATTCTTTCATCAACCTCAGTGTCATTTTCAGTGAGGGTGAAAAACAAAAATGTCTAGCTGCCTTTAAATGCTGATTGAGCATCAACTGTTACTTGTTTCTATTGAGTAACTTTAAACCAGGATTTAAGAGCTGACCTTTTTTACTTAACTGCGCCGTCGAAATACTAGGCAACAAGTTTAACTTTTACGAAGCTAAAATGTCTCTTATAAATTTCAAGTTATGATATTAATTCAATCAAGCGTGAACGTTGCTAAGGCAGTGTGGGCGATTCTGCCGCCATAAGTTAGAAAGCCCTAAATAAAAAAAATCAAATGCATAATTGGCGCTTTTTGTGCTCTTCTTTTGGAAATTATATATTTTTTTATTGTTGAATATACTCGTATGATTTAAGAACATGAACCATTCAATAAGATAAAAGGATTATTATTATTATTCTAACAGCGTTCGCATTGCTGCTGGAAAACTCCTATAAATTAATTTTAAATTTTCCGACGCCCTGGAAAACTCCTGGAATTTTCTTGGTACTCCTAGAAACTGTTTTCCCTGGTATTCCAGTTCAAAAATTCAAATGCATATTTTGACACTTTTTGATTAGTACTTAGAATTTAAGAAATAATCAGAAAGTGTTAAAATATACATTTGAATTTTTGAACACCAGGTATTGTCTCGGAAATTGAGTTCTAATTTAACTACTGATCTGTAACTGCAACTTCTGAATAGCTCATAACTGCCACTGATCTTCAACAACAACTTCTGGATAGTGCATGCTTAAAGACGAAGAAAGCTTAACAATCTCCATAGAGATTTTTATAGTTAGAATGTGTTAGTAACTATGGGCAATCTATTACGTAGCTTAGAGTGGGGGGGGGGGAGGGTGAGAGTATTCTTTTGGTTTCATCTGCTTACAGAGCAGAAACCACTTTATAAGCTAACCAGAAGTTGTACCTAGAGATCAGCTGTTTCTGATCTGTAACGAAATGAAGCCAATTGAATTTCCGCCTTAGTCTCTCCCATCTAATAACTCTCTAATATCTATCGTAATATGTTGCCAGCAGACGTGGACTGGTTTGAGGGAGTCAATAACAAAGCATGCGCTGTCCAAAATTTACAGTTAGATAGAGATCTACAGTGTTATATCTAAACCAAAATCCTCAGTTCGTTTTTATCCAGCAATTGTGCCGTATTGCGACTTCACTATGAAAAGTCACCATGTATGTGAAGTTCACATGCAATTACTCTTTGTCTGATAGGTAAAATTTAAATTCGGGTTTGCTATTGGTTCGAATTTATTTTCGAAAGCTGTATTGCTATTGATCTAATTGTTGTAGAAGACAATAAAGCCAACCTCTAAATGAACTAAATCATTTGACAAAGGAGACTTCTACATTTCTCCTGCTATTTTTTTTTTCTCGTATAAGCACTATACTATAAAGCATAGGCTTAGCCAGATTTTTGAACGCATATTTCTGTGCCCTTTATTAGGAATGTGGCAAACCTTGGTTAAGTTTTGATTTGATATTATTGGTCTTTCACTATTAGAAGCTGGAAAGGGTTCCCCCCCCCCCCCCCTTCTCCTGTAAAATGTTGTAACTGTCAGAAGTCTCTCTTTCAACGTCAATCGATTCAAAATAACGACGAGCCTAAGGTTCATGGACCCTAGGAAAGAATAACACTTACTCCTGAATCCTTGAATGGTATTGCTTGTTAAAACTCCAATAAACTGAAAAGGTACCACGAATCCTTCTTCTTTGACCCCTCTCTCTGTTCTTGCACCTATTTCGACGTTTTATTTACAATAACCCAATGAATTTGGCCCTATTTTGGCAAGGGAAACCCTACATCCGATGAATGAGTTTCCACACACACACACCCGCCACTGTAAACGGAAGGGTCTTCGAAGCTCTTTTTTTAAGGTCCCTAGAATAGCTCTTCTTGAGTGGCAGGGTGGTAGTAACATCGTGTTGTGCTCTACGCTGTTTGAGAGTGTCTTTCTCCACTGTGGACGTTCATCGGGCCTTTCTTTCTTTTTACTGTGCAGAATGGCTTTTGTTGATTTTAGATGAGCTTTTGCTCTATTTTTGGAAGGTTATATATCCACAAGGAGGCGCTGACTCTCGGTGGCGAGAGAGTTTGCCAAATGGCGGGTTCAATTGGAATCACAGGCGCCAACTTTTCGCTTTTACAACGGGAGGGCGAGACTCGGTGGGAAAGATCGAGGCGTTGGGGGGGGGGGGGGGATTGCCCCAAGATTTATGGAAACCACTTTTTTGAGGATCCACCAATGAGGAACTTGCGCAAGTAAGGAAAATTAATATTTTTTGTATTTTCTAGTGTTATCCAACGAATATATTTGAGCGGTACAATTATTTTTTTATCTTTATGCTTTTAATTAATCAAAAATCGTGTTTGAAATTAGCCGAAATCAAAGCAAAGATCACGTGACCGAAAACGCATTAAAAAAACCGTGACGTGGTTACGCAGAGATAAAGTCGCAAAACGAAGGAGAAACCTCAATCATTCCTCTTCTAAAACAGGTTTTAGACTGGTTCATTATCTGCGCGTTGACGTTTAACGCACAAGTGGCTTTTTCCCGCCAAATCGCAAAGTGAAAAACGAAATATTTTTTTAACTATCTATCCGAGCTCAAATTTTTGAAAGAATGTGTTTTTCATGATTTTTTCTCTACTTTTATTTAAAAATAAAACCAAAAAACGTGAAAGTTCCTCATTGAATATATCATCCTTACCTCCGTACCACGCAATAAATTTTTCTCAAACTGTTTGTAACTTATGTAGGAAAGTCATTTGTATAATATTAGTTCATAAACAATCTTATGGAAAAAGTATGAGCACAAAATAGTTAATTGATCATTATAAAATTATATACTTCAATATCATTCTTTGTTTTAAAAAGATATGCTTATGTGATAATGTACAAAAAAAGATAGAATGCAAATTTTAATAATTAATGAAAAAAAAAAAAAACATAATACCAGCAATCTCATCAGTACAAATATTACTCATTCCAATATCATACAAAACTTTAAAATATATATTTTCATACAAAGCATAGTTAAAATTATTCAGTTTTGGCGTTTATATATTATATAATTTTAATCATTATCTTAGCCCCCAGAAATAGTAACCTAATGATAAAATTGGCGAAATACTGAAAGCGAAAATACGTTCGCGAAAAGACGTTTCGATTTCAATTAACGCTATTTTTTACCTTCGGAGACACCGTTATCACGTTTTCGTGTCAAATTTATATACTAATAGTTCGTTTTCTCGTTGAATTTTCAGTCACTGATATGGTTATATAAGTTATAAATACCAAGGTTTTGCTTTTTTCCTATCGCTTAGGAAGTTTGGCTGAGTTTCCTAGCGAACTGAAAAATACCAAATTGGTTTAACGCTACCTTGTCTGGAAAGAGTAATAAGTTCTTGTAAAAAAAGCAAACTTTAGTATTTGTATTTTTTCTTTTTCTGTGTTAAATATAAATGACGAATTTGCATACAAATGAGTTCAGATCAGGGATTGAGACGTGTATATGCTGTTTCAGCCTAATGCCAACGAACTTGCGTAAATGCTAAAATTAAAAAACGAGGCTTTAGCTCTTTTGCAAAAACATTTAGCTGACAAATTAGGAAATTCGCCATGTTTGGCATCCGGAGATCATCGATCTAAAAGAACAAAGACGGTTGAAAAGTAGTTTTCCAGTCGACGGTGTTTTAGGTCTTAAAATTGACTTCTCTTATTGACCTTAACAGCAAAGAGTTGCTTAATTATTTTGTATTACGAGCACCTTCTGGTAGGTGCGAGGGAATTGCACTTGCAACCCCACTGAATTTTGAAAAATTAAAATTAATGTGGAGAAAAGAAGTGGGATTCCTTAGAAATAGAAGTGTGTTATTGGTTTTAAAGTATTCAATGGAAGAGAAATTTAATACATAACTATTAATATTTAATTAAGACATTTTATTGGAAATTCAAAGTTAAAAAAAAAAAAAAAACTACTATCTTGTACTTTTCTGAAAAAAATTACACCAGTGCCCATGTTTTATATATAACACTAATGTGATCGCATTCGTAAACATTTTCGCTTTTTGCTAAAGAATTTCGTATTCCGATATTTCCAGGGTGTACGGAAATAAGATACTGTTCCCAAAAAATATTAACTATATGCCTGTAATATTAACTATGCTAAGATTAAAATCGAAATTAAGTTAATTTTAACTTAACAAAACTACCTAGTTATTCAAGATAACAATCAACGTTAACAACTCGTCAATGTGCAGCAACTTGCTATTCAACCAAAAATTAATGGGCAACCTAAAATTAGAGTAGTGCCTGGTGGACAAAGTATTCTAAATAGAGCATTTTATTAATTATAAGCTACCCTTAACAGGGGTTGAGAGTTTTTCTCCTTTTTTATTTTTTATGTAACATTTTCCATTTTTCCTTGTTTTGAGAATCCGCATTTTTCTGAGCTGAACCAGCTCTTCCTGCTAAAATATACTTTTCCTCATATCCAAACACGCCGACCAAACGGTATAGTGGTTAGCGTGCTGGCTTCTAGACCGCGAGGTTGCGGGTTCCGAGTCCCGTGGCCGACCAAGCGGTATAGTGGTTAGCGTGCTAGCTTCTAGACTGCGAGGTTGCGGGTTCCGAGTCCCGTGTTGGCATGGGTGTTTGTAAATGTATGTTGGCTTGTCTAATGGCGAATGTTTCGGCGCATTATAGCCCTCGTGTTGCTGACGGCGCCAGATAATCTGAAAACAACCAACCGAGTCCCGTGTTTTGGCATGGGTGTTTGTAAATGTATGTTGGCTTGTCTAATGACGAATGTTTCGGCGCATTATAGCCCTCGTGTTGCTGACGGCGCCAGATAATCTGAATACAACCAACCAACCTCATATCCAAACAAAAGATTTTCCCTCTTAGTTCCCCTTTCCTCACAGGTTACTTCACAAGCTCCTAATATTTTAAATGTAAATATTATATAGTATGAGGAACTTCGTTGTATCTTTAAAATTATTGAATCATCCTTCCTGCATACTTTTTTTTGTTGAATGTTTGTGTATTCCTTCCATGAGCTTGTTTGACAAAACTTTTGGATATCGTCCCTTCCGCTTTCTTTTTTTTAACAAATTCCCTCTTTTTTTGCTCTTTGATCACTCTCATCTCTGATGATCATTCTGATCAAGTTTAAGGCATTTTTGCTAAAAAATAAAATAAAAAATTGTGACTTAAGCTGTTTTGCTGCTAAAAATTTGCTGCTGTACTCCAGCTTTAAAAAAAAAAAACCCAATAAGTATCGAAGCGTCTTATTTCAATAATAATCGGCTTAGGGCCGATCTACTGTTTACCCTGTGCTCTAAGTTCAAGCCCTTTACAAAGTTTTTTTTATTTGAGTTATATATAAAACATCAATACTACTGTACAACATCCGCATACATCTCTTTTTTATAAGTTAGGCGGAGCAGGACACAATGTATTTCCTGCGCTTGCCCAAACATTAAAGGGCAAGTGTCTATGCAGAAAGAAATTTGGGTCCTTTTAAGGACCTTTCACAAAATTTCATGTTTAAAAAACGGACCTTTCACAAAATTCTATAATCAACAAAAGGACCCTTCACAAAATTCCACATCCAACAAACTGACCTTTCACAAAATTCCATGTAAAAAAAAAAAAACGGAACTTTAATAATATTTCCAGTTTGAAAATGGACCAATTACAAAATCACAAAGTTTATTGTATGCCAAAAGGGAAAAAATAGCCCGCTTGCCCACATGTTTGTTTTAAGGAAGTAACGTCATAGACCACATGCTCAAAATATATAAAATCGGAAATTTTTCACAAATGAATTTTTTTTCACAAAATTAAACTGTTTTTCACAAAAATAGGATCCTTTGAAAAAAAAAAAAAACCTGGATAGACCCCTGAAGAGGAAACGGACACATGACCACATTTTTAACCTTTAACTGCTGTAAGCGGTCTGACAGACCCCGAGTCATTTTTTGTGGAATGCTTCCACCCCCTAAATTATCGCATCTTTGACATTTATATTAATTTTTCTGGTTCTATCTTTCTTAAACTTTAAATTGATATTCACCAATTTGTTTGGCGCAGTATGGACCATATGTGTAGCCCTTGCGCCAAAAACCTCAAAACCACCCAACCACAGCAGTTAAAGGTTAACGAATTTAAGGCCCAGCGTAACGATAATCTAGACAAACAGCAGTTCAGCAAGGATCACAAACCTCTCCTTGATTCTACCCGATCCATTTTCTGGAGCCTTTCTGACAAGCTCAGCAAAAGATCGTCACCTTAATTGACAAACCTTCCAGAAGGTTCTCAAGATCTACTCAACCGGTTTCTTTTTTAAAGCACCCTTCCTCTCAATAACAGACCTTTTGTTGTTGACGGACGAGACCACCACAGAGATTTTTTTTTTTTTTTTTTTTTAAACTTTCCTCCTGTCTTCAATCGAACTTTTTTTTATATATATATAATATAATAGAAGCTTTTGTTCTATTCTGGGGCTGCCGGGTTTTTTTTTTACTGGAAACACTAAGATTATAATAGTTTTTTTTTTTTGGCCTGGTGTGTTTTCTTTTTTGTGTGTTTGTGGTGAGTGTGAGTTTGATTAATGAGAGATTCTGTCACTGTGAAGAGTTCTGGAGAGATGAGAGGTTTTTTTTGGGATTCGTCAAAGCGACCACTTGGGAGATATACTGCCTTTTTTTTTTTTTTTTTTTCAACGTTGTGTGACAAATTGCGGGAGTTTTGGGGTAGCAGGTGAGAATGTCCATGTTTCTCTGTTCTATTTTAGCTGACATAAATGCTAAGGGGACGCATTCTCCCTAATATTCCTTAAATGTTTGTTTCTCCCTAAAATTCCTGAAATTGTAATTAAATTTTTCGATAATTCTTTTTTAAAAAAAAAAAAAAAAAATTACCTATTTGCACTAGAGGCGTTTTTTCGCGCGGAGAATCCGGCAACTCGAGACGTTTCGCAGCATTTTTAGTTCAGTTCGTGGTTGCGGACCCGCTTAAAAAAAATAAACGTAAACATTCATTTCCTTGTATCGAATTGCCGACCAAACGGTATAGTGGTTAGCGTGCTAGCCTCTGGACCGCGAGGTTGCGGGTTTCGAGTCCCGTGTTGGGCATGGGTGTTTGTAAGTGTATGTTGGCTTGTCAAATGACCAATGTTTCGGCGCATTTTAGCCCTCGTGTTGCTGACGGCGCCAGATAATCTGAATACAACCAACAACCAACCTTGTATCGAATTTCCCCATCAAACCTAGTGGGGAGCGAGAGTCACCTCTCGAGTGCAAAAGGTTAAAAAAAAAAAAGCAGAAAATTGTCCGATTTTCTTCCAAAACTCGCGAAAATACCCCGATATTCCTGCAGATGAGAAAAGTGGATTAGATTAAATTCGCATTGTTGGTCAAAATAGTGTTAATTGTTTAATTATATAACTGCTCTTTTGCTAACAAGTTGTTTCAAGTTAAATTTTTTTGAAAATTGGCAGTTTTTATTGCTGGTATTGAATCTAGACGTGGAAAGAATATGTGTGCGTTAGGAGCCTATGTTAGCTTCAAAAGAAATATCCCTAAATGTTTTTGAATTATCCCTAAAATTCCTGCCTCCAATTTTAATAGAAAACCCGCTGCATCTCCTGTAAATGTGTTCAACTTATTTTACGATCTTCTGTATGGGGGCTTTATCTCTTTTAGCCAGAAAGAGAAAAAAATACGGGATTGGATAAGGATTGAATTTTCAATAACATAAGCAGTTCGGCATGCATTTTAACAATTACAAGTACTAAACATTATTAACCCTTTGCACTCCAGTGGGCCCCTCTCAGGCGCCACACGATTGGATGCCAAACTACGAGAGGACCATTAGGTGTAATGCGGAAATTCGATGCAAGGCCAATGACTGTGTTTAGTTTCTATGAAGCAAATCCATAAACACCAGCCGAACCTAAAATGTCTCGAGTTGCTGATTCCTCCGCTCGAAAAAGGCCTGGAGTGCAAAGGGTTAAACATTACAGTTGGTTTTCAAACTTTCCTCACGAACCGCTTACCTAGGTATTTCTTCCATTCTTGCGCACCAAGTTGGTTGGTTGTTTTTCAGATTATCTGGCGCCGTCAGCAACACGAGGGCTATAATGCGCCGAAACATTCGTCATTTGACAAGCCAACATACATTTACAAACACCCATGCCTAACACGGGACTCGAACCCGCAACCTCGCGGTCTAGAAGCTGCCAAAATTTAAGACTAATGATTCAAAACTTATTAAAATTCATTTCGACGGTACAATTTATTTATTTTTAGGTTATTTTATTGCTTTTTTTTTAATGAATGCAAAATATACACAACTTAAGACTATTTTTTTTCACCTTGAACGTCACACTTGGGCTCTCGATATCCGTGCGGTAGAGTATCGAGCTCATAACCGGAGGGTTGTGGGTTCTGTCCTCGATCCGCCAAATATCGGTGTGTACCTAATGGGGGCTGGTGCACATTAAATCTGTCGTGGCCTCAATGTCCTCTCGTTGGTGTGGTGGGGTCGGAGAGAGGAGAAGATTTCGATCTCGTATTCTTCTAGATGCTCAAAATTACGAGACGTATTTGGCTGTGTTAAGCACTTTATAAGTGGCAGAAATAGACAGTCGGTGGTTTCAAAACAAAACAAACGTCACTGCTCCAAAGTCAACCAACCCTTTTGTGTAATCGCAATTAAAATTTTAGACCTAGAAAGCATCGAATATTACTAAGTACAAAAGTATGCATAATGTTCATAAAATAAAGAAAGAGTAATTTTTATTTAATTCTGTGTTTTAATTAATAGGACTGGCTACTCGTTTAATGTACCTATAGATTTTTATACCTATATTGACCATCGATATAAATACACAACTGGATAGATTGCTCCATTGTCAATGAAAAGAGAAAAACGCGCCGGGGATTGCGAAGCTGGTGGGAAGATTAACCAATCACAGTTCACATTTATAGTTGGATGAGAATGCGAAAAACCTTGTAAAGTGTTAGAGTATATATTTTTTTGCACATTATTACTAATTAAGGTCTACTATTGACATTTCTGCTGTGTACAACCCAAAATTTGATTTTCAGTCCTCGGCAATCCGTATTTTTTATCCCAAAAATTGCATCTGGCAACGGCTTCATTTTCCCCAGCGTTAAGCAGTCTATCCAGTTGTTTATCTATATCGATGATATTGACACAGTAACACTTGGTGCACCATCCTGTCAGGAGTGAAAAGAAGCTGTGCGCATAGTTAACTTGGATTTTAAATTATTAATTTGGAACAAAGTGTTATGCGTAGCCGTTAATAAGTGTCTAATTAAGAAACCCAACTAACGTTTTTGAAAAATCAAAGTTTGTTCAAATACTTTTAAGTAGTCGTGTATTCAGTATCGGGAATTTGGTTTCGTGTCGTACTGTGCAATCAATATCCAGACAATTCCTTTGATGAAATTGAAATATTCAGTGTTTTGGGAGGGGGGAGGGGGGGGATCCTTCAAACCATCCGATTTCAGGTTTCAAGGGACGGTAAATACTATAAAATGGCTATTCAAACATCAGTTACATTTAATTTACCGTTTATTCAATGCTTAGATTTTTATCGAAATTCAGAAAATAATTTCTGAGTTGTGTTTTTGGAGCTCCGTCGATGTCAATAGGGGTACTTTCGTTAAATACGATAGTTGAATGTTGAAATTTATAAACTTTTACTGTTATTCAATCATTTGCTGTTGTTGAAATTTTATAAACTTACTCTTATTCAATCCTTGATTTATGAAGCTTTTGTATATGATTTACGCTTTTGTATTAGGTCATGAGCAATTTAAAAAGTGCGCAAAATCTAAATCAAACTTTTCAAATGAAATTCTCTTATAGTCCGAGAGGCAACTGATATTTTTGTACCTCATCGAACATCATTCTGAATTTTTTTTTTATAGAAATTGGAGGAAAGTGGGTAGATTACGAATCCACTAGTCTGCCGTGGCAAAAATGGCCGAAACTGATCAAAAATCGACTTGCAATGAGTTGAACTAAAATCCGATTGCCAAATATGTCATAACTTGCCAAAAAGAAAAAAACTTTTTCTTCTTGCAACCCACTGCATTTTGATTTTCAATGAGAAAAAGCGCAAACGATTCCTGATCTCTGGCTCGGAAAGCTTGTATCTTTTAAAAGTAAGCCAAATTGGTGACATCAGGTACGTCATCAGTGACGTAATGTTTATTGCCAATTTGGCTCATTTGTGAAAGATGCAAGTGAGACATAGCCACACATCCAAATTGTCTGCAACCTTCTTTATTGAAAATTGAAGAGTGAGGATTATCAAATAAAAAAAAATGCTCATTATTCGGCAAGTTATGGCTCATTTGGCAAATGGATTTAGTTCAACTTATTAAAAGTCGATTTTTGACTAGTTTTTGCCATATTTGCCCCGGCAGACCAGTGGATTCGTAATCTACTCACTTTTCTCCAATTTCTATAAAAAATTCAGAATGATGTTCGATGAGGTCCAAAAATTACAGTCGCCTCTCAGTCTATTATCTTTTGTATTATGGCATTCAATATTTATATATTTAAATTTAGTCTATAAACTTACTTGATTTTGTGAATAGCACTACATATTTTTTACACGTATTAAATGCAATCTTTCTTCAATTCAGAAAATATCCTTCAAATTGCAATAACATTTGTTATTTCTTTCACTTTTAAAATTTAATCCCCTGTCGTTTGAGTTGCCGGGTTATTTGATCTTTTCGACAAATCTTATAAATAAATATTTTTTGATTTAGCTACTATAGAATGGCTTTCTGCATTGTTGTTTTAAAGCAATTCTTAAAAAAAGAAATATGATATAAATCCTAGATTCTTTTACGGAAGTACTATTTCGGTTGCTTTTCAAAGGAGGGTTCCCGATAATAAAAAAAAATTTAAATTCAAAATAAGTCGAATTATATTTTGGTAGACTTAACAGAAATTCTTTATCAAATTTTAAATCTTAGAAAAACATCCATTTACCGTATTCGCAGAAAAACGTCTATTTACCGCATTTGCAGAGTAAATAATAATAATAAAAAAAACAAAAAACATTAACGTTTTTAGCTCCAAATTTTGTAAATTTACTACCTGGTAATATTACCTGTTGATGATAGAATTTTTTTTTAAAAAGAAATTAAAAAATATTTATTAAAATTGGATGTAGAAGTATCGCTAAAACTTCTTGCTCAAAAAAAGGAATGTTCAATAAAAATATAAATTATTGAAAAATATAAATTTTAAAAACGTTTAATGATGTAATTATTTGTATACTTATTTTGTTATACTGATAATAGTAACTGTGAAAATATTGTGTTCATTAATTAAATAATTTTACGCAGGCTAATGTAAATGATTAAAAAATGTAAATTGTAGCGACGTTTAATGATGTAATTATTATTATTATTATAATTTTGTTGTATAGGAAATTTTAACTGTGAAAATAGTGTGTTGTTTGTAAATTAAATAATTTTACAGTTTCTCTACATCTGATTTTGTTTACAGATTTTCTTCTTTTCGCTTCTGTTGTTTTCTTCTTTGCTTGTATGTAGTTCTCTGCTTTATGTTTTTTCAATAGGAATTTTCTAACATATTTATGTGTTGTCTGGACGGTCAAGAGCCAATAATCTTCAATAAAGTTACTGCTTTTTGTATATTAATACTATTCCCCCCCCCCCTCCCCGATTATGTCTTGCAATAATGTTTTATATTGTTACGAATTTTTGTATATTTGTAAATATTTCGTAGTGTTAATTTTGTAAATAGTAAAATTTATGTACATTTTGCTTAAGGCAATGCAATAGTTCGTATGAGCTTGGCTTCCCTGCAATATGGGTATTGATGCTTGATAACGAGTTTTACAGAGGTAACTCTGGGAAGCGAGTTTTAAGGAGCAGGGCATTTAACATTATGCCAATGTTTTGGCGACTAATTTTTGTCGCCAAACTTGGCGACCATTTGGCGACATTTTCGGTCCCCATGTACATGTATAGGACTTTTCGACTGCAATCTAGTTCTCCAAATATCTACCTCTAGAAATTTCAAGAATGTTCGCCTCCCCTATATATAAGCCCGGCCATGAGATGGGTTAGTTAGTTAGTTGTTAGCTGAGTCCATTAGTTGACTGGAATTACTGAGTTGAGATACTGAGTCTCAGTGAGCGTTCAGAGAGTTCAGAGAAGCGAACTGTATTGCATTGTCTTTGGCGGCGATTTGAGCAGTTGTGATGTCAAGTTTTTAACTGCTGTTTTGTGCTCTATTGTTGTGAAAAGAGCTGTATTCTGTCTACTAGAACGAGAAGTTCTGGAGTTGTAAAGGAATCTGTGAAGAGTTATAGTGGAATAAACTTCTGCAAGTTTTGATCTGCTTTGTCTTCAAATCTTTCGAACCCGTCCACGCAACAATATACAGAGTGGCCACAGAACCTGGAAATCAGGGAAATATCAGGGAAATTTTTTTAATATTTCATGAAAATCAGGGAAATTTTGTATTGTTTAAGGCACGTTCATCCATATTTTAGCGCCACATACCTGGAGAATTGTTGTAGTAATCGTTAGTTACGGAATAATTTAAACTTTTAATTACCACCAAAACTATTTTTTAAAATATTGGCATGTTATCTCTTTAGCGTAACATGTTCTATTTGATCAGGGGGTGTCTACAGATCTGGAAAAAATTGGGGAAATGTGAAAAAAAAAGTGTATCGTAAAATCAGGGAATTTTTTAGAAATCTGTCAGGGAATTTTCCGGGACCTTTTTTTCCTCAGTTTTGTGACCACTCTGTTTACCATCTTACCATATAGACTGAGAGGCGACTGCAATTTTTGGACCCCATCGAATATCATACTGAATTTTTTTATAGAAATTGGAGAAAAGTGAGTAGATTACGAATCCACTGGTCTGCCGTGGCAAAAATGGCCGAAACTGGTGAAAAATCGACTTTTAATAAGTTGAACTAAATCGAATTGCCAAATGTGCCATAACTTGCTAAATAATGAGCATTTTTTTTATTTGGTAACCCTCACTCTTTAATTTTCAATTAAGAAGGTTGCAGACGATTCGGATGTCTGGTGACGGTCTACTTGCATCTATTAAAAGTGAGCCAAGTTGACAAAAAATATTACGTCACTTATGACGTAACTGATGTCGCCAATTTGGCTTACTTTTAAAAGATACAAGTTTTCCGAGCCAAAGATCAGAAATCGTTTGCACTTTTTCTCATTGAAAATTAAAATGAAGTGTGTTGCCAGACGAATAAGTTTGTTCTATTTTTGGCAAGTTATGACATATTTGGCAATCGGATTTTAGTTCAACTCATTCCAAGTCGATTATTGATCAGTTTCGGCCATTTTTGCCACGGCAGACCAGTGGATTCCTAATCTACTCACTTTTCTCCAATTTCTATAAAAAATTCAGAATGATGTTCGATAGGATCCAAAAATTGCAATCGACTCTCGGACTAATAACTACTCTATAGGACTTGGTACCCTTCAAACAATTTTCTTAATTTAAGCCTTTAAAATTGTAATGGAACTTGGATACCGTAGTACAAAAACATTATACAAAAAAATAAAAAGGCATTTTGATATTCAGGGTAAAGACAACGAATAAATATTTACCTGGAAAGGAAAAGAAAAATTAACAAATGTAATGATTTGAAAGTTTTTCGGAGAATTTCAATAATTTTAGGCCGTTATGTTTACACTCAGATTATTAGGTAGGTCGGATTATGCTAAAACTGCGCATGCGCAGAGCTTCGATTTACAGTAAATATATGGAAAATTATAATATTCGAACCGCTTATAGGACAGACGATTGTAATACACAAAAAATAACGGGGCCTATCAATATAACTTTTGAATTTATTCTGATGCAATAAAAAAATATCGTTGTCATTCCAAGAATTTTTTTTTTTCATGGCAATAAATTTTAATAAAAGCAACTTTTAATCAAATTTGACATTTTCCGCATTTTTTTTTTTTTTTTTTTTTCCCCATTTTTTTTTCAATTCTAAATGCTTCGGAAAGGCCATAAACAATAAAATTTCTGAAACAATGCTCTTTTTCATTTTTTTTTTTTTAATTTGCAATCAAAGTTCCACTATTAGACGTTGGCGAGAAAACGATTCATTCAGCTCGAATTGAATGTGACGTCAAGACTTCCCGAACATCTTGGCTTGAAATGCTGCAGTGGAAACCAGTTTTGCAAATTTCTCGCAAATCGCCCCAACCTGTAACGGGATATGGTAATGGTGTGCTAAGGTCAACTATTTGGCAGAAACCTCACGATAACCATAACAACGGAAAGAAACTTTGACGTCACAGATTTTATTGAGTGTTTTGATAAGACTAGTTTTGGCTCGGTTTTGGAGCACTTTCTTTTCTTAATACTTAAATAACTAATTTTTTTTTAATGAACTTTTGTTTAAATATTTGGAATCAGAAAGAAATCCTTCATAAATATAAACTAATTTCACTCGTTTTTTAAAAAAAAAATGCGAGAATCGTCCATTGCAAACCTACCTGCTGGATGTATATTGAAAGTTTTTATTTCATGACAATGCTAAAACATTAATAATGAAAAATTACAGAATTATAGATTGTAAATTAAAAGTTAATTTATTGAAAAATATGTAATATTATCAATACTGGATTTAAATTTTTTTTTTGGGGGGGATTTAATCAAAAATATTTAAGTTTTCAGATTGTGTTACAATATTGTTGCGTGGTCGGGTTCGAAAGATTTGACGCCAAAGCAGATCAAAACTTGCAGATATTTATTCCAATATCACTCTTCAGAGATTCTCTTAGAACTCCGGAACTTCTAGTTCTAGTAGACAGAATACAGCTCTTTTCACAACAATAGAGCACAAAACAGCAGTTAAAAACTTGACAACACAACTGCTCAAATCGCTGCAAAAGACAATGCAATACTGTTCGCTTTCGGAACTCTCTGAACGCTCACTGAGACTCAGTAATTCCAGTCAACTAATGGACTCAGCTAACAACTAACTCCCCCGCTCGCTTGGCCGGCTTATATAGGAATCAAACCTTCTTGAAATTTCTAGAGGTAGATATTTGGAGAACTTTCCAGATCGTAGTCGAAAAGTCCTATACATGTACATGGAATACCTGTACATGTACCGAAAATGTCGCCAAATGGTCGCCAAGTTTGGCGATTTCTCGTCAAATTTAGCGACAAAAATTAGTCGCCAAAACCGTCGCCAACTTGGCTATAACTCGCCAATTTGGCGAGATTCCCATTACCATAATGTTAAATGCCCTGCTCCTTAAAACTCGCTTCCCAGTGTTACCTCTGTAAAACTCTTTATCAAGCATTAAGACACACATTGCGGGGAAGCAAACTAACGACTGCCTTATGCGAAATGTACATAAATTTTACTATTTACAAAATTAACACTGCGAAATATTTACAAATATACAAAAATTCGTAACAATATATTCTATTCATCGATTTTGAACATGTCCCGTTTTACAGATGTAAAGGGCTTCACGGGGCTTGTTCAGTAATCACTCCTTGTTGGTATTTTCATCTCCTGAAAATAAATTGTTTCACCTAAGTTTCATTCTGGAAAATGTTATAAACTTTCGTTCAATCTAAGTACACAACTTAAAAGGCTTAGTTGTACTTCTTCCCGTGGTGTTGTTGCATTTGGATACCCCCCGTGAAGAAGCACATAGATTTATTTTCTATTTCGCGAATACTTCCCCGTTATATAAAAACTTTTGCCGATACTATTTCATACTCTTTAAGTGCAATCGTCTTCAAATTTAAAGATGTTTTCCCGAAGGCATACGTTGCACAAAAATAAAATGTGAGCACTTGCTTTTCCCTTATATAGAAGCAATCTGAACCCCTTTATATGAAATCTTTGTTATAAACTTGCTCGTTTGAAAATTGTTGGTTTTCAATTTCCTTTTTGTAAGTAAAGAAAGAATCGGCTTTCACGAGAGAAAAAAAAAAACATAAAACTTTTTCTTGATGGATAAATTGAAACGAATTTTGAGAGAGGTGCACTAAAAAAAAAAAAAAGTTTTTCTGAAAAATGAAAACATTCAGCTATTGATTTTAGTTTAAAAGTACAATTGTTTCAAAAACGAGTTGAATATACAAAGTTGAAGAACTCGATCTTTTAGGCGACGCCTCACATATTATTCGATTGTGTGTGTTTGTGGCGGGCAAAATCTTTATAGGGCCCATAATTAACCCATTTGTCGTCATCCTGAAACTTAACAGACTGACTCTTTGTCAATGTATTCCATCAAGTTTGGGAAGGAAGAAAAAAAAAATAGTTAATTAATGGTACGGAATGGATGGTTTTCTTCGTAGTGTTCAAACACTTATGTGGCGCACCATAGACAATACTGGCTCTTGGGCCGTAAAAAACCAAACAAGCAACCAAACACTTATGAAAACTCTCCCTGATCTTCAAATCACTTTTAGTCGATTGGTTGTTTTCAGATTATCTGGCTCCGTCAGCAACACGAGGGCTATAATGCGCCGAAACATTCGTCATTTGACAAGCCAGCATACATTTACAAACACCCATGCCCAACACGGGACTCGGAACCCGCAACCTCGCGGTCTAGAAGCTAGCACGCTAACCACTATACCGTTTGGTCGTCCACTTTTAGTCGAAATCGCACATAAAAAGTTAGCTATGTATATATAAAGGATTTATATTAAAATCTTTATTTCTATGGGTTAATATTTTAAAAAAGGAAAGTTAGTTCCATTGCTTCGTAACTATGAAGTACTGTTCCAAACAGGCCATTTTGTCTGCTCCAGAATGGCTTTATACTGAACCAGTTTCCAAGGACCGCGACAAAACTCTTTAAAGATGACAACACCTGATCAACAATAACAAAAGCCGATCGATGAAATTTAAAAGGACAATATTGTATTAATTATTGCCCATTCCAAAATGCTAATTGCAGAAAGAATAATAACTCCTCCAGTCACTATCTTCAATGCATCCAAAACTGATGATTCTATTAAGAAAACTTACTTCGTTTTCTTGCAGTTGTTGCATTAAAAAAAAATCCAAACAACGTATGTTACTATTAAAATACATCACCGAATCTAGTGAAATATTAATGCAGATTTATCCATGCTACAGATTTTAATATTAGATAACTAATAATCTTACTTTTTAAAATCCTTTTTATTAACTTCCGAGTTTGTGTGTGGATGGCGACATAATCTTCGGGAGCCTAATTATAACCTCCTTGCCTTCATCCAATCGGGCTGAAACTTCGCAGATGGATTCAATGTCGGTGACAATGCTGTGTAACAAATTTTGGGGCTGTCGCCGTCACTAAAAGGTCGCTTTTACGGAATACTAACAAACTAATTTGCTGTCATCCAATCGCACTAAAATATCGTTCAACCGACCATTTCCTGTTGCCAAATTTTTTTTTAATAAATTTATATTAAAATTGTTTTAATCAGAATAATTGCCTCACATTTTGCTGATAAAAATGTTTTTGATACTTAAAATTGGATCCTAACACCAAGCCACACACAGTTTACAGAATCGGCGCTGTGTTAACGAATATAAAAATTGGCAATGCATGTAAAGGATTTATATTAAAAACTTTGTTTTTATGGGTTTATTTTAAATTATAAAATCTCATTTTCAACTGTTTCTTTAAAAAAAATCCACCCCCCCCCCCCCCCATAACGGATTCATTATAAAGTCAAATTTTCATGTATAATGAAATAGACTGAGAGGCGACTGCAATTTTTGGACCCCATCGAACATCATTCTGAATTTTTTATCAAATAGATTGGAGAAAAGTGAATAGATTACGAATCCACTGGTCTGCCGTGGCAAAAATGGCCGAAACTGGTCAAAAATCGATTTTAAGTTGAACTAAATCCAATTGCCAAATGCGCCATAACTTACTTGCCAAATAATGAGCATTTTTTTTTTATTTGGTAACCCTCACTCTTTAATTTTCAATTAAGAAGGTTGCAGACGATTCGGATGTGTGGCGATGGCTTATACTGGCATCTTTCACAAATGAGCCAAATTGGCAATAAACATTACGTCACTGATGACATAACTGATGTCGCCAATTTGGTTTACTTTTAAAAATTAAAAAGTTTTCCGAGCCAGAGATCAGAAATCGTTTGCGCTTTTTCTCAATGAAAATCAAAATGCAGTGGGTTGCCAGACGAAAAAGTTTATTCTCTTTTTGGCAAGTTATGGCATACTTGGCAATTAGTCAACTCATTCCAAGTTGATTTTTGATCAGTTTCGGCCATTTTTGCGACGGCAGACCAGTGGGTTCGTAATCTACTCACTTTTCTCCAATTTCTATAAAAAAAAAATTCAGAAGGATGTTCGATGGGGGGGTCCAAAAATTGCAGTCGCCTCTCGGTCTAAAATTACTGCGCTTTGATGAAAAGGAATGCCGACGTTATCGAACCCGCTAAATAATTTATAAATATCATGTTGTACTAAATTATAATTAATTTTCGAAAAGTGATAACTCTTAGAAAACATGAGTTATACAACATACTCTTTTAGAAAATAAAATACCTCTCTAGTTTCCAATTCGGCTTCTTGCATTAACTAAAATCGACTTAGTTGAAAGCAAATGCTTCAGAGTTAAGTTCAGTCGGATGTTGGATTGGTTAATTGAATGAAATAAGATAATTATTCACCATGTGATTGTGCAACGAAAACGGAAGGAAGTCTTAAAGGCTCTCAATACAGTAGTTTCCGCGGCGGCGATGCATTTGTGAAGGTTTTCTTATTCTGCGCTTTGTTTAAGATTGGGAATTAATTTGTTGAGCGAACAATCGCATTAGGTAATTAGTGACTCTTTTTTTTTCTTCTTTTTTTTTTTATCTCATCGTAACATCGTATTTCTATATCCTAAAGGGCTTGATTTTAAGCTCTGAACGATTTTGGTGTGGAACTGACGGAATAAGTAAATACTGTTTGATAAACAGGTAAAGAGGGGAAAAAATCGGAAGTTGAATAAAAATATATTGGGCTTCGCGGAATGGGAAATTTCGTAAAGATATTTTCGTATTTATTTAGAATTGATAACTTTGAAATGACATAGCTTTGAATGTACGTTTAAACTTTCTAACTTCTTGTCGTAGCAGCAATGTCGCCAATTATTGAATTTCTTTCTTCTTGCCGAAATGACAAAAAAAAAAAGAGGAGAAGAAGAAGAAAAAATAGGAGTGTGGAACATCACACAACTTTCAATTACACTATATTATATTGGTCATTGCAGTGAAATTTAACGTGGTTTTACTTACTATTTTCTAATTTTCACTCATTTCATTAAAAATGGCTAATTTGGCGATATTTTTGGTAATAATTTTTACGTGAAAAAAAAACCCGACAAAGTGGCAAAATTGGTGGTTTTATTCGATAGACTTGCTTGTACGTGAAACGTTAAAAAAAAAAAAAAATTAGGGATGTGGAACATCACACAACTTTCAATTACACTATATTACTCATGTGGATTTGTGTCATTTACCGTTCTTATATTTTATTTCCGTCATTTGTTTAGAAAAAATGGCTAGTTTGGCGATATTTTTTGCGATATTGTAAAGTATGATTTAAAAAAAAAAAGCGATATACTCTTCGATAATTCTTATATTATCCTTTCTTGTAAATGAAACTGAGAAGAGGAGAAAAAAAAACAATCGTTCATAAACTATGTTCAAGCAAAGAGAGCTCTGTGTTAAAGGCATTCTTTTTTTCCACTTTTTACGCCATTGAAGCATTTTTACGGGAATTTCGGAGGTGGGGATGTTTAGAACACCTTTAGAGGCATTAGCGCAGCAATTTTTATCGAAATCGTTAGTGTCGTTTTTTAGCAATCATTGAAAAACATGAATTTTTCAGTGGCAGCTACCTCATGCGCGATTTTGACGAAAACCTTAATGGTAGGTTCTTGGGCCACCACCAACCTGCTCACAAAAATTTGAACATCGTTGGTCAATTTGTTCGGGAGTTATGCTGACGACGTACACATAAACAGACATTTTTTCTAGATCACTTTTTTGAAATCAGGATGTTCCAAAACGTGGGGGGGGGGGGGAGAAAGAAATAATTAAAAAAAAGGAAAAATTTAAAAATGAATGTGTAAATGAAACAAGTGAAAGTATGATGGTATTGTTATAATCCCTTTGAATCATGCTTGTTAACCTTTAACTGATGTATGCAGTCTGACACACCGCGATTCATTTTTTTTGTAGAATGCTTCCACCCCCAAAAATATTTTATTTTATGTTTGACTTTTATATTATTTTTTTCCTATACTATATTTCTTAAGTTTTAAACTGATGTTCAGTAAATTGTTTGATACAGTATGGACCACGTGTTGCCTTTGCCCCAAAATTATCAAACCACCCAACCACAGCAATTGAAGGTTAAATTGTCAAACTTTGAAGAAAAAAAAAAATGTTGGTGATTGACTACGAGAAGTAAAGTATATTTATTAATACTAGAACTATATTATTATAATTAATTTATTTTTAAAAAGTTTTAAAACATTATGAAATTTTTTTTCTCACAATGTTCTATTTACTGGATTACAGCCAATGAAAATTTTTTGCATTCAATGATGATGATGATTATGTAATATTAATTTCAATAAATAGTTTTTTTCCGATTTGCAAAAAAATTTTGTTTAATAAAAAATCAACAATTGGCGAGATTTCCGCTACAACAAAAAGGCGGAAGGTTTAATACGTAAGTACCACTGGGAAACAGTAAAAAAATATATATATATATATACAGGTGATCTCGTGTGCAAATGACAGATACAACTCCCAGATACCAGAGATCTCTTTTGTCTAGTGGTTAACGTGCCTGTCTCACCAATCTATGAGTCCCCGGTTCGATTCCCCTGTTAGCGCACATCGCCCATTAGTTATTTTTACCGCACAACCAAATCATGCTGCCATCTATCGGCGCCCTCTGAAAATACTGCACGACTTCCACACTACCATCTCAGCATCTTTGACGACTCACTGCCGCACGAAAAGCAACTCAATCGTATGTCCCTCCGCTACTCACTGGGAAGGGGCTATGTGGTGGTCTCGTGTGTGCAAAGGACAGATACAACGCCTAGACACTGGAGATCTCTTTTGTCTAGTGGTTAACGTACCTGTCTACTGATCTATGAGTCCCCGGTTCGATTCCCCTGTTAGCGCACATTGTTTCAAGTGGCTTGTTGGATAGACAGGAATTGAATACACACCGGTTTGCGAAATTGATTGAGGGGAGTGGATTTGATGACGACTGCTTACGAGGCCCGTTCTCGTTGGGATGGATTTGTCAATAAACAAAACTGGAGAATGTACGGTACTAAAAACCCTCCTGCAAAATCATAACATTCTGATAAGTGACCTTTTGGGCTGGCAATATCCATTAAAGGGTCATTGGATTGCTTTTCATGAGTCATTCAAATCTTGGCACCAAATAGAGGTATAGAATTAGAACTTGGATATTGGCGTAGAAGTTTCTCGTTGACTTGGCTGAAATTTTGTTTGTAAAAAAAAAAGTTCTATCATGACAAAGTGTTTGTCATTAATCTTCAGCAAGTGGAAATTTCAACCTTTAAACGTTGCGAAATCGTGAACGCTTGGTTCATGAATCCAAAATTGAAACGTGTTGTAAAAACAGTGTATAATGTCAATGACTGCTATTATCCCCTTTCAATTTTAAAATGGGAGATTAAAATCAATTTATGATTTCCAGCCGTAACTGAAAGACAGTTCCCCCTAGTAAGACCTCCCGGAAGGCATTCTCCTTTTAAATACTCTCAGTAGTCCAAATCTGGAACGATGCTCCTGACGCACTTTAGCCATTGGTATCCTTTGCCTAAAAAAAAAAAAATCCCCAATAAAAACAACCTAATTGTTCTCGTTGAGGATGCATTTATCTTTATAAAACTTCGACACAAAACAATCCGTTTTCATCTAATGCCTCATTAATTTTTTTTTTTTTTTTTTTAATTTTTTATTTTTGTAGGACGTGGATTTACTCGGATGATACTCGATGAAAAGAAAAACGAGCGGTTGTTCATTCCTTAAATACACATTTGGGGATTAAAGTTCGAGATTGTATCGCCAAAGATGGATTATGGAAAAAGTATGGGAACTTGAGTTGTACTTGTATGTTTTGAGGGGTTGAAAGTGTAGCAATCGATTTTTCTCTAGGAATACCTAATTAGCACGATTCTCTTTCTTAATGAGTTGAGGCTTCATTAGAACAGAATATACAAGGTGATTCTTAAAGATTCGAACCCTCTTTTATTCTTTATCCCTCACAGATAAATGCGCAATATAAATTGAATAAAAAAAAATCATTAATATAAGGTTGGAGGTAAAATTACATTAAGATAAAATTCCTTACGATATTTTTCAAAAAGTTTCTCTCTTGACATTTTTTATACGAACCCCCCCCCCCCCCCTCTCCCTCTTTCACCCTATGCACTTCTTTTTAAATTTCCAATGAACAAGACCATCAGAAAACTGCAGAAAATAATATCAAAATATAATTATATAAATACTAATAATGCCAGAAAATAATATTGACGTTTTCTCATTTAGCTATAAAGTAGCACCAACAGTTCGAGTTAACAAAATATTGGACTAAATCCAGAGTGGCCACAGAACCGGGACAAACTGGAAATCAGGGAAATGTCAGGGACCTTTCTGATTCTGGAAAAAATCAGGGAAATGTTAGGGAACATTTTTAAATTTCATGAAAATCAGGGAAATTTTGAATTGTTTAAGGCACGTTCATCCATATTTTGGCGCTATTTACATGGGGATTTGTAGTGGTAGGCCATTATTAGAAGTTTAATGTTACGGAATAATTTAAACTTTTCATTGCCAGCAAAACTATTTTTTTTTTTAATTTGAGGACTTTTACTGGTTTCATCGCTTTTGCATGTTCAGCTTTTTTTTGCGCTCGGGAGCTGTACCATGCATGCTTTTAGAAGATAACAAGCCACGACTCATATGCATCTGTATGGTGCCCAGTGGCGTATCCAGACCCCCCCCCCCTAAAACAAAAAGAAAGTAGAGAAAAAATTACCCTAAATTTCCAGTGCCGGAAGTTATTTGCAAATAGTTAATATTAACCTCGTTTAATAAACTTTACGAGCGAGTAATTATAACAACGATGAACGATCTTCGAAACGATGTGCATGCCATACGCCACTTGATGGTGTCGGTAATCGTGATGCGCAAATGCAAGCCAAAAGGTCAGCTCTTGAAGAGAGAGAGAGAGAAAAAAAAAACTTTTCTAACCTCCATAATCTATAAAAATGGTGCCGTCTAAAATCCCTTCTCCAAGAAGTAAGCTAAGGATCAACCATGGGATCAACAAGCATTCATCCAACCCTCCTTGATAAACAGGTTTTTTTTTATTTATGGAAGTGTCCCTACGATTCTGAAAGAGGTTGAGACCCCCTGACAAACACCCGCTGGAGAACATTTCTACCTTCAAGTGGGCACATCTGGATGTAGGCAATCCAGAAAGGGGCCCCTCTCTGACCCCTTTTCGAGGGGGGGGGGAGGGGGTCGAACTTGAGGAATTCCATATTCTTTTTTCTTTTTTTTTTAGGGGTGTAATGCGAAGCTGAATTGTGTGGGTGCACCATGGTACTAAAAGACCTATGCTTTTCCATCTTGTGTGCTCCCACTCCCCACAGCGAAGCAGGGAAAAGATATCGGGGTGTGATAACAAGACGGTTTTATTTGGAGTGAAGAGATAAAAGTTGCGTTGCGTGTTTATGTCAGTGGCACTCTATTTTTAGAAATCAATCGGGGAATTGGACATGGTAATAGGCTAAACTTAAAACTTTTGAAAGAAAGGAAGAGGAAGGTTATTTATTAACTGGGCATAAGAACTCGTCCAGCTCTAATTTCTGCTTCGGCTTGTAAATGAGCGTCATATTTTAATTTTTGAATTTATTTGAACTTGGACTACAGAAGTCACTATGCCAAACAAAATGGCGAAATGTTGTCTTTTGACAACCATATATTAGGGCCTCTTGTCCCTTCTTCAACATAAAAAGTTGATACCCTGAACACTGCTATACACTCTCCAACGATTTCAACGATGCGATTCTCCAACTTAACTTGACATCACTAGACGATAGATCTTCACCGTGCTCATAGGCAATTAATCCATTTTAGCGGAGTGAAGACATAATTCTCTCCAAACCTTATGGCCTTTTGTTCTCTACAGGGTTGTGGTTTGGCGAGCATTATGCTTTCACGCCGCCAAAATGGATTAAATACCTATGAGCACTGTGACGATCTACCGCCTAGTGATGTCAAGTTAAGTTGAAGTTTAGTATAGAAGCGAAAATGCTAACTATTTGTTTGAAGTTGCTAAAAATCATTCTTCAATCCAGAGTGGACACAGAACCTGGAAATCAAGAAAATGACTGGGAGCTTTCTGAATCTGGAAAAAAATCAGGGACATTTTTTAATTTCGCGAAAATCAGGGAAATTTTCCTTATTGTGAAGGGCTGCTTCTATCAAGAAGTTTCCCGGTCATCCGTATTTTGGCGACATTTACCTGCAGAATTGTGGTAGTAACCGTTAGTAGAAGTTTAACGTTACGGAATAATTTAAGGTTTTCATTACCGCCCAAACTATGTTAAAAAATTTGGCATATTATCTCTAGCCTACATGTTCTATTTGATGTGGGTGTCTGCACATCTAGAAAAGTTGGGGAAATATGAGCCAAGTTGGCGACGGTTTTGGCGATAAATTAAAATGTCACCAAATTTGGTGACATTTTCGGTCCCCATGTACATATATAGGACTTTTCGACTACGATCTGGAAAGTTCTCCAAATATCTACCTCTAGAAATTTCAAGAATGTTCGCTCCCCTATAAAAGCTCAGGAGAGCGTGTGATGGAGTTAGTTGTTAGCTGAGTCCATTAGTTGACTGGAATTACTGATACTGAGTCTCAGTGAGCGTTCAGAGAGTTCCGAAAGCGAACTGTATTGCATTGTCTTTTGCAGCGATTTGAGCAGTTGTGTTGTCAAGTTTTTAACTGCTGTTTTGTGCTCTATTGTTGTGAAAAGAGCTGTATTGAGTCTACTAGAACGAGAAGTTCTGGTGCTGTAAAGGAATCTGTGAAGAGTTATTTTGGAATAAATTTCTGCAAGTTTTGATCTGCTTTGGCTTCAAATCTTTCGAACCCGTCCACGCAACAGTATTCAATCAAGTTACTATTACACTTGATAGTTGGCAATGCTTACAAAGGATTTATACAAACATGGCCTCATTTCCCACAAGGCCCGTGTCTTGGGCCCCCAAATTGCCTGAAAAACTCTAAATTATTATGTAATTATCAATATTCTGTTCAGCCTATACCTGATCAAATCTATAAAATATCAACATGTATTTTAATAACTCTTATTAGTTATTAAAATAATAGTATCTCGACATTAATTTAGACCAAACGGTATAGTGGTTAGCGTGCTAGCTTCTAGACCGCGAGGTTGCGGGTTCCGAGTCCCGTGTAAAGGCATGGGTGTTTGTAAATGTATGTTGGCATGTCTGATGACGAATGTCTCGGCGCATTATAGCCCTCGTGTTGCTGACGGCGCCAGATAATCTGAAAACAACCAACCAATCGACATTAATTTAATTAAAACGTTAATTGAAATTATCATTAATATTTAAAGTACGCCTAAATTGTTGATGGGGAAACCCCATCTGCTTGTTGTGCCTATAGTATCCGATATTCTAAATCGGGCTCTGTATATATATATATAAAAAAAAAACTTTTTTTTTTTTAAAGTTTTTTTTATTATTATTATTTTTTTTTAAAGTATTTGCATCAATATCTTGACATTAATGTTTTGAGTTGATTTGAAGTCTCGACTTGTTTCCTCTGTCTGGCAAAATAATTTCCCCTTTCTTTCAAAACGTTATTATCATCGCATGAGGAAACGGACCTTTGTTCCGCTCTGTAAGTAGATAGTCTTAATTTCAATCCTAATTTTTAATGCAAATGATTATTTAGAAGCTACAACAAAAAAGTGTTTTCTTAAGAAAAAAAAAAATAGTTATAAAGACGGTATGTCAAACCAAGGACTACAACTTTTAATTGTTATTCTGGGAATAATGTAAATAAAGTGAATATTCATACATGTGATTGATACCATTGTCTTAAATATCAAATACGATGACGATCAAAAACAATAATTTTAATCTAATATATAAATGATCAAATACAATGACGTAATATAAAGTTATTTTGGTGGTTATTATTGTTTGGTAAAGTTATTTTCATAACAAAATCATAACTACATTGTTAAAAACTTACTTCCACCCTGCTCCAAAAATTGGTTCCAGATTAGTTTCAACCAACATTTGGTGCTTAGTTTCACGATTTAATGGTTCCTACGGTCCGAGGTAGCGCCATTAAATCGTGATACTAAGCACCAAATGTTGGTTGCAGCTAAACGGGAACAAATTTTTGATGCGAGGTGGATCCAAATTTTTAACAGTGTACGTATGTTAGTTGTTACAAATTAAATCTGACCAATATCCGTACTTCTGCAATTTGTTCACATCGTTCCAAGCATTCATTCCCAGGGGTCTATGCAGAGGGAAATTTGGGTCCTTTTAAGGACCCTTCACAAAATAACATAATCAAGAAAAGGACCCTTCACAAGATTAGATTCCATGTCCAACAACCTGAAATTTCACAAAATTCCAAGTAAAAAAAAAAATTGAACCTTCATAATATTTCCAGTTTGAAAACAGACCAATTACAAAATTACCTAGTTTATTTTATGCCAAAAGGAAAAAACAGCTCGCTTGCCCACATATTAGTTTTAAGGAAGTGACGTCATGGACGCCAAACCATTTGCTCAAAATGTATAAAATAGAAAAAATTTCACAAAATTAATATTTCTTTCACAAAAATAGGACCCTGTAAAAAAAACCTGGATAGACCCCTGATTCCATAAGCACTTTGTGGTCCGCTCACATATTAGTACATGTACGTGTGTCACATATTCGTTAGGTACGTTCATGTCATTAAAATCTTAAATAAAATAAAAATTCGCGCTTCAAAGACCACATTGTTGTTTGACCAATTTCGACACAATTTTGCCTTTACTGCTGACACAAAGATAGAGCAATCATGTGTGCAGCAAAAGTTGGTTGGTTTTGTCTACCCTTTCAAACAAAGCAAATAAATAGCCAATGCAAGACCAATTGGCTTTAATTTAGAGTGTGAGTGCATATGGCCCTTACTTAACCAAGGTTCCCGCGGTCAATAAAAGCGCTTAATGTTTTTTAACTGGTTTTCAATGCCTTAAAAGTACTTGTAAATCCGTATAGGACCTTAAAAGTCCTTAATTTTTTGTCACTTATCAGCACCGCCCCGAAATTTTTTTGGTGTATTTGTATTGAGCTTGAATCAACTTGTACGCCGACCAAACGGTATAGTGGTTAGCGTGCTAGCTTCTAGACCGTGAGGTTGCGGGTTCGAGTCCCGTATTAGGCTTTGGTTGGTTGTTTTCAGATTATCTGGCGCCATCAGCAACACGAGGGCTATAATGCGCCGAAACATTCGTCATTAGACAAGCCGACATACATTTACAAACACCCATGCCTTACGCGGGACTCGGAACCCGCAACCTCGTTGTCTAGAAGCTAGCACGCTAACCACTATACCGTTCGGTCGGCCCCGTGTTAGGCATGGGTGTTTGGTAAATGTATGTTGGCTTGTCTAATGACGAATGTTTCGGCGCATTATAGCCCTCGTGTTGCTGATGGCGCCAGATAATCTGAAAACAACCAACCAATCAACTTGTACATCGCTGGGTTCGTATTTGCTGATTGGTGGTGCAGAAATCGAATGGTTTTAGTTACACACTGTACTCTGTGGGACGAACGCGTGAGAGATTACTGTTTACGTTTTACGAGGCATAAAGTCAAAGACTATCGTCAAAGTCTGTTTATAAGGCAAAATGCAAATTGTGCATGAAAGATTTTGGATTTAACGCTCTGGGGAAAAGCAGCTGTAAAGACCTGATGCATGAACGAGGTTGCGGGTTCGAGTCCCGTGTTAGGCATGGGTGTTTGGTAAATGTATGTTGGCTTGTCTAATGACGAATGTTTCACCGCATTATAGCCCTCGTGTTGCTGACGGCGCCAGATAATCTGAATACAACCAACCTGATGCATGAAAACAAATTTTCTGAAGGTCCTTAAAAATGTTATTTAGGTCCTTAAAAGTCATTGATTTTCAATGTATGATTTCAGTGAGAACCCGTTTACAGGAAGTTAACTCAAAAGTCCAGTTTAAATCATACATAGATAACAGTTTACCGTTTCCAGAAAAAATCAAACAATCGATCCCCTCACAGTGTGTCACGTCCTTCGCATTTAGGATTTGTTTGAATTTTTCCCGACACGCAAATTCCTACTTATCCTTGATCAAGACCTCATCCTCAAACGAAGATTTTTCAAACAACACAACCTTAAGGAGGAATAAAAGAAAACATTGTTTACCTCAAGCCGTCCTTTGTTTTGCCTTTTGTTTTCCTCCTTTTATTTGTGGCTTTCCGAATTTGTCTTACTCCCGCCCATCTCGTGCAAGATCACCTCCATAACTTTTATCTAAAGAGAAGGTGAACATACGTCTCTTTTCCTAGTTGAAGGTTGGCGTGTTTACAGTTCGTGACCCCAGGTGGCGCTTTTCGATGTTTTTGTATTTTTTTTTTTTTTTTTTTTTTTTTTTTTTTGTGCGTGAAGTGGGAAAACTTGGAAAACCACAAATTGCAAGCAACGAGGGAAATAAATCTAAAGCCACACAGTTGGGTTTTTTTATCTTTTGTGGTGGTCTCCAGAAAAGTGGTACTTGAGTAGAAGATATAGAGCTGTCGTAATTGCTTTTGGCGTTCTTGTTGGCAGTGTTCGAGATAATGGCTGGTGTGCTTGTTTTTTAAATCCTTTGTTTTGATTTTGTTTGCTTGTGTTGTTTTCAAAATTGCGGTTGGCTTAATTAACCCACCTGCCGTCATCCGAACGAGCTGAAACCTGGCTGGTAGATTCATTATTGAAGAAAATGCATTAAAGGCAAATGCTGCCAAGTACTGATTGCCTATGCAAGTTCTTCCTTATAAATTCTTGTGTACAGTACGCAAAAAAATGCACTTAAATGTTTTGTTTACAATTTTCGATACGGCTCGTGCAAAATTTGTCTCTTAGGGGGCTGTATAACTAAGTAAATTTAACTCTATCTTTAAAAACTTCAATATGTAGCCCTGTTTTTTATGCTTTCATTCGATTGAGAATACTTCGTTTACCCTAGATACCAAATTTCAGTTCATTATGTTTAGAAGCACGTTACTAATGAGTGAAAATGTTTTGGTCGATCTTGAGGGCAAATTTCTTTAAATCGAGAAAGAAGGAAACTTTTTGCGAGCTTCAAGACGTAATCTATTACACGGTCCCTTAAAGTAAGCTTTTTTTTTTCATTTTTGTTAAAATGTCGAGAACCAAAAGTCAAAATGGAATGAAAAAAATTCTCGAGGGGTTATCGACCATGATAATTCTAATGAAAGGGGGAGAAAATGCATGTTTCTGTTTAAACATTTTTTAAACTTGTTTTATTAATTATTAAAAAATTGGTTAATACAAAAGTGACATTTTATTGATGTTTGGCTTTTAATTAACTATCGTTTAAAACAAAAATTGCGAAAATATATTAACTATTTAAGAATTTATGGCTAAAAACACGAATTTTCTTGCAAACAAACATTAATTTGTCCTTTTTTTAATATATCATTTAAATTACTAACATTTTATAAGAAAATCGTGAAATTTGGTATTTAGACGGTTTTTTGATTTCTAAATCTAAATATGGTATAATATTAGGGGGTTGCCATTGAACTTTTTAAAGTTTAGTTTCGTTTTAAAATGTAAACGACCCCTCATGATAAAAAATATATATATATATATATATATATATATATATATATATATATATATATATATATATATATATATATATATATATATATACAATTAAAAAAGACCTTCCACGATTTACAAAGGTACATGACTTTTGTTATTTCATCAATTAGAATACAAGGTATAGCCATCGTTCCAATTTATTTTTTATTTTGCGTACTGTACCAAGTACCCCAAACAATTTAAACTGCAAATATTAGATTTCATAAATGTTTTTGGTTGACCATATTACTTGACGTTTCCCCCCCCCCCCCCCAAAAAAATGTGGTTTTTTTTGGGAGATATATTATACTACATTCATCAAGGCCTCCTTTCGAGTTTTATTCAAATGTCGTAAAATGAAAATGATCTCAAGAATTAAGTGCGCCCTCCATGTTTTATCAAAAATGAATTGGTTAATTGGCAATTGGTTTTCCCCATTCCGGTTATAAGCGTTACCTTTCTTCAAGCTCTTAAATTAATAGCATACAGACAGTCGTCGCCTTCTGAAGGTTAAACGCCTTCCTTATATAGAGAAGATAGATGCTTTGGAAGTCCATCATAAAAGACTGATGGTTTTCGGCGGCCATTAATTTCTGAATGAATACTTCGCGGCTCTGTTCAATTCACGTTTATTCCGAAAACGTGAAAAGGTAGTCATTTGTCATCAGTTATGGAATGTATACTGAAGGATATATATATATATATTATTATTATTATTATTTTTTATTAAAAAAGATATTAGTCTTGACTTTTACATGCGGGTTGAACACATGCCATGTCTTTGCCTTAATATTTTATTCCAAAGAAAAATGGATGGTGACTATCAGATCATTAATAGACAATCTTTTATCCTCAAAGATAAATTTTATATATATATATATATATATATATATATATATATATATATATATATATATATATATATATATATATATATATATATATATATATATATTTTTTCCTTCTTTATTATTATTACTATTATTTTTTTTTTTAAACGATCTTTTTTTCTTTCTTTATACAGAAGCAAAATTGATAAAGAACTTTCTGATTTAAAGGGTAATTATTATACGGAGCCACTCGAGTGGCTAACGCTCGCCACCGCTTCAAGTCCCTCAGACACGCCTCTCCTAGCGCATTGTCTCTCACATTTGTTGGTTGGTTTGTAGGCTCAACGACTTATACTTGTGCACAATGACGGCTACCGGGACCTACAGCTTAACGTGAATTCCGAAACACAACGAACATCCATGGCCAACCACCTTTAGGCATGCAAAGTCAGACAGCCATCAGTCCGCATTTGTCCCTCCTATGGGAGAAATACGTGGGAAAACTCCCGGGGAGTGTTGATAAGACTTTTTCTTTTCATGTACTATATTGGAAAAAAACATGATCCCAATTTCGTCCAAAAGGAAGAAGAAAAATTGACGTGGAAAATTGTGAATTTAAGAAAGGAATTGTATGCATTGACTTTATCTCGCAATTCTCACCTTATTTAATCATTTTTGAAATCAGACTCTTCTACTGATAATTTGGCATGCTATGCGAGCAGTGTGCCACGTAGGCATAAGTTCGGCGTAGCTGAAGAATGATGTGAAGATGCGTGGAATGTAGTGGTAAGAAGCTTGCTTCTACGCTCAAGGTTAGCGACCTGCTTTCTCCTCCTTTGGATGTCACGTTTTTTTTTCTTCCATTGATGCTCTTCTATTCATTTCCATCTGTTGTTTTGTCAAAAACCTTTGGGCGGCGAAGTTATATTATTGGTCAGATGTTGAGGGTTGGGGAAAGGGATTGAGATGACGTAAAAAGGTTTAAAAAAAAAAAAAAGATTTTCCCTTTTCGAACCGAACTTAGGGAATATTACTTTTTAAATCCTTTTATATTAACTTCGGTTTTTGTTTGTGGTGGGAGAAATCTTCTGATGGCTAAAGTCACCCGCTTTCCAGTGATCTAATCGAGCTGAACCTGGGCAAATGGATTCGTTGTTGATAGCAATTGAAGCAATATGCAGAAGATGCTAACCTATGAGAAGTGTCATTACTAAAAAAAAAAAAAAAAATTGAATTTTTCAATAGTTTTTTATGAAATCAAAATTTCAGTTGAAAAAAGTAACTGTGCTTAGAAATATCCACTTTAAAACGCCACAATTCCAAGTGTATTTAGTGATAATGTAATACTGATCCCCCTCCCCCCCATTCCCGACGAAAACCCTAGAAAAATAATAAAATAATATTTAAAAAAATTGCATACGTCAAAAATACACTTTCGACAAAAAAAAACACACACACACACATTTGAACAATTGTGTTATTTAAAATAACCAAGGGTGAATCCCATTTTGATATTGTTTTTAACTACCTTCAAAGTATGGCAAAAAAACATGGAATATTATCACACCAGCGAAACCCTCGACGAAAATGACCATCGCTAGGAGGATTGGCGAACTTCAAGAGTATTGACAAATTATCGAAAAGGAGATTTCGAGTTCAAGAGTGAGACAGTCAGTCAGTGGTCAGTGTAACTCTTATACATAGTTATGGTTTAAATCACGCTCCCACACCTCGCTGAAATGAAACTTATCATTACTCTAATTACTACACCACTGTAGGATAAATATTCGACCGCACGCCCCAGATCGCTTTTCAGCGGAAAAATTAAATAAATAAACCAATAAAAACAAAGTATTTGATATAAATCCTTTATATGCATTGCCAATTTTTATATTCATTAAATAAAGCGCCGTTTCTGTTGTCAGCGTGTGCTTCGTGTTGGCATCAAATTTTAAATATTAAAAACATCTCTATCAGCCAAAATAAGCGGTAAAATACTTTTCAAAATTTACTCATTAAAAATGAATGTGAATTTATGCACTCACGTCCAAATATCTTTTATTTATTCTGATTTAAACAATTTCATTATTTATTAAAACAATTTTGGCAACAGGGAAGAGTTTCTTCGATAATCCGGTTAAGTGCTATTTCAGCGCGATTGGATGACGGCAAGTTGCTTTTTTTAGAATTCCGTAAAAGCGACTTTTTAGTGACAGCCGCCAAAATTCAATAGAAAGCATTGTCATCGACATTGAATCTATCTTGCCAAGTTTCGACCCGATTGGATGACGGCAAGGGGGGTAATTAGACCTCCACAGATCTGCCCACCCACGCACACACAAAATCGAAGTTAATACAAAGAATTTAAAAAACCTCCTTCCTCCAATTCGATAACCATTACACAACTCGTTACCAATTCTCCCCCTAGGTCCTCTTCCACCAGAAAAAGCCCAGCCAAACGATTATTTAAATTTAAACTCGGAGGAAAGAAAAAGTCAATTGCCTCTTTCGAGTTGAGGAGAAGCTCCTCTGTACGCCCACTCGGGGAAATTCGAAATCTTCTACCGCCCTCGCCTTTTTCCGCAGGTTGTCACTACTATTAACCAAAGCGGTCTCCCTCCCCTTCGAATGTTTTGTGTGGTACCCCTATATAACAAACTAACTATATAAAACGAGCCGCGTTTTTAGAAGGTTTTTGTCGCTGCTGCTGTTGATGACTGACAAGGGAGGGTGTTATTTTGGAGCGGTTGTAGGGAGGAGAAGTGGGCGTTCAGACGGTTTGAGCATGTGTTGTGGCTCCGGCATTCTTTTTTTTTTTTTCGAACGCCCCTCTTTTGATGGAGTTGTTTTCTGTGTTTCCCGCCCGCGTCGCCTTTTCGTTCGGACCGAAGTAGTTTCGGATCTCGGCACGGCCAGCTGTTAAATCAGAGTAGTTCCCGGATAAAAATCTCACAGTAACGTGAATATCGGCGATAGCATGAGCGCCGGTAGAATTATTTTAAGGGGGTGGGGGGAAGAGAGAGATTCAAGGCTCTTAATGAAGTGCAAGACGGTTTATTTTTCGTTTTAACCTTGATTTTTCAATTGGATGTCTTAATTAATATTTCATTAATAGTTACGTATTAATTTCTTTTCGATTTTATATTTTAAAACGTTTATAGTTCTTCTATTGCCAGTGAATCGTATCACTTTTTCCCACGTTATTATTTTTAATTTTTTTCAAAATCCAGACGGGGTGCATGTGCGTCCCCCTTGTACCGTCCTGGCAGCGCCAATGCAGCTATCACATTGGAGTAAGTCGCGTCAAAAATGATAGGTTTGGGTGAGGCTGAACGATAGCAGGTTCAGTTATTAGGTTTGGTTGGTTCGTGCGCTGAACGATCTATTTGTGTGCACGATCATGGTTCCAATTAGACGGAAAGCTACAGCTCAACGTGAATTCCATACCACAACTAACATTGCCCAACCTATGATTCGAACTGGCATCTTTAGCATGCGAGGCCAGAGCTCTAACGACACTGTCATCAGGTGGACCAGAGAGAAAGTTTCAGCTCGATTACTAATGCGGTGCTTGAACTCTGCTTTGAGGAATAAGTAGATGCGATTGCTATGGTGCTGTCTCTTTTCCTATGCTTGATGGGAGTTTTTTTTCCCTTTCGAGTCGTATATTACCGACAGTTCCCTTTTCATGACCTCCTTGAAATTGCGGGTTTTCTCCCATTCTCAACGCAAATGCAGTCCAGTTTTCCCTCCCGGAAGAGAATACCTCTTCATACGTATCTCGATCTGACGATTTTTTTTTACCGTTGTATGGCCTTCGTAGATCCTATTGCGCCTAAAATAATACAATATGCAATTATAAATTTCTTTCTCTTCGTTAGCAGCTTTGGTCTTGAACCTCCCAAAATTGTTTTCAGAAATAATTTTCTTTTGTACAATATTAAAAGAGAAGGGGAATTTTTAATAAATATTTTCCGTTAGTCGCGCGCGCACCTTTGAAGTGCATTTCCCACTGCACTTTCCTCTGCCTTTATTTTTACTGAATTACTTGTAATACGATTTTTGAATAAATGTTACTGTTTAAGTAGGTTGTTTAATGCTTTATAACTCCAAAGAATCTAAAATCGGTAACAACTAACCATTTAAACTGGAATAAAATTTCATTTGGCTTTCAAAAACCCAGAAACACCTCATAGGTGCAAGGCGACTAACTGTGATGTCGGAAAGCAGAGCGCGACTAACGGAAGGTTAAATTAAAGTGCTTGTTGTATTCACCATTTTACAACAGGCGCCTTACAGTTCTTTTAATATATAAAATAGATACGAAGTACATGGGCGCCCCCAGGAGGGTGCAAGAAGGTGCACTTGCACCCCCCAGGCTCTTGAAAATTTAAAAAAAATGAGGGAAAAGATGTTAATTCCAAGATAAAAAAGCACAATGCCGCTTATACTTTTATTTTAGAATGAAAAAAAAAATTCTATTAATCTAGTCTTTTGTTTCTTTCCTACGTCGTTTTTTATAGCTACTTGCGTGACGATTTTCTGGCGCTTGTTGTCTATGATTATTAGAGGCTGATGAGTAGAAGTATTTATTCCTTTTATTGTATAATCATTTCCTGTGTAGTTCTCAAAATTCTAGGAAAATGTTTTGTTTTCTAAGTCATCAGATATACTATCTTGAAATCTATTTTTAGAATTCAATTGAACATATTCCAATACTACCTTCGTGTTTAATTTTAATTTTTTCCCCCCTCATTATATCCGAAACTTGGAAAAAAATAAAAAATATTTCTCTCTTCTGTATTTTTGCATCTTCGACTTCCTCTTTCCCTAAATACTGTCTCTTGAATGCCGTGAGATCTAGTTGGATGATAAAAAATCGTTAAAAAAATAAAGTTTAATATTTTTACTATTTTGTATTCTTTTCAGGGTTGCGCTTTCAAAAATATATACCATGAATTTTAACTATTCTCAAAGAATATAATTTATAATGCATAATTATTAATTAACATTTCTAAAAAAAAAAAAAAAAATATTTTCATAAAAAATCTTGTCCTGCACCCCCTTGCAAGTGTTCCTGGGGGCCCCCATCACAAGTATAAACCCCCCAAAAATATCGATCCTAAAATTCCCGTTCCTGACCACCGCCATTTTCTTTTCAAATCGTCACACTCTAATGTAATTCCTATTTCTCATATTAATGAGGTTCGTTCGGTGAGTGTCATAAAAGACTTACTTCTACGCATGGTATTAATAATGGATCTATAGACGACGCTGGTATCCCTGGAGAATTTGATGTATTTTTACGTCGTCTCGTGAAGGCGTGACAGGCGCATTCTTTTCTTCGAGAGAGCTCAAAATAGCTGTGGTTTTTGCCGGGTTATCTCGCTAAAGACGAAGTTGTTAAAACTGCGACAACAATCATGTATCTTTGTTTTAATTTACGGTCTCAGTTGAGGTTTTGTGGGGTAAAGATAGGAAAATAATATAATATAGTTTTAATATGAATCCTTTATGGGCATTTCTAATTTTTATATTTATTAACATAGCGCCGATTTTGTTGTCAGCGTGTGCCCGGTGCTTGCGTCTCATTTTAAATATTGAAAACATCTCTATTAACAAAATATGTGGCACTTTACGTTTCAAAACTTATTTATTAAAAACGAATGCGAATTTATGCATTCACGTCCAAATATCTTTTATTTTTTTCCGATTAAAATGACGTTGGCAACAGGAAAGAGTATTTCAAAACAACTATCGGTAAAATGGGATTTATTGGTATTCCGAAATGGTTGGTTGGTTGTTTTCAGATTATCTGTCGCCGTCAGCAACACGAGGGCTATAATGCGTCTATACACTCGTCATTAGACAAGCCAACATACATTTACAAACACCCATGTCAACACGGGACTCGGAACCCGCAACCTCGCATTCTTGAGGCTAGCACGCTAACCACTACACTGTTTGGTCGGCCGGTATTCCGAAATGATTATAGAAACGTGTGTGAAAACGACCTTTTAGTGACAGTGACAGTACCCATCATTTTATAGAATGCATTGTCGTTGACATCGAATCTATCTGCCAAGTTTCAACTCGATCAGATAACGGCAAGTTGAGTTTCCGCAGATTGGCCCGGCAGTCACACACGCAAACAAAAACAAAGTTAATATGAATGATTGAAATAAATAAATAAAAATTAAAAAAATCTGTTTTTTTAAGGCTTTTACATTAAATTCGAGATTTTGTTTGTGGCAGGCAAAATTTTCAATTCCAAACAGTCAATTGTGTGTAGTTATGTGAGACTTTGTGAATGCATTCTATCTCTAATTTAAATAAAATTGTTGCACTGTACAGAATGCATGTATAAAGAACACGTTTGGGGCTATCTTTGATTAGCAATTCTCAGGGAAGAGAACTCTATACTAAAAGACGTTCGATTTTCAACTTTTTACTCCTTTATCGATTTCTTTCGGTAATTTTGGCGGTAGGGATGTTTAAAGCACCTTAAAAAAAACATTATCAAAACGATTTCGATCAAATTCGTTTGAGCCGTTTTGGGGCAATTTGTTTTTTAAATTAATCATTAAATGTCATTATATAAATGTGGCAAAAAGCAAATGATACTCCTAAGATAAAAAACTTTTTTCAATTGCTGAAGATACAGAGGTGCCAATATAAGTAGTCCCTCGATATATTGCGCTTGTCGGGAGACAAGCAAAAGGCGTGTGATATTTCCGATTGCTCTATATATTCAGCGATATGATTAAATGTTAAGAAAAAAATAAACTATTTATGAATCTATGCACTTTATAAAAAAAAACTTAGGACCGAAAGTATGCACAATAGTAGAAAAGAATCACTTAAATAATAAAGACCGAGTGGTTTCATTTACTTTTTAATATTATGTCCAAGCGCTTACACATTTTTTCGCATTTTGGGAAAGTAAAAGAATAAAATGTCGAAAAATTAGGAGACATAGCAAAAACGCGATACATCGAGGCGCGATATAACGAGGGGTTACTGTATCATTAAAGCCAGGTTTAAGCACTATCCTCAACAGCAGCTTCTTGACACAAAATACGATGTACCAAACTGATCTGGCAAAATTAGCCCTGCTTCCTCTTTTGATATGAAACCGTTGACTTATATGGTTTCGTGACTTTAAGTAAATTTGCAGACCTTGTCGATTTCTAAATGAATTTATAAATTGATAAAACAAAAAAAAAATTCCACAAAAAATAATAATAATAATAATAATATCAGCTAGTTTAAGCGGGTGCGCAATTTTGAAGAAAACCTTAAAGACGGATCCCATTGCCACACTGATCCGTATACGAAAGGTAAACATAGTTGGTCAATGCCTTTTGGAGTTAATGCTGACCCATGCGTGAAAGTTTTCAGTATTTTTACGGATTTCCTTAATTTTTTTTTATTTTCTATTACGGAAATGTCTTAGTTGGAAAAGTTCCATTTCAGTTCATATTTTTTCAACAGCTAACAAAGAATTCATAACGGAAACCTGCATGAGTTTAGACTTTCTCAAAACACCAGATTGAACGAGTACTTTTTTTCCTTTGTTATGTCATAACCTCTATCGGCATTATTTACGTTGGTATGTAATGGCCATTTTGCTGAGCGTACGGTGACGAAATAGCCTCTGTTCCAGTGATTAGAGCGGGTCTAATTTCGAAATGACAATCTAATTCTTATAATGATGATTAGCTGTTTCGTAATTTCATAATTTATTTTAATTTCTAAAATTAACTCAGCTCTCAACTGGGTGAAAGCATACTTTGAAAAAATATGGTGGTAAATCGCGGGAAATATTTTAGGATGAGCCTTAAAAAACCTTGGAAGAATGCTTGAAATTTGTGTCAGAAATTTTGCTGGACACTCTGGTTTCCCAAATTTTTTTTCTGCAAAACTTTAATTGATTTGATTAGTGTGTGTTCAATAGAGGGTATTGAATTGGTTGGCCCCTGAAATGGTTAATATGTATGCATAATTAACGGATCACTAAATCAAGACTATACTTTCTTCACTACCTTTTATTACCAACTCCATAAAAAAAAAAAATCCTTAATTTTTTTTCCTTCTAACTTTCACCCATGGGCCGACCACATGCCGTTTTTCTATACAACTATATTGACTCAGGACGATCTAAAATGTGTACAAGTGCAAAAATATATAAATAAAATTTGACCGAATGCAAAAAATTCATTGCCCAATTACTATCAGAATTACGCTGATCACTTGACTGCCTAACTCTGTAAGTAAAGTAATTTTAATCCGCAATGGACAATTCCCGCATTTTTTATTTTTGTTTTTTATTATTGTTATACAATTCTAAATGTTTCGAAAAGGCCATAAATACAAAAATTTCTGCACAATGCACTTTTTTTCTTCTTTTTCTAAATTTGCAATTAAAGTTCCGTTGTTAGACATTGGCGAGAAAACGATTGACTCGGCTCGAATTGAATGTGATGTCAATGCTTCCAAAACATCTTGGCTTGAAATGCGGCAGTTTTGCAAATTTTCGCGAATCGCGCCTACCTGTAAGGGATATGGTAATGGTCTACCAACGCCAACTATTTGGCAGAAACATCTCGATAACCATAGAAATGATAGGGTCTCTTGACGTCGCGGTTTTTGTTGAATGTTTGGATCCGACTGCTTTTGACTCTATTTTGGGACATTTTCTTTTCTTAATTTTTAAAGAACTTTTCTTTCAGTATTTGTAATCAGAAAAAAAGTCTTCATAAATATATACTAATTTTTGTCCATTGTCGAAACTCTTTCCTGTTGCCAAAATTGTTTTCAGAAATAATTTTGCATTTGCATTGTATTGAAAGTTAAAATTGAACTTGAAATAAATATTTCGTGTATGTATTAAAATGTTTGTTACATTCATCATTTTTTCATCGGGGGCCGCCTTACAACTTTCTAATGTTAACTTATGAATTAATTGAAAGTAAAAGGTCATTTTGAGACGCATTCGTGACTTGGATCCATGTAAATAAAAATATAGAACAGGGAAAGGAAATTCGTGGTACATTTAAATTGATTTTGGATCACTCCACTGGACAAAAAGCCAATACGTTTCATTCCAAAAAATATTTCTTCGAATGCCCGCAATGAAGACGTACGACAAAACAAAGCCGATATCTTTACATCTGGAAAATGTTAAGACAAAACACTCCTTCAACCAAATTGATTTCAAATGGGTTTCGGCGCGTTTTCATTGGTGGAAGTGCGTTCCAGTTATGGCGAATCATAACAATAGTTAAAAAACCAGGTAGTCAATCTATTATTCAAATAAAGAGATCACCGGAGATTTTTTTTTTTTTTTTTTTTTTAATGTGTAGTTAGTTCGGAAGATTATTTATTGTTCGATACTAACCAAACAATTTTCTTCGAAAGTATGGTAATTTCTTAGAGGGGGTAATCTGTCATGTGGCCATGCTTTTGTTATCCTTCGCAGGAGCTGTGTTATCAATTCAGGGATAAATAATCTATCAAACTCGTTTAACTCTCTCGGAGTTTTTCAGTTTAATCGAAGTAATATAACACTTTCTCGATTGCTTGAAATCATAATATTGCTTCAGAAATATAGTTCTAAGCCGATATAAATATTGACATAATGGTAGATATACCAATATTGATTCATACGTCTTATGTTTCTTATCAGACTTTGAGTGAAATATTATATTTGAAAATAAAATGAAACAAAAAAAAATACAAATCCTTTATATGCATTGAAGCATACTTTTATATGCAATTGTAAACAGAGAAAGGCTTCAGTCATTAAATATAATCAAATACCATATTTAATGACTGAAGCCTGAAATTGTACATGTCTGAATACAGCTTGGTAACTGGAACTGGCATCCGGTAATACAAACGTGTGTAAAAGCGGTCTTTTAGTGATCCCCACCAAAATTTGATAGAAAGCATTGTCATCGACTAAGAGTCTATCTGCCAAGTTTCAGTTTGATTGTATGATGGCGAGTAGGTTAAATAAAAAAAAAAAAACTTAACCGCAGTTTTTTCCGCCACAAACACACACAAAAATGTTGTTAATAATTTAAGAATAATAAGATGTTAATTAACTATAAGTCCTTTATACTTACTGCCAACTATTGTGCGCAATTGCAACTCATTTCAACGATTTTCAGCTGAGATCGAGTTTTTATAGTGTTTTAGATCGAACCAATGACGGCAAGAGGGTTATTTTGGCCTCCGATGTTGCAATAGAAGCATGTGTATAAGTTGCCTTTTACTGACAGACACTAACTTATAAGAATGCGGCAGCGAGTCTATTTGCCAAATTTCAGGTCGATTGGAGGAAGGATAAGTGGGTTACTTTTATGGCCCTCACACACTCAAACAAAATCGAAGGATTTTTCGATGAATCTATCAAAGGAACAAAATTAAAATAAAAAAAATAAAAACTTTTTTAAAAGAACTGCGAAATTAATTTTAAATTGTTATTAGAAAATCCTTCCTTTTACCCCTTCCTCCTACTTTTCACTTTTTTTTCTTTCTTTTTTTTTTGTCAAATTGAAGCTTCTGAAATAAAAAACGAACAAATTTTTTTATCCTTCCGGGAGGTCTTTCCAGGGAAAACGACATTTACGTCTGGTATGGAATTAACAATATGGTTTTTGCATGAAAACTCCAAACAGACATCACTACAAGCGATTACTAGACTATCAATCACAATCGCCGGCTTGTCTTATTCACTTGGAAAACTGAGGTTGTTCAGCGTCCATGCAAGAATCGAACTCAAGACCTTTCGCATGTCCGGCGACCACTCTTGTCTTTGAGTCATGTGTCCATTTCAAATCACTGAAAATCGGGGGGGGGGGGGGGGGAATTAAATAATAATGTAGTTATGTTACATTTGTATGAATTATTTATTCAAAAGATAAACTCACCTAGACCGATCCGTTCCGCTTTCATGATCTCCAAACAATTTTTGAACCGATTTATACCTGCGATTTTATGACTGCCAAGGTCTCTTGCACGAACAACTCCCAAGTGGTTGTTGTTTTTCTTTCTCTTTCTTGTGAGTATTATGCAAGTGTTTAACAACTTTGAAATGGATCAACAATTTTTGTTGCAAGTCGGACAACTTCTGCGTGATTTTAATATGCGCTGTTCTTTTCATTCTTGTGTGACTTTTAATTGAAAGTTTTGTTTGCGTTGGTTGGTTGTTGTTGTATTTCTTTTCCTGGATTGGGGTGGATTTTTTTTTTTGGACTGGGATGGATTTTTTGGACATGAACGGAGGTATGAGATGCTGAAATATGGTTTACAAGATCTGAAAAGTCTTTCAAGAGAAAACTGTCTCGTATTTATGCTTCGACTGAAATAAACAATGAACAAAATTAACCCATAAAAAGTAAGTTTTTACTGTAACTCCTTTATATGTGTCACCGCTGAATGTATGAAAAGCCGGCATTCTATTAGACTGAGAGGCGACTGCAATTTTTGGACCCCATCGAACATCATTCTGAATTTTTTTTATAGAGATTGTAGAAAAGTGAGTAGATTACGAATCCACTGGTCTGCCGTGGCAAAAATGGCCGAAACTGGTCAAAAATAGACTTTTAATAAGTTGAACTATGTGTGTGTGAACTATGTGTGGCCAAATGTGCCATAACTTGCCAAATAATGAGCATTTTTTTTTATTTGGTAACCCTCACTCTTTAATTTTTAATTAAGAAGGTTGCAGACGATTCGGATTTTTGGCGACGCTCTACTTGTATCTATTAAACGAGAGCCAAGTTGGCAATAAACGTTATGTCACTGATGACGTAATTGATGTCGCCAATTTGGCTTACTTTTAAAAGATACAAGTTTTCCGAGCCACAGATCAGAAATCGTTTGCTCTTTCTCTCATTGAAAATCAAAATGCAGTGGGTTGCCAGACGAATAAGTTTGTTTTCTTTCTGGCAGGTTATGACATATTTGGCTATCGGATTTTAGTTCAACTCATTCCAAGTTGATTATTGATCAGTTTCGTCCATTTTTGCCACGGCAGACCAGTGGATTCCTAATCTACTCACTTAACTCCAATATCTATAAAAAATTTCAGAATGATGTTCGATGGGTTCCAAAAATTGCAGTCGCCTCTCGGACTATCTGGAGTACTTAAGTATTTTATATTATACCCGGCGTTTTTCGGTTAACTAAGAAGTATGGGAATTATTATATAATTTACATAGGCATTCTACAGAATGACAAATTAGACAAATTATGAAAAAAAGAAAAAGGATCATGATAAGGAATTCTGTAGAATGCCATAGGCATAATATACAGTGCCTAGGTAAAGTATATAATAATTATCTTATTTCATACTTTGCCTAAAAACGCAGACCCAAAATGTAATGTATTTCATACTTTGCTTGTTTGTCATTTGGCATTCTATAGAATGCCTAGGCAATGTCTAAAATGCTTAATCTTTTGATACTTTGCCGGTCAGTTTCCGGCTTTTTATCAAATGCTTAGGAATTCTATAGAATCCCGGATTTCACACATTGCTGGCAACATATTAATTGCAAACTTTTATATGCAATTGCGACTTATTTAAACGAGTTCCACTTCAGATCAAATTTTCAGAATGTTTCCCCACTGCAAAGAAAACCATTGATTCCAAACCATTAAATCCCATCCCCCCAAAAAAAAATTCCAGTGTAATGTCATCCAAACGAGTCTATCTGCCGAGTTTCATCTGAAATGGATAACGGCAAGTGAGTTAATTAAGCACCACCGCTGATTTGCCCGCCCCACATCCACACTCAAACAAAATCGAAGTTAATGTAAAAGATTTAAAAACTACCCTTAAGCAACGCTACAGCCGGTGAAGACAAGTTTGTCACAATCGCCAACGTGTTTTCTTTCAGAAAAGACACTGCAAGAACACCAATCAAGGCTTGATCACAAGACGTTCCTACACGGTCGACCCGCCTGTGAATTGATTGGTAGGTTCGTACGCTCAACGATCTGTCTCTTTTGAACAACGAACATCCATGCGTAACCCTGGATTCGAACCTGGCACCTTTTGGCATGCAAGGCCAGAGCGATAACCCCACAGCCATCAAGGTGGACCTAATACCAGCCTGTGAGAGTTCCGTGTATAAGTATATAAAAATAGGAATAACAGAAACAATTTATCTGTCCGACTGTTTTTTTTTTTTGTTTTTGTTGTCCCCTCCCCCGAAATGATGCTCTTATTGTTTTATCGCTCCGTTGGTTTGGTTTCCCTTGATTTCTGTCAGTAACGGACGAAGATTATGGATGAAATATTTGCTTTTTTTCGCGTTTCGCAACTCTCGTTAATCTGTATCCGGCTGCGATATGGCTCTGCGCTGAAACGCGGAAGTTGTGCGCAATACACGGAATCGCCAAATCCTTTTCCCAGAGTGGAATAGGATGTTAAAATGATTCTCTCTATATTATCAGGCGCGCGACCAGAGAAGGGGAAGGGTACCGCCCAGCCCTCGAGCCTACATTATTTTCTTTAATAATGAATAATAAACACATAGTATTCGTAAATGATTTTAAAATGAATACTTTCAATTAATTACCCTTATGTATACATAGGGAAATGAAAGTATAGTATTCGGTTAAAACAAAATTTTGATTTTTTCCCCCTCTCTCTCCAACCTCCCCCTCCCCCCTCCCCCTGCATTTCTCCACGTAAGGGATAATTTAATTAACCCTTTCACTTTTGGATTTTCCACCACTTTCGGGAAAAATCACACTAAATGTGTAGTTTTTAACCCGCTGATTTAAAAACTAGGGGTGTGGAACATCGCACAACTTTCTATTACACAATAATACTAATATAAATTTGTGTCATCTACAGTATTTATATTTTCATCATTCATTTAGTAAAAATGGCCAGTTTGGCGATATTTTTCAACGATAATTCTTGTATAAGTCTTTTTTTTTTTTTTTAAATACATCCAAAATGATGATTTGGGCGATATACTTATCGATAATTTTTATATTATCCTTACTTATAAGTGAAAATGAGCAAGGAAGAAAAAACGATCGTAGATCTCTGTATTAGAGGCATTCGTTTTTCCACTTTTTACTCCATTAAAGCATTTTTACCGGAATTTTGGGGGTGGTGATGTTTAGAGCACCTTAAGAGGCATTAACACAGCGATTTTGAACAAAATCGTTCGAGCCGTTCTTTAGCAATCATTGAAAAGCGTGATTTTTTCAATGGCAGCTACTTTATGCGCAAGCGTGATTTTAACGAAAACCTTAATGGTAGGTCCCATGGCCGCCCGCTACTAACCTTCATACGAAATTCGAACATCGTAGGTCAATTTGTTCGGGAGTTATGCTGACCACAGACACAGACAGACATTTTTCCTAGATTACTTTTTTAAAATCAAGATGTTCCAAAACGTGGTGAAATGCAAAAAAAAAAAAAAAAAATTTTTTTTACCGAATCCTATACTTTTATTACCATATGTATTACATATGGGTACTTGAAAGTAAAATGTCTGTGTTTGTATCTATGGTCAGCATAACTCCAGAACAAAATAAACTACGATGTTAAAATTTGGTTTGCTGGTTGGTGATGACACAGGGACCTAACATCAAGGTTTTCGTCAAAATCGCGCATGCGCATAAGATAGCTGCCATTGAAAAAAATTATGTTTTTCCGTAATTGCTAAAAAAAAGGCTCTGACTGTAGAAGAACTGTAGTAGACTGAAAAAGACTCTGAAAACCCCATCTGACTGTGTGATGTCACTACTGCATAACAGCAAAAAACCAGACGGAATGGATTCTGCGCCAAGAATCGTTTGCATAAAACTGCTCCAAGTTTTGGCGAATTTTTATTATAGCATTTTTTTATGATAATCTTGTGTTCCTATTCACTTCGATGCATTATTATTATTATTTTATTTTTTTTACTCTGTAAATGTTTAAATAAGATTAGACATAAATTAATAAAAAAAAAAAAAATCAAAATAAATGCAAGTAATGTTTTTTCCAACATTTTTGGATTTGATCATCTTAGGAGAAGGTATGACCCAAGTTCCAAAGTCAAAAATTAGTTCGTAAACGATATTATTACACCGGAATTTTACTTTGAAAGTTGAAAAGATTTCAGATTCACCCTACAGTATTCGGCCGATTATTTTAATTGCTAATAATTTTGCCTACGTTTTTATAATTATTGTAACTGTGGAAGTGTGTAGTTCTTGTTTTACAAATTATAATAATTGGAAGATTTATTTATAAACAAAGATGTTTTGACATTTCTAAACATTGCAGAAAAAGCTCCGAGATCGATTCGAAAAAGAATCCCACCATCAATGCGTCTATTTCGGGTAAATTTAAAATGTTTTCCTTTGCGAAACTGTCATACATTTTTCAAATAAAGCTTCTTTAAATAAATATTTCCTAAAATTCACCTACAATGGTCGTAATCAATCACAAAGTAGGAAAAAAGACGAACCAAGCTTAAAAAAAAAAAGAAAAAAAGTATGAAGTTGTTTGTTCACAAATTTCCACAGTAGTGACGTCACACTCTGGTAGGAGCTTAAGCGATCGTTTCCGATCACATGATGATGCGCTCAAAAAACCATTTTTTTTTTTTAATTCGATTTATAAAAATTTGAGCATTTATTTCGAGTAAAAAATGCTTGCATTATTATTACTTCGTTAAATAACTATGTATATGCCGCATTTGGTAATTATTTGTTGGTAGTGTCAAATACCCTATTGTATTGTTACGAATTTTTGTATATTTGTAAATATTTCGTAGTGTTAATTTTGTAAATAGGAAAATTTATGTACATTTTGCATGAGGCAGTGCAATAGTTCGTCTGAGCTTGGCTTCCCTGCAATAAGGGTCTTGATGCTTGATAACGAGTTTTACAGAAGTAACTCTGGGAAGCGAGTTTTAAGGAGCAGGGCATTTAACATTATGGTAATGGCAATCTCACCAAATTGGCGAGATAGAGCCAAGTTGGCGACGATTTTGTCGACTAATTTTGATCGCCAAATTTGGCGAGAAATCGCCAAATGTCGCCAAACTTGGCAACCATTTGGCGACATTTTCGGTCCCCATGTACATGTATAGGACTTTTCGACTGCTATCTGGAAAGTTGTCCAAATATCTACCTCTAGGAGTTTCAAGAAGGTTCATGTATGTTTTTTCCCCCTATAAAAGCTCAGGAGAGCGGGTGATGGAGTTAGTTGTTAGCCGAGTCGTTTGTAGACTGGAATTACTGAGTCTCAGTGAGCGTTCAGAGAAGCGAACTGTATTGCATTGTCTTTTGCGGCGATTTGAGCAGTTGTGTTGTCAAGTTTTTAACTGCTGTTTTGTGCTTTATTTTTGTGAAAAGAGCTGTATTGAGTCTACTAGAACGAGAAGTTCTGGAGTTGTAAGGGAATCTGCGAAGAGTGAATAAATGTCTGCAAGTTTTGATCTGCTTTGGCTTCAAAATCTTTCGAACCCATCCAACGCAACAGTATGTTTTCCTCTCTTGGCCTCCCAGATCACCTGATATAACGCCACTGGACTTATTCCTTTGGGGATTCGTAAAAGTGCATCGCGTACAGGAGGAAAGTGTCGAATGGCGTTAAAGGCCAGGATTTTACAGCAGCAGCCTTTCTGGATGCCGACATTCTTGCCCAAAACCTGGCACGAAATTGGCTACCGTCTTGACATTCTCCGTGTGACGAACATCGCACCGTAACACTTTTTCAGTCCTATCTATCCATTAGTGTTATCAAGTTAAAATTTGTCTTCGTTATTTTATGTATTATTCTACACCAAAATGTGTCCAACTTTTTATCGACTGTATATAGCTGACAGATTTAGAAAAGAAAAATATTGTTACGAATTTCTGTATATTTGTAAATATTTCGCAATATTAACTATGTAAAAAGGAAAATTTATGTACTTTTCGCATAAGGCAGTGCGTCTCATAATGCTTGAAAACGAGTTTTACAAGGAGAAGGCCATTTAACATTACGGTTAATGTCAATCTCGCCAAGTTGGTGAGATAGAGCCAAGTTGGCGATGGTTTTGGCTACTAATTTTGGTCTGTTAAGTTTGGCGAGAAATTGCCAAATGTCGCCAAACTTGGCGACCATTTGGCGACACTTTCAGTCCCATGTTCCTGTATAGGGCTTTTCGACTACGATCTCGAAAATTCTCCAGATATCTATGTCTAGAAGATTCGCGAAGGAAGCTTTCCTATATAAGGCCAATAGAGAGTTGAGATAGTTAGTTAGCTGTCATTCAGCGAGCATCCAGAGTAGTTCCGAAAGTGAACTGCATTGCATTGTCTTTTGCGTCAATTTTAGCAGTTGTGTATCTAGTTTTTAATTGCTGTTTGTGCTCCATTGTTGTGTAAAGAAAGTCTATTAGAACAGAAAGTTCTGGAGTTGCAAAAGAATATGCGAAGAGTTATATCGGAATAAATTAATTCAAGTTTTAATCTGCTTTGGACTTCAAGTCTTTCGAACCCATCCACGCAACAATATTAAGGGCATGTGACAAATATGGGAATTGGAAAGTTCTGAAATTAAGTAATAATTTTCTCAAGAAATTACAGGGAAACTCTGTATTGTATATTAAAAACTCTGCTTGTATGGGTTAATTTTTTATTTCTATGACTTTGTAGTGCGGATGTTGATAAACTGAAACGAAGATTTTCTCGATTAATCAATAAGATTGTACAAGAGTGCCTTAAGTAAAATCTCTCAGAATTGTCTCAAATTCAGAATAAAGTTTGTCAATTCTTGGGACGCCATCTTTTCACTTTGAATACATTTTATTTCTTTTGGGTGATTCCACTTAAATTTCAGGATAAAGGCCACCCATTCCTTGTACATTTGTAGATTCCTTCTACATTTTCCTTGAATTGACACTAACAGGACAACCGCGCCTTTTACTTGTTGTGTTTGATTGTCGCGGGAAGTCAATTCATTTCTCAAACGATAAATCTCTCGTTATTTATTGGATCTGTTGTTTGTGATTTCAAAGACTGTTTTTTTAAGTTAATAACATTTTTCTAGATTATGATACTTCATTACTGTATTCTTTATTGGAGCTTTTTGTTTTCGTGTTTTTTTTTTTTTTGGGGGGGGGGGGGGGGGAGGGGGTATTTTTTTTTTTACATATATCGAAAAAAAAAGCTCCGCGAACTCTGGAACTTGCAAACCAAATTCCTATTATACTTCTTTTTCTTGCGAGTTTTAAAAAAACTTTTTTTTTTTTCACTTAGTTTTGTTTTTTAAAATCCAGGGTCCCTTCCCCTTGGCGCTCCTGGTCATTTGATGGAGAGAAATAAAGTGGGGGGTTAAACTTGTGAAAAAAAAAAAAAAATGCACGTGGTTTCTGAATGGCCCCTTTCAATGAAATACTTTTGCAGTATTCATTCTTTATTCCCCCAGCCCCAAAGATTCGTTTTGGTCTAGGTAAACTTATAAATCCGTCTCCTTTTTAGAACCCTACCTTTCCCCATCTGCACACCAGCGCCGAATTCTAAAGGAGCTTCAAATCCCTTTTCTGAAAATCCCCCATGCAGTTACTCCTTTGTGCATCGGATGCCCCACCTATATATTAAAGAAGCATATATAGTGGCGATTTTCCAAAAAAAAGAACTTCGACCATTCCATAGCTGACAACTTCCACTGACTGGTTCATATTTTTAACACACAGAACAAGTTTTAGTAATTTCGTTGCTTATTTATTATCTGCCTTCTACCAACCCCAGATGATTACGCTATTTTACTAAATAAAAACTATAATTTATCCTTCCTACGAAGTCACACAAAACTTCTCCGAACAAGAAATCAATTGCTATCAAGCTTCGGTACGCACAATTTCGAACACAACGATAGTTCAGGCACACCGAAAGTAAACAACAGATCCGATGCTTTCCTGACGGCGTTCGATAATCGACTGATCTCTCGCGACTCCATCCGTCTTTACTTTCTTACCCTCGTGGCAGAAATTTCTAGCAAAATCCGGCCAACCAATTACCTGATGGCCTCGAAATTTCCCAATTGATTTAGATGTTGCCATTTTTTTTTTCTAACCTGTATTATCGCCGTTAACAAATAAAATAAAATAGAACTTTAAAATAAATACGTCACTATTTAAAATTAGATGCAAACGATTTTTGTAACAATATACACGTAATAGTAAGAGAGGCGTCCGAATGTTTGATGCATTTCACCGAACTTTATTCTGAATGTTTTATGGAATGTAGAGAAAGTGTAGTAGATTATGAATAGACTGGCCTGCCGGACAAAAATTGGCCGTAACTGTCGAAAATGGATTTTGAACGATAGCTAAATATAACATTTTATTTTGTTTACTACTCATGAATTTACAATAAGGAAGGATACAGGCGAATTGACAGTTCTGTCTTGCCAGTTTGTCTCTCTTCTTTCATGAGATGTAAGTATTTGGTGACAGAGAAGTGGAATCGACTGCACCAAAGATCAGTGAATTACCACACAAAAAAAAAAAAAAAAAGAAGAATGTTCCTTATTTGGAAATATAAGACATATTTGGCTATCGGATTTAGTGCCACTCATTCAAAGCCTTTTTTCGAACAGTTTCGGCCATGTTTGCTCCGGCTGACCAGTATATTCATATAATGTACTAGCATTTCTCTACATTCTATATAAAAAATTAGTATGATGTTCGATGATGTACTAAGTGAAATCCTCAACCTTGTTTGCTTGGCATTGACTAGAGCTCTTATAACGATCAAAAACAGGATTGGACCTTGATAACTGATTCGCTTTCACCCTGAGAAAAGAAAAAAAAAAAAAGCGAAAGTTACGAAAATGAATTAACATCCGAAACTCCGTTCTTTTTCCCTTTCATTGCTCAATCTTTCTTTTCCGACCTTTTATTTCTATTCCAGCGGTGGTGACACTGGCCGCGTGACGTCACAGGAAACCGCCTGCGCGGGTGTCTTTCACCCCACCGAATCCTACAGTGTCGCAAAGCTTCTTCTATTTTTTTTTTCTTCTTTCTTTTCTCTTACAATAGGAGCGGTTGTGGAAGAGGTTTGCGTGACAGTTAACCGTTAGGGGGCATCACCCACACCCTGTTTTTATCGTTTGCTTTTTTTTTTTTTTTTTTTTTTAATTCTGGTTTTTTGTTTGCGCAAGTGTTTAGTTTTCGCTCATCAAATAGACCCACCACTGAGGTAGGAGAGGGCCTTTTGTTTTTTATTTTCAATTATCCATATGTTTATATATGGTAATGAAAGTAAAAGTATTCGGTAAGAAGAAAAAAAATTAGATTTTTTTTTTTTTTTTTTTTTGCATTTCACCACGTTTTGGAACATACTGATTTAAAAAAAGTGGTCCAGAAAGAGTTTCTGATTGTTTTATTTGATTTTTGAAATGGATTTTTTTTTTCAGATTCACGCACAAGAAAGGACAATGTAATGTCGATCGAAAAACATCTCCAATTTCGCCATTTTAGCAGGTTCCCCCCCCCCCCCCATGTAAAAAATATCGCCAAACGGAACATTTTTATTTAAATGAGCGAAAATATGAAAACGATAAATAACACCATATAAAATTTTAAATCCCGAAAGTTGTGCGATGTTCCCCACCCCTAGTTTATCCAATATTTCCTCCGGATCCCAGCGTAGCATTCAAAGAATTAACACAGTGTGTGTGTGTGTCTTCAGGCATCAAGGGCATTTAAATTTGATACGTTTGAATTGCCTACTTTTTAAATTCCTTATATTAACTTCGATTTTGTGTGTGTGTGTATGTTAGCCGATGGCGAACAAATCTGCGGTTGCTTTAATTAACCCCCTAGCCGTCATTCAATCGGGCTGAAACTTGGCAGATACGTTCTATGTCGATGGCAATGCATTCTAACAAATTTTGAAGGCTGTCACTATCACTGAAAGGTCGCTTTTACGGGATACTAATAAACCAATTTGCCGTCATCCAATCGCGCTGAAATAGCATTTAACCGATCATTGAAGAAACTCTTTCCCGTTTCCTTAGGTCCTTAAAAGTCGTTGATTTTCATTCTGTGATTTGAGTGGGAACCCTGATTTAAAGCCAGGGACAAATCCTTCTACGAAACTTGGAGCTAATTCCCTTACTCAAAAAATATCCATTCGCAGATCTTTACTTACATTTCGTGCAGATGTTAATTGCAATTTTTTTAATCTTCAAGAAAAAAGACCAATAATACTGAAAGGATGCTCAGAAATGCGTTGGCCTTGTTTAAGTAAAGACGAATTATTTGATACGGGAATCAAAAGTAAAGCCCTATCTCCGAGATTTTTCCAATTTACTGCAGAAACTTGTGTCTTTTTTTTTGAGAGAAAGATTTGTTCTATGGAAATTCAAGAATATGTGTGTCTTGTTATGACGATTATAATCCAGTGAATTGATCCCCCAGAAACTGCTGAGCCAATTATTTTAAATTGGTATAGGTATATACCTGACGAGAGGAAAATCTTAATATTGTGCGAAGGTTTTATCGGCAACTAACACAAAGCTGCAAAGAATTCTCTGACACGTCGACATTTCATGAGGGATATTTCTTTTGGGGAAAATGTATGTTGTTTAATTTTCCCTGTCTAAAATTTTAATCTAATACAGTTCTTACTATTTAAGTAGCTTCGATTTCTAATCTTAAAAAGTACTACAAAAACAAAAAAAGTTCTACAGCCAGGGCGTAAACAAACCGTTTTCAAAATTTAATTCTGGCTGCTCTAATTTTGAAGCTGCTACAAATTTCTGCTCACCAAAAAATAATAATAATAATAATAACAATAATAAGCACTAGAAAATGTGAAAGGGAAAATTACAAATTATACAAAAAATAATGTATTTTATTAAATAATAAAAATTTCACTTGGTTTAACAGGGGTAGCATTCCCCCTTAAATTCCTAATGTTCCTTAAATCCCCAATTTTCCTCCAAAATCCACTAATAAACGCAAATTACCTTCCAGAGGAGAAAATCGTTTCTGAAATTTTTATTATTAAGTATTTTTTTGAAAATTGTAAGTTTTTTACCAGTATTGAAACATGCTTTGAAAAGAATGTCTGTGTAAGGAGCCCGTGTCAGTTTTGAAAGAAAATACCCTTAAATTTTTTGGAATTATCCCTAAAATATTGGGAATTATCTCTAGAATATTAGGAATTATCTCTAAAATATTGGGAATTATTCCTAAAATATTGGGAATTATCCCTAAAATATTGGGAATTTGCCACGCCAGACCAGTGGATTCCTAATCTACTCACTTTTCTCCAATTTCTATAAAAAAATTCAGAATGATGTTCGATGGGGTCCAAAAATTGCAGTCGCCTCTCGTACTAATACGTTTACATAGGGCATTGAAAGTATAGCATTTGGATATTGGATTGCCCTTACTGTGCCACATACAAATTGTGCAACTGCTCCATCCCGATTATATTTCTGCTTGAAAAGAAAGAAAGAAAGAAAGAAGGAAACGGGAAAACTCTTCGTCTTTCCCAATTATTGGGTACCGTTGCGTATCCTCTTGCTTTTCAAATAAGTTTCTCGCAAAAAGATCGCTTGCAAAAGCAGCCCCGAAAAAAAGGAAGCGGCCATTTGAGGCTTGTTATTTATCGCTTCGCTTTCGATTCGTTCTTTTTGTGTTGTCCACGCGACGCGCCAATGAGCGGGAATTGCCTCATTCTAATTCCCGCTTCCTCCCGTTCGTTCTGTTATCTCTGACCTTTTTCAGCAACCCGACTTTTCAGTGGTCGGTCATGGGGTTACTATATTGAACCCACTTGTGGTGCTTAGTACTCGCTGAAGAATCCGTGTCCGCTGAAAACAGCTACAATAGAGTCCTGATTATCCGAGTTAATGTGGACCACGACCAACTCGGATAACCGAAAAACTCGGTTAAAGCGAAAAATAAAATAAATCGTATCGGTTTAAATGTATGTTTTGACAAGTACAAATGTTATACTATAGGTAAACCACATGCAATTAATAATATATAGTATTGCTTAAAGAGTTCTCTTACTTAAGACCTTGAGCGACGCAATAGGAGGAGCAGTGTCATACAATGAAAAGGAAAGTAAACATTTTGTTTTCTTGAGTGTTTGAGAGATCGAGTACCAATTTTTTTCGGCACTAGTTTTGACAAAGGAAAATATCAGGGGTAAAAGAAATATTATCTGGCTCGGTTAAAGCGGAAACTCGGATAACCGGGGCTCGGACAATCGGTGTTTTACTGTACCATAATAGTCCGAGAGGCGACTGCAAATTTTGGACCCCATCGAACATCATTCTGAATTTTTTTATAGAAATTGGAGAAAAGTGAGTAGATTACGAATCCACTGGTCTGCCGTGGCAAAAATGGCCGAAACCAATCAAAAATCGACTAGGAATGAGTTGTACTAAAATCCGATCGCCAAATATGTCATAACTTGCCTAAAAGAGAACAAACTTTTTCGTCTGGCAACCCACTGGATTTTGATTTTCAATGAGAAAAAGCGCAAACGATTTCTGATCTCTGTCTCGGAAAACTTGTTAATTTTTAAAAGTAAACCAAATTGGCGACATCAGTTACGTCATCAGCGACGTAATGTTTATTGCCAATTTGGCTCATTTGTGATAGATGCAAGTAAGCCATAGCCACATATCTGAATCGTCTGCAACCTTCTTAATTGAAAATTGAAGAGTGAGGGTTACCAAATAAAAAAAAAATGCTCATTATTTGGCAAGTTATGGCGCATTTGGCAATTGGATTTTAGTTCAACTTACTAAAAGTCGATTTTTGACCAGTTTCGGCCATTTTTGCCACGGCAGACCTGTGAATTCGTAATCTACTCACTTTTCTCCAATTTCTATAAAAAATTCAGAACGATGTTTGATGGGGTCCAAAAATTGCAGTCGCCTCTCAGTCTCTAATACTCGATTATCTTTGCTTTTGCTAAACGTCTTTTTAAATCCTTTATTGACCTCAATTTTGTGTGTATGTATGTTTCTGGGTATGTTTCTCGATGGAGGGCAAATTTGCGGAGGCCTAATTATAACCAACCCCCTTGCCATCATCCAATCGGGCTGAAACTTGGCACATAGATTCGTTTTATTTTAATTTTAAAAGCGCTTGTTTTCTCTCTGTTATCAACATATATTTAAGTTTAATACAAAACTATGCGCGCAGGCTAACAATATTACCATATAAGTTGTGATTTGCCTGGAACTATATCTTTTCGGCGGAAGGATCCCTCCTACATCGTATATACTCAAGGTTCAAGTTATGTTGTCTTCAAGTACACAGCGAACCCCTTTTGTTATGTCTTTCTCAGACGCCCAAACCTACATCCGTTTCGAGTTGAAGCGCGGGGAAATTGCGCTATTTGCTGGGCGAAACGCACTAAGTCAAACACCACGTGTTTAGCGGGTCGAACCTTGGGGAAATCACTTCCCCCCCCCCCCCCTTTCATCTGCTCAACGTTATCTCTGCCAAATGGATTTAAAATCCGTAATTGAATTCGTCCACCTTTGATGTAAGCAGGGTGGGCTTTTAAGTGGGTTCATGTGTGTGCTCTCATCAAAATGGCTCAGATCTTCTGCTGCAGTGGGGGGGAGAAGGGGAGGGGATGGGTAGGCGTAGATGTGGCGTTAGTACCTTATTCGAGGTTTTATTCTTTCTGTATATAAATAAGTCAGTTTTATAGTTTAGTGATGAAAGCAGAGTGTTTGCTATTGCTTTGAAGGTAAGCCTTCCTTTCCGGAGACTGTACTGCCCGGGACTTGCAGTCCTTGGGAGCGGAGCAAATTTCATGAATCAACCTGATATCAGTGTACTTATACAACAGGGTTCCCACGGTCATTGAAAGTGCTTAATATTTTGGAATTTGTTTTCAAGGCCTTGAAAGTGCTTGAAAAGGCTTAGAGGTGCTTAAAAGTCCTTGAAAATGCTTAGAGCTCATTAAAAGTCCTTGAAAATGCTTAGAGCTCATTAAAAGTCCTTGAAAATGCTTAGAGCTCATTAAAAGTCCTTGAAAATGCTTAGAGCTCATTAAAAGTCCCTAATTTTTACAGATGTTGTCCAACTGCAAAATTTATAAAAATACAACTCGGGACTTGCTATCCCCGCAAGACCGCCACTTATCTGCACCGTATCAGAATTTTCCGACATATTTTTATTACGCTTCCACCAACTTGTAACTTTTTTGGTAGAATATACTTTATTAAAAATTTAAATATAGACATTATGCCTGAAAACGAATTTTCATAGGTTCTTAAAAACATAAATTAGGTCCTTAAAAGTCATTGAAAAGTCATTGATTTTCATTCTGTGATTTGAGTGGGAACCCTGTACAATTAATACTGTTACGTATATTTGTAAATATTTCGTAGTATTAATTATGTAAAAAGAAGAATGTATGTACGTTTCGCATAAGGCAGTGCAAGAGTTTGTCTTTACTTCGCTTTCCTGCAGCAATGCGTCTCCTGATGCTTGAAATCGAGTTTTACAGAGATAACGCTGGAAAAATTCATAATAAATTCACTCTTACCGTATTTAATGAGGGTGGGTGGGGTGGGGGGTCAATTAATGGGAACTTTTGAGGTTTGGACATCATTGTGTGGGATGGCTGACTGTGGGAAAGGGGTTAGTCTGGCGATATTTGTGGCGACAATTATAACATGGACAATAAAATAAAGAAATGGCGGAATTAGCGATATGTTTTTCGATGATTACTGTATTATCCTTTCTTGTTAGTGAAACAGAGTAAAAACAGTCGTTGATGGACGATGCTCAAGGGAAGTGCTCTCTGTGTGTTGACGATATTCGTTTTTCATCGTTTTACCCTGTTCTCTCATCTCTACATAAAATTTTGGAGCTGGGGATTTTTAAAGTACCTTAAAAAGCATTTTCTCTGCGATTCTGATAAAAGTCGTTAGGGCCGTTTTTTGGCTATGCTAAAATTACCAGGAAACTTTTTTTCCCCTGGATTTTGAGACCACCTTGAGAAATGCAACAAAAAAAAAAACACGATTTTTTTTAAACCAAATGTAATACTTTTATTATTTTATATAACACTAGCTGAATACCCGTGCTGCGCTACGAAATTTTACCATGTGCATTTCAGCAATCAAAAGACATTAATTTATTTTACACTTCAGACGCTTGCTTCCATTTCGATCCCAATAAATTGAATTATCAAAATAGGAACATTCCTTTGTTGACATTTGTTCCAAAATTAATAATTGAGAATATATTGGAAATGAGACATTTGAATATTCCTCGTTTAGAACCCTTTGGATCTTTTTAATAATTTTAACTAATAACTAATTTTTAATAACTATTTTTTTTCTATATTTGCCCTTCTGAACATTTGCACCAAATATCAGAATTGTGATAACATTGGAAATGGGTCATTCGGATATCCCTCGTTCGGGACGTTTAACCTCTTTTCAACCCCTTAAAGTGGGTTAATCGAGATCGGAATAGTTTACTTTTTCTGTATTTGTCTTTTTTGTCATTTGCACGAATTTTCAGAGTTGTGACCAAATGGGAAGTGGGACATTCGAATATCCCTGGTTTAGAACATTTAACCCCTTTTCGACCCCTTAAAATGGGTTAATCGAGATCGGAATAGCTTACTTTTTCTATGTTTACCATTGTTGATATTTGTGCCAATTTTCAGAGTTGAAACTATGTGGGAAGTAGGAGAATTAGTGATGAGTGAGTGAGGGCTTTGCCTTATATATAGAGAGAGATAGATAGGATAACTAAAAGTAAGAAAACGGAACTGTTTTTCTGTTTATCTCAATTACATAACCTTCCTCGTATTAAAAAGTCAAGACCATGAACCTACGATTCCTTTCTCTAATAATTATCCTCGTCGAAAATATCATCGCCAACCTCTAATTATTCCAGGAAAACCTTCCCTCCTCGTCATTTCTCACCAACCCGAGACGGGAAAATCCACACACCCCTTTTTTTATACCCAGAATAAAAATCCACGCCAAAATATCCATTTCACGTATCATTTATTTAAAAACGCGAAGTGTTTTTAGTGTCGCCTATCACCAAGGGCGGCGCCACCGGTCTTTCCCTTCCAGGAAATCAAGTCCTTACAAGAAAATTTAAAAAAAAAAAAGTGGATCTTTTCATTAGTAAACAGATCCCCCCCCCCCCCACATCTCAACAAGTTCGTCTTGTCACCATGTCGAGAAACGAAGTCCCCTGTAAACACTCGGTAAACAGTTGATGGACATGGAAATTATAAATGCTGTGTTTTACGGGGTCTTTCTGAGAGATACGATACCATGAGAGAGCCACTTGTATATCATCTTTCCCATGGGTCGGTATCTTTAACTCGATACCGTACTGTCGTCTAGAGAGATGAGTTTTTGATATGAAAGGTTTTTTTTTTATTGTTGTTGTTGTTTTCTTAAGGAAATTAATTGCTGGTTTTTTGTTGTAGTTGGGAAGGATTCCAGGAAAAAGCCACTCGTTATTGGCGTTGTCCTTTTTTTTTTCTTCTTTTTTTTTTCCCCGGGTTTCTTGGTGTTGCTTGATCTGGCGTTTCATCGTCTGGATTGAATGTTTATGGCTTGAGAAACTAAAAGGGCCCTTATTATGTAGAGCCACACTCCTGTGGCGAAGGCGCACCACAGGAAAAACGCCCGGTAGGAATCATCTTAAAACAATGAAAGTTTGTTTGGAACTTCCGACTGTCTTATTTCTGCCACATTTAAGTGCTCAACACTGCCAAATACGTCTCTTAATTTCGAGCATCTACAAGAATACGAGATCGAAATCTATTGTTGTTGTTTCTTATTCCACTTGATCTAGAACAAGTCTAGACCAAGTCCAAGAGACCGTACGCCCAAAGAAAGTCTCGAACCAGCGCAGGGTTTTTAAAGAGATCGCTCTTCTCCAAATCCAAACAGGAAAGCAGATGGTCTGGTGAAGCTTGATGGAAAACTTGGGCACACACTTGAGGCACACAGGGTACTCCTTTTGTCCCTGAACATGTGCAAGTGTGCGATTATGTCCGGTGATGAGTCTGGTGATGGTGGTTTGTAATTTCATGTCGCCCCTCAGCTCCAGGGCAGCCCCAGGACGTTTTCGTTCATACCAGTCATGAGTTGGTGGAATCTTCCATGTCTTGCTGTTGTCGGCTCTGACCTTCGAGAAAATTTCCCTAAAAGTAAGATTCTTCTAGCGTCTTCTAGTGTAAACCCCTCTCTCCAACCCCACCACACCAACGAGAGGATACTGGGGCCACGGCAGATTTAATGTGCAACAGCCGATATTTGACGGGCGGAGGACCGAACCCACAGCCCTCCAGTCATGAGCCCGATACTCTACCGCAAGGTTATCGGAGCCTCCTGAAAGTTGTTGAGGACTAACTTTGCAGAGGCTGTGGAAGCTCGCCCTAAACAGTAGAGCATGTCTTTGGCAAATGTCAATCAATCATGGGCATTAGGCTTAAAACATGTGGTGTTATTGATATGTCAAGTCTGATGACTTTTGCAATATCCCCCTGTCAGACTGTTTGCAGGGGTCGCAGACGTCCTATATGTCCTATAAATCCTATATTTTTTAAAAAATCGGCAAATACGTCCTATATTGTCCTATATTTTACAATTGTCCTATATATCCTATATTTCTATATTGATTCGATCTATATTTTCTTCGAATTCGTAATAACGGCGCCGTTCGTTGCCATTTTTTATATTTCGGATTCTTTGGCGCGATCGTAGGTGAAAAAGACCTGACAAAACTGATATTTGTAACGGCGGCGTTTTATCTCTTGTGACGTCACGTGCTGCATAACCAACAACTGAACTCTACTGGACCGGCGGGAGTTGTAAAATGTAAACATGCAAACTTTTCCGTAGCATGCGGTCTTGAATTTCTTATCTGTTTTCTCCTCCAACGTGGTAAATTAATTGGTCATAATACAGAGAGAGATGCAGCAACAAAACTCTGCCTCGGAAAAACGGATGAAAACAACTTGTGATTAACTTGCAGGACTACTAAAGAACATTTCTAGTGCTCAGTCAATAATTGATGAAGGAAACAAAAGGGTCAAGATTTACTGTATGATATCGGATAGCGATTTTTTTATCTGGTACGGATTCTGCCCCACGAATAGTTTACATCAAACCGCGCCAAATTATGGCAACCATAGGCAATTCTCTTGCTCATAAAAAAAATGGTAGGGCTGCCATTTTTTGGCAAAAATCATCTTTGCGCAGAATCCGTATCGGGTTCGGAATATTAGCCACGATTTTTTCATAAAAGTCGCGAAAATTAAAAATGACGTCAATACGTTGTGTTGTCAAATCCAAACGGTCTCTAGGATTTCCGGAAAAGCAAGTCCCCGGTTCGCCACATTCGGCGCTAAATCTCCCGCTTTTCGCCGCCAATCTAACCGACACTGAACAGTAAATCTGAACCAACAAAAGACTGCAAACAGGGATAAAAAGAAAATACTTAAAGAAATTGGAACAGTTCAAGCAGTTATAGATATTGGAAGCAAAAGACACAAGATTGTATGTAATGTAATTAATAAAACTTGATTTAGGGATAGAATATTGAGGCAATAACAGATGACATATTCAGGATCAGGCGATTTCTTTTTTTAAAGGTGTGTTTTCTGTTCTCTTAAATTAAGTTTAACGAGTATATAAATATGTAACAAGTTAATTTTTAAGTTCAGTGGCAACTATGTGCTGTTATTTGATGTTTTATATTGTCCTATATTTTTTTTTTTTAAATCCTATATATTCTTATTTTGTCACTTTGACCCCTGTGTTTGGTATTCTGTAAGGACACTGCCCTGTTTAGCATGCCATTGGCAGTTTTCTTCTTAGTGGGATTTTAGAGAGAAGTGTTCATGGCTTTGCTATTCTCTTTTCTGATCTAAACTAAAGGTGCTCTGGCTGGCCACTTGTGTGGCTCAGTATAAATAAGCTCCATAGGACTGCATGTTTCGCTTAGGGTCTGAGTGCTACAAGTAACAGACGCAAACCTTAAAGCCACAGCAGTAGCCCAGTTCAATAAGCTCCATAGGATTGCGCGTAGTTTTTTTTTAAATTTGTGAATCTTACTAAATATGATTTTAAGCCTTGTGTGCCTTACGCAAGTTAATTTGTGATGGGTGATGCTAAGTAAAGTAGCGTTATTCTCTTTTAACAGAGTTGGTCACAGAACCTGGAAAAACCTGAAAATCAGGGAAGTGTCAGGAAGCTTTCTGATTCTGGGAAATGAATTTTTTTAAAAATTCACAAAAATCAGGGAAATTTTCTATTATTGTTGAAGGTACGTTTCTTCTTTCATCCATACTTTGGCGCCATTTACCCGGAAAATTGTGGTGGTAATCGATAGAAGTTTAATGTTATGGATTAATTTAAAATTTTCATTGCCGCCAAAACTGTGTAAAAAAAGAAAAATATGTAGCCTATTATCTATTTAGAAAGCATGTTTTATTTGATCAGAGTGTCTTCACACCTGGAGAAATTTGAAAAAAAGTTTGTCGTAAAATCAGGGATTTTTTTTAGAAATCTATCAGAGAAATTATCTGGTAACTTTTTTTTCCTGAATGTTGTGCCACCTTGATTAATATTGGGATTGATTTGACCTTCAAGATCTGAAGAAAAAATAGTATTATGATTTATTTTTATGTTTTGTTTATTGTACGGCTATAAAAGACATTGGAAAAAGAATATTTTCTCTCTTCTTAAACTTCGGAAAAGCTTTAAAAACTGAATTGTATTTAATTTTTTAATTGAGCCGTGTGCATCGTACGAAAGTTAATTTGTGATTGGTGTTTAGCGAAGTAGCGGCTTTCTATTAATATTGTTATTTATTTGTAGGGGGGGGGGGGGGCAACAATTTCATTGCCGCTCGTTTGTGTGAGAATGGAATTTTCCCCCCAATATTATTAAGCCGCTTAAATTGTAAAAACTCACATAGAGACCGCGCGTATTCTTGGGAATGAAGTGTCCGAAAAAAAGGACGACTGTCCTCTCTTGCCTTATCTATAATGAAACTTCTTTAAAAAAAAAAAAAACTCATTACCATGATGGGTCATGATGTGGCTCGTTGCCAGCATATTAATAAAGAGACTTGATTTATTTATTTCCGTCCAATCCATCAATCAGTTTTTTTGCTTTAATATTTTTTCCCCCTGTCTGTAGTAGTTATTAAAGTTGTGTAATGAATTGGGCGACGTTTAAAGTTAAATGAGAATTTTATTCTGTTTTGATGTAGTTAGTTATTGAGGAACTTTTGCATTGTCGACTTCTGAAGGGTGGTTTGTACTCTACCTATACAGTTAATATTTTTACGAATTTTTGTATATTTGTAAATATTTCGTAGTGTTAATTTTGTAAATAGGAAAATTTAGGTACATTTCGCATAAGGCAGTGCAATAGTTCGTCTTAAGTTGGTTTCCCTGCGATATGGGTCTTAATGCTTGATAAAGAGTTTTACAGAGGTAACGCTGGGAAGCGAGTCTTACAAGGAGCAGGGCATTTAACATTATGGTGATGGCAATCTCTCCAAATTGGCGAGATAGAGCCAAGTTGGCGACGGTTTTGTCGACTTATTTCTGTCGCCAAATATGGCGAGAAATCGCCAATTGTCGCCAAACTTGGCGACCATTTGGCGACATTTTCAATCCCCATGTACATGTATAGGACTTTTCGACTACGATCTGGAAAGTTCTTCAAATGTCCATCTCTAGAAGTTTCAAGAAGGTTTGCCTCTCCTATATAAGCCCGGCCATGAGTTGAGATAGGGGAATTAGTGAGTTGAGTCAGTTAGTTGACTGAAATTACTGAGTTAGTTGAGTCCGTTAGTTGATTGGAATTTCTGAATTGAGATACTGAGTTAGCTGTCTCTCAGTGAGCATTCAAAGTAGTTCTAAAGCGAACTGTATTGCATTGTCTTTTGGGGCGATTTGTAGCAGTTGTGTGTCAAGTTTTAACTGCTGTTTTGTGCTCTATTGTTGTGTATAGAGCTGTATTGAGTCTACTAGAACGAGAAGTTCTGGAGTTGTAAAGGAACCTGTGAAGAGGTATATTGGAATAAATTTCTGCAAGTGTTAACCTGCTTTGGCTTCAAATCTTTCGAACCCATCCACGCAACAATATGTTTTACCCAGCACAAGATTGTGTTCAAAATACTACTTTAAAGTAGATGTTTAATTTATTAATTTTATTTTGCATCTGAAATATATGGCAAGAAAATCGTTTTTCAAGGCTTTTGATATTTTTTGGCTGTACAAATTTCTATTTTAATTTCAGTTACCCATATGTCATATGCTAACATTGGGTAATGGTCCAAAAAATTGTGGTACATTTTTTTTTTTTACTAGATAGTGCGCATGTGCATAAGGTAGTTGCTATTGTAAAAATCATGTTTTCCAGCGATTTCTAATAAACGGCTTCAACGATTTGGATCAAAATCGCTGTGGCCTCTTAAGGCATATATAGTTAAGAACTTTGACAATCTAAGAGAATTTCGTTAAGATTTTAACAAAGTTCTCTTCCCTTGAGCAACCCTCGTCAACGACTTTTTTTCTCTTCTCAGCTGCTTCACTTACAAGAAAGGATAATATCATAATTATTGAGAAGTAGATTGCCAAATTGGCCATTCTTGTGTGTGTGTGTTTTTTAATGTATTTTCTGTATAATAATTTTCGCCAAAAATATCGCCAATGCCATTTTTTCTAAATGAATGAAAATATAAAAACGGTAAATAAATCCAACTCACGACAGTGTATTGTAGTGTAATTTGAAAGTTGTGGGATGTTTCTCACAGTTTTTTACTTTCAATTACCTATATGTATACATAGGGTAATTAATAAAAGTATAGCATTCGGTCAAAAAAAAAAAAAAAAAAAATCATTTTTTTTTTTTTTTTTTTTTTTTTTGCATTTCTCTACGTTTCGGAACATCCTGATAACAAAAAAGTGATCTTTAAAAAATGTCTGGCTGTGTGTGTCTGTGAAAAAGTCCCATTTCTAAAAAATTCAAAACAAGCCAATTTAATTTATGTGTTAATATAGGTTTCACATATCAGCAAAGGGAAACATAGAAAAAGTAAGCTCTTTCGATCTTAAATAATTAATTTTAAGAGATCGAAATGGAGTCAAAACGTTCCATGCAAAGAATATCTTTATACCCTACTTCTAATACGTAGTCGCAATTATGAAACTTGAAACAAATGTCAACAAGGATAAAGTAAGGTATTTCGATTTTAATAAAACTAATTTCGATGGGTCGATATTGAATCGAACATCTCAGAGGTGAAATGTATGAATGCTCTTTGATTGCTAAAATGCACATGCTAAAATTTCGTAGCTAAGCACGGGTATTCAGCTAGTGGTTATATAAGCAGTCTACCGTTATGCCCCTATTAGAATAAAAATTTCATTTTAAATTGATTGCGTCACTTGTAGAAAGTCATCGCTACAAAAGGGTCTTAAAATTACTTATTATTATTATTGTTATGGAGAGACGAGTAACTCAATAAATTTGGTTCTGTGTAGCTCATTAAAATATATTAAACCTTTGCAATACGACGTTACCGCAATTTTAAAATATTGGACTTTAAAAAAAAAAGTGAGTCAAGTTGGCGATAAATATTACGTCATCAGTTACGTAATATTAATTGCTAAATTGGTTTACATTTAAAAGATGCGAATATTTTTCGTCAGCGAGGTGAAATTGTCTTCTGCAACCCGCATTGAAAATTAAATTAATTTAATGAGGAATAATTAATAATAAAATTAATTTTTAATGAGGAAGAGTGCAGACGATATTTATTCACTGGCTAAAAGTGAGCCAAGTTAGGTCACTGGTGACGTAATGTTCATTGCCAACTTGGCTGACTTATAAATGGTTTTGGCGCCAGGAAATACAAATCGTCTGCAACCTTCTTAATTGAAAATTAATAGTTCGAGAGGCGACTGCAATTTTTGGACCACATCGAACATCATTCTGAATTTTTTATAGAAATTGGAGAAAAGTGAGTAGATTGGGAATCCACTGGTCTGCCGTGGGAAAAATAGCCGAAACTGATCAAAAATCGACTTGGAATGAGTTGAACCAAAATCCGATTGCCAAATATGTCATAACTTGCCAAAAAGATAAAAAACTTTTTTGTATGGCAACCCTTTGCATTTTGATTTTCAACGAGACCATCATCGATTTCTGATCTTTGGTTCAGAAAACTTGTATCTTTTAAAAGTAAGCCAAATTGGTGACATTAGTTACGTTATCAGTGACGTAATGTTTATTGCCAACTTCGCTCCCTTTTAATAGATGCAAGTAGACCGCCGCCAGATATCTGAATCGTCTGCAACCTTCTTAATTGAAAATTAAAAAGTGAGGGTTACCAAATAAAAAAAAATGCACATTACTTGGAAAGTTATGGCGCATTTGACAAATGGATTTAGTTCAACTTATTAAAAGTCGATTTTTGACCAGTTTCGGCCATTTTTGCCACGGCAGACCAGTGGATTCGTAATCTACTCACTTTTCTCTAATTTCTATAAGAAATTCAGAATGATGATGTTCAATGGGGTTCAAAAATTGAAGTCGCCTCTCAGTCTATAAAGAAGAGGTGGGCTACCAGTCCAAAGAGGTGTTGAATTTTTGGTGATTTATGACATATTTGGCAGTCGGATTTAGGTCAACCTATTCAAAGTCAATTTTTGAACAGTTTCGGCCATTTTTGCCAAGGAATACCAGTATATGAATAAACTACTTGCTCTTACATTCCTCTTAATTTAATAAAAATTCCAGATCTTCAATAGAGGATATCTAAGTCTGCAGTCGCCTATCTGTCTACATTTGTTGCCATAAATATCTAGTTTAAAATAAATATACGAAATTTTTCTCGAAAAATTTATAATCCTATCAAATAGCGCAGTATGGCCCATGTGTTGCCCTTGCGCCGTTCAACTCCAACCAACCAATCCTATCAAATAGTTTTCTGTCAAAGGTAAAATTTAAATTACAAATCCACTATTCAAATTTATTCCTCATCTTGGAAATTATTTTAAATAAACTCAACTTAACATTGTTGTCTTCAATTTCCACTGAAATAAAAAGAAAACGTTACTTCACTTTCATAACACAGAAATTGTTCTCCGATACAAATTATTTTTCTCTTGAGACTCATTTCAGCTTTTAGTTTTGTATTAATTTATAATTCTACGCTTTTTCGAGTTAAAAATGAATTAATCATTCAAAATTCTTTCGATTTCGCTGATTACTTTCAAGAAACTATTCTTGATTAAATAAAAATAAAAAAAATAATTACAAGTTCAATTTTACTTCCCCGATCTAAATTAGATTTCGCCGCTGTTTCATCTTTTCGCAAATTTGTTTCGAATCTTTTTTATTTTTCCTTAATTCAAGAGTCCGTTTCATTTTTATAATAAAAAAAATAAAGAGTCATATTTTTAATGATATGCTTTTAGAAAGAAGGAAAAAGTTGTTTTCGTCAGTTTGAGGAAATTAAAATAACTTATGGCGTTGTGACTTCACATTTTGGAATTAAATTTTTTATTTAAAATACTTTCCGCGCTTATGCAACAGTTATGTGGCAACCGTAGCAAAGAAATGTTGTTAAAAAAATTAAATTCAAATGACGAAGACGTAGTTAATCAACATTTTAATTAAATAGCAAAAAAAAAAAACGGCATTATGAATACACATTATTCAGTCGCGAAAGATAACATTTCTAAAGGTATATGCAGAAGATGAATTTTCTTATATGTCTTTAGTAGTACTTTGAAAGCTTAACTTTTTATGCTTACAAGAAATTAGGTATTTCTTAAGACAATATAAGAATTATTTTTAGACTATAAAAAATGTATTATGTAATGTGTAAATTAGACTATAATAAATGAATCCTTTTATGGATTCGGAGACAGAATCCTCCCCTAGGATTCGATGTTCATCGTTCGATTCCCTGCTTGAAACTCTGCTATCAAAAATGGCCGACCAAACGGTATAGTGGTTAGCGTGCTAGCTTCTAGACAGCGAGGTTGCGGGTTCCGAGTCCCGTGTTAGGCATGGGTGTTTGTAAATGTATGTTGGCTTGTCTAATGACGAATGTTTCGGCGCATTGTAGCCCTCGTGTTGCTGACGGCGCCAGATAATCTGAATACAACTCCTATCAAAAATGAATAGACACGACTGTGGTATCGGTATTGTCAGGCTTTCTGGCAGTATATATTTCACAATTTTTTTTTTATTATAAAATTATAAAAAAAAAATATATTATATAAAATAGTGTAAAATTATAAAGAGGCTAAAATCAAAACGATCAAGACGAAATTCAATTGTTTTAATACTTTTCCCTCGTTAAAATGATGATAGATAAAATGTTTGAAATTGAACTTACAAATTTATTGATTTCGCTCTGAATAAGATTTTTTCCCCACTTCTATTTAGAAAATAAAAACTTCTCTTTAATACCTTAACCTTAAGAGGAAGTCCTATACTAAACTCCAACTTAACTTGAAATCACTAGACGATAGATCTTCACCGTGCTCATAGGCAGTTAATCCATTTTGCCGGCGTGAAAGCATAATGCTCGCCAAACCACAACCCTGTAGAGAACAAAAGGCTATTATAAGTTTTGGCGAGCATTATGTCTTCACTCTGCTAAAATGGATTAAATGCCTATGAGCATGGTGAAGATCTATCGTCTAGTGATGTCAAGTTAAGTTGGAGTTTAGTATAGTAAGAATCATACCCTATATTCGCCATGTTACAATATTCTAGCCCAGTGCATTTAGAAACTACTTTTTAGAAAACCTTGAAATTTAGTGAGTAGGTACAAAAATGAGTACTTAATGAAATGACATAAATTTAAAAACTCTAAATTTGGATTTAATATATTTAATTTTATATTTGTGAAATCCTTATGTCAATTCATATTCTATGCGATGGCGACACTTACAATAGTCTTGATTTTTTATTTATTTTTTTGTAATTTTTATTTATAATACAGGGTTTCCACGGTCATTGAAAGTCATTAAAAGTGCTTAATATTTTTGAACTTGTTTTCAAGTCCTTGAAAGTGCTTGAAAATGCTTTGAAAAGTCTTAGGGATCCTTAAAAATCCTTAATTTTTGCAGATGTTGTGAGGCCAACTGCAAAATTTATAAAAATACAACTCGGACTTGCTATGCTATCCCCGCGTGACCGTCACGTATCCGCACCGTATCGGAATTTTCCGACATATTTGTATTACGCATCCACCAACTTGTAATTTTTTTTGGCAGAATATACTTAATTAAAAATTTATATATATAGACATGATGCCTGAAAACAAATTTTCTAAGGTCCTTAAAAAAATTGATTAGGCCATTAAAAATCATTGAAAAGTCACTGATTTTCATTCTGTGATTTGAGTTTGAACCCTGTAATAGATAAGACATTAAATGAAAACAATTTATGTCATTTCATGAAGTGATAATTTTCGTACTTACTTTACAAATTCTGAGGTTTTATACTAAGTAGTTTCTAAATGAACTGGACTAGAAGATTGTAACATAACGAGTATAGGAAATGATATTTACTATACTAAACTCCAACTTAAGTTGACATCACTAGACGATAGATCTTCACCGTGCTCATAGGCAGTTAATCCATTTTAGCGGAGTGAAGACATAATTCTCGCCAAACCTTTTGTTCTCTACAGGGTTGTGGTTTGGCGAGCATTATGCTTTCACGCCGACAAAATGGATTAAATGCCTATGAGCACTGTGACGATCTACCGTCTAAGTGATGTCAAGTTAAGTTGAAGTTTAGTATAAAACGTCCCTTTAAAAGATCTGGATCGAACATAGGGCGAATTTGCTGTGTTGATAAAATGTGCTATTAATAAAGAAACAGAATACACGAGCTTCAAAATAAATAAATTTATTTCATTTATTTTAAAAAATTAAATAAAATGAAGACATACATACATAAATGAATGCATTTTATGTTGTTTACTTCAAAATTCATCGGAGTCTTCTACAGCCGTCCATCTATGAAATCCTATCTTCATAGATGCGCAAGCAAGCGTGAATTTTTTCCCTTCGACAGAATTGTGACTTTTGAAGATTTGCTTATGCCTCATCGCCAATTTTGACTCGGGATTTTTATTTTCTTGCAGATGCTGTTACTTTTCTGACGTTGGCGACTGTTTGTGCTTCCCTCCACCTTCAAAAAGTAAGAAATATATTTCTCTAAAACTCAAAAGAGTTATTATGTACGAAAAGTAAATTGCACCATCTCTTTCCTGTTCAAACTTTTTTTTTTCCCCCTACTTTTTTTTTTTGGGGGGGGGAGGTGGATTAGGAAAGATGAATCATTGAGAGTCCCTCTCGTCTGCTCCTTGAACTGTTGCCAGATTCTTCCCCCCCCTCTATCTGATCTTGGAACTGGTGGCGATGATTGAGATGAGTTTATCGGATCGTGGAAAATGACGTGCTTTCAAATATAAGCTAAGAGGCTTAATGGATATTTTCTACCAACCCAGATATCTTTTTCAAAATAGAGCGGAGGACAAAATGGGGGGGGGGGGGACATTTAAAATAAACTGGGGTTAAAAGAAAATCCCCCCCCCCCCTCCCCCTCTCCGAACAGTACAGTTCGTTAAATTCAGTCAACAGTGAAATCTTGACAAAAATTCGGCGGAGTGAAATCCTGAAAAGCAAAGGAACAAATTAGTAGCTCTAAATACGAATTTAAGTGGTGTTATGTAGACCCATAGTGTTTTTTTATTTTTTATTTTGCCATTTGTTCGAACGCCACAGTACCACTTGGCGACATTTTTTTCCCCCATCATTTATATTAAACTTCGATTTTATGTGTGGGTGGATGCTTGGTTGGCTGAGTGTGTGTGTTTTACGCTGCCTGGAAAATCGGCGGAGGCCTAATTAACCCACTAGCCCTTATCCAATCGGGCTGAAACTTGGTATATAGATTCGATGTCGATAACACTGTATTCTTTCGAATTTTGGGGGCTGTCGCTCTCACGAAAAGGTCGCTTTTACACCCGCTTCTATAATCGCGCTTCGGAATACTAATAAATCCTATTTAATTGTTGTTGACTCTTTCCTGTTGCCAAAACTGTTTTAATCAAAATAAATAAAAGAATATCGAACGTGAATGCTAAAATTCAATATGAAGTGAAATCCAGTCAAATAAATATATTGATGTATCCGGCCCACGAAAAGCCCCAACATCAGTCATGTATCCCCCCCCCCCCCCAGTTATTTTTAGTTTCTATTTCGACAGCATATTGCTATTTCTACTATATTTGATCTATTAAACTACTAAACCTATTTATATTTTTTAAAAGAAAAACTGGTATTAAAAGGGTTAACATGTATTCCAGAACCACAACAAACATCCATGCCTAACCCCAGGAATCGAACCCAGCACCTTTGGTATGCAAAGACAGAGCTCTAACCACACAGCCGTTGCGCGACTTAGGATTGCGACATTTGTTGTGAAATGTGTGTTACCTTCGTTATCCCTTTAGTGTTTCATTAGAGATGAATCTTAAGGGTTTAATAGCAGCTGAATGTTCGAACCATTCATCTCCAATAAGTGTTTGTCACCAATGATAGCGCCTTGTGACGTCAATGTGTTTGTGATCGCAATTTGGGCATGTGAGTTTAGTCAATGTTGATACCGGTAAACATTACACTTGGGTTTCCTCTACCCATTGGGTTGGTTGGTTTGTACGCTCAACGACCTATTGTTATGCACAATAATGGCTAATCATGCCGGAACCAGCTTAACGTGGATTCCGAACACCCATGATTCGAACCCGGCACCTTTTAGCATGCGAGGCCAGAGCGCTAACCCCACAGCCATCGGGTGGGCATTTTCCTCCGATGGGAACTAGCTATCAGTACAGATTTCTGCCTGTTATAATAATTGTGGTATTTCTTAAATTGATGGTTAAAATTATATCCCCAACCCTTTTCCCACAAATAAATGCAAGTCTTTCATTGTTGTATTATGTAATTTCTACTCGAGAGCTAATGCTATTTACCTTCCATCAATCTTCTAGTATTATATTCAAAGCGCTCTGTTAAGATTTAATCTTATCTCGTTAACGCTGAGGCGAGATCAACCAGATTCCAGCGGCTTAAAAAATAATGAACTGTTTCTGTTACTGTTTGAATGTTAACGCGTTGACTGCGAGAGGTAGAAAAAAAATCATTTTTTTTTTTTTTTTTTTTGTCATGGTCACATCAATTATCCAGATTACTCAACCGATGCTGCAATTTAAAGCGTTAGGTAATTCCATTGAGAATTATGCTTATTATTATCATTAACTTTAGAAAGAATGTTAGCAATAAATGAGGGTATTTTGCTATGGAAGAAAACCTTTTGTATTTTATTGATTGTGTCTTATTTTAACATAGTTTAAAACTCAAAGGTACTTGTTGTTAGTGCATAAAGGCGGGTTTTAGATATACTGTCAAACCCTGTTAACGCGAAATCGCCCCGTTTAACTCGTAACTACGATTTAGTTTAAAGTTAAAATGCAGCCAGACAGTGCCTCATGCGCTTTAGATAATTTAGAAAGGGTAAACACATTTTTTTTTTAAATGTTTGGTAAAAATTAATAACAGACTTCTTTAAATAATAAGTTATTGATACACATTATTTTACATTTACTTTTTTTTTTTTAATTTATAACTTGTTAAACTATTATAACTTGTTAAATATAATATATAATGTTAAATAATCGTCTGCCTCAACTTATAACCAATCACAATACACCGTTACGAATAAATTCGTATTCTCACCCAACCACAAACCCGTACTTCATTTTCCCCCCTTCAGACAATCCAAAGAGTAGTTGCCTGTGACGTAAGTCCACAAGGTCTATGGAGCAAAGGGAAGTACTTGACAATCATCAATCAATCACCGTTTTAATTGATTGTAACCATTTAAAGTCAATTTTGTTAACTCACTGACATTATTTTCCCCTATTATTTCACTTCCGAAAAGTCTTAACGGGTATAACTTCCCAGTACGGTACCGATTCTGCGCCAAGAATCGTTTACAGAAAACGGCGCCAAATTATGGCGATCATAGGAAGTTCAGTTGTTACTATACTTAACTTCAACTTAACTAGACATCACTTAGACGGTAGATCGTCACAGTGCTCATAGGTATTTAATCCATTTTGGCGGCGTGAAAGCATAATGTTCGCCAAACCACAACAGAACAAAAGGCTATAAGGTTTGGCGAGAATTATGCTTTCACTCCGCCAAAATGGATTAAATACCTATGAGCACTGTGACGATCTACCGTCTAAGTGATGTCTAGTTAAGTTGAAGTTTAGTATAAAAAGATGACGGCGGCTGCAATTTGTTGCCAAAAATCACTTTGGCGCAGAAATTGTGCCGTACTTGGAATGTTAAACCGCCTAATGAATCCTTCTTTTAAGCCCAGATTTGTACTACTCCAGTCCGTTCATCTTACCCGCTTCCTTCCTTTGTTGTATCTCCACTTCCTAATTGCATTATGCAACTCATTAATAGTGATTAATGAGTTGGGTAATGAATTCGCGGTCAGTTCCCACAATGCATTTGAGTGTTTTAGGACCGGAACCTGCGCCGCTTTTCGTTAATTGGTGTGATAAGATAATTTGGCTAATTGACTTAAGGTGGAAGGGACTGCTTTTTGGAAACTATATTGGATCCTATCGTAGGGGATTGTGTCCTGTTTCCGTAAGACTGAATTTCGCAATTGAAGAATGTTTTGGAAATTGAGTACGATTTGCGTACTTGTGGTCATTAAAACAGTTTGGGGTTGCGAATCTATAATAATAAAACAAAAAGTCCGTGTATGATTGTGGGTTTATAGAAAGCTACTTAAAATAGGCGTAGAGCTCTGAAATTTTCAACATAAGTACTTTTGACCTACTGCTCAAAAAATGAAACTTTTCAGCGTGCAAAGCGAGCTGTGTTATTAGCGAGCTTGGTTTTGGCGTAGCTATGTACTTTTCTGCGAGCGAAGCGCCAAAAGCTGGGACCTATACACACACCAATGACATGTCTCCGTAACCCTGGGGCGACCAAACGGTATAGTGGTTAGCGTGCTAGCTTCTAGACCGCGAGGTTGCGAGTCCCGTGTTAGGCATGGGTGTTTGTAAATGTATGTTGGCTTGTCAAATGACGAATGTTTCGGCGCATTATAGCCCTCGTGTTGCTGACGACGCCAGGTAATCTGAAAACAACCAACCGTAACCCTGGACTACGCAGCTAGTATATATATATATATTTTTTATATATAATGTGCAAAAAAAAAAAAAAATTAAATCAGAAATCGTGGCGTAATACTTAACAGCACTCCTCGTGCTTAAATTTTATGTGGTCTTAATTTGATATTGGATGACGGCAAATGGAGCACTTCGAAGATTTTGTCTGCCATAAACTAAATTGAAACTCATTTACAGAATTAATATACGGTAAAATAGCAAGTTTCTTTCATCGTATGTGCTAATAGGGTAATTAGTAGGTTAATATATAGGGTAATTTTGATACTCTTCCATTAGATGGATACAAAAAGCCGCCATGTCTGAAAGTTGGCGCAGTTATTGTCAAGCTGAAATATTTAAGCGAAAATAATATTTTCACTCCTTTGGTTTTATTTGCGTTTTGGTAACAAACTGAAAATTTTCGGGAGGGAATCTATCCTCATTTCCTGGCTACGTGCTTGTCCAAGTCAGTACTCTTTTTTAAATAAATGTCTCGTCTCAAAAAAAAAAAAAAAAAAAAAAAAAAAAAAAATCAACGTTTTCCCCCTAACATTTGTAAATTATCCTCTTACATAAATTTTCCGCTGCTTGACTTTCCTCCGTTAATTACCTTAATTTCTCGAATTTCAAGTAAAGTACCTTCAGAAGCTCGCCCATTATTTCACCGGCTACAGAATCTGGTAAAGATCCTCCCAAGACAAGAAACACATGGCGTCCAATTAGACCCTCTATTGATAAGATATTGTTCAATTTCGTTGCCGACTTTGTGAAAAGACCGGAATCGGGGGGGGAAGGGCGTAACGAGGATTTGCCTATTTTTGGAAAAAGCCCCCCCCCCCCCCTTCTTGTTTGCGGTTCCGGTTAACAGAATCATTAGAAGATCATTTGCTAAGAGGCGTTTCCTGTTTTGTGTGCCGCCGTATTACGCTAAAAAGGTATCTTCAACTTCGCTGTCCCTGTTTTATACTGTTATAAAACTGTTAAATGTATCTGTTTACTGGGCTCAAATTTGGCATCGGGGGTTGTTGCGTTTGGTTGGTTTGCTCAGTGACCTATTTTTGTATGCTCACAATGACGGCTAATCAGTCCGGGACCTACAGCTTATAGACTGAGAGGGGACGGCAATTTTTGGACCCCATCGAACATCATTCTGAATTTTTTTATAGAAATTAGAGAAAAGTGAGTAGATTACGAATGCACTGGTCTGCCGTGGCAAAACTGGCCGAAACTGGTCAAAATTCGACTTTTAATAAGTTGAAACGAGTCCAATTGCCAAATGCGCCATAGCTTGCCAAATAATGTTTTTTTTTTTTTGTATTTGGTAACCCTCACTCTTTAATTTTCAATTAAGAAGGTTGCAGACGATTCAGATATCTGGCGACGGTCTACTTACATCTATTAAAAGGGAGCCATGTTGGCAATAAACATTACGTCACTGATGACGTAACTAATGTCGCTAATTTGGCTTACTTTTAAAAGATACAAGTTTTCCGAGCTAGAGATCAGAAATAGTTTGCGCTTTTTCTCATTGAAAATCAAAATGTAATGGATTTCCAGACGAAAAAGTTCGTTCTCTTTTTGGCAAATTATGACATATTTGGCAATCGGATTTTAGTTCGACTCATTCCAAGTCGATTTTTGATCAGTTTCGGCCATTTTTGTCACGGCAGACCAGTGGATTCCTAATCTACTCACTTTTCTCCAATTTCTATGAAAAAAATTCAGAATGATGTTCGATGGGGTCCAAAAATTGCAGTCGCCTCTCGAACTATTATAAACACTCAGCTTAGGGCAGCTTTACAGTTTACCCTGGGCCTTAAGCCCATTACAAAGTTGATGTTTTTATTTGAGTTTTATACAAAAAGAAACATCGATACATCGATAACTGAACAACATCAACACAAATCTCTCTTTTTTATACAAGCAGGCGGAGCAGTCGTGTGCTCACACAATGCCTTACCTGCTCATGCCCAAACATTCAGTGGGGGCGGACACCGGACCACACTTTTTCACCAATTGAAAACAATACTTTTGGGCTTAAGGCCCAGAGTAAAAAAAAAAAAAAAAAAGTTTAAGGTTTGTAGTATGCCATGTTACTGCATTCAAATTAATAAATTGTAAAATGATTAATTGAGAGTATCTCGCTTATCTATTCTTCCGTTAGACGGGTACCAGATGAAAACCGCCAAATTGCACTGATAACTCTTCCAGACCAACAACCTTCGAATCATGCGTAATTCCTATAATTAACCATTATAGGGCTACTCTATCAACCCTATAACAAAACGTAAACATTTTGGCTTGGCAATACATTTAAACGTGCAAACATTTAGACTTGGCACCAACTGATACACGTCTAACGAAAGAGAACCATTCTTCTTTTCAAATGACTTTTCACTTTTAATTAACACATGTTTACATAGCGGTGATGAAAGTATAGCATTCGGTCAAAAAAAAAAAAAATAATAATATATATATATATATATATATATTATTTTTTTGTTTACATTTCTCCACGTTTTAGAACACCCTGATTTCAAAAAAGTAATCTAGAAAAAATGTCTGTCTGTAGTCAGCATAACTCCCGAACAAATTGATCTACGATGCTCAAATTTGGCGTGCGATTTGGTGGTGGCCATTAAGGTTTTCGTCAAAATCGCGCATGCGCTTAAGGTAGCTGCCATTGAAAAAATCATGTTTCTCAATTATTTCTAAAAAAAAAAAAATGTCTAACGATTTTGTTCAACATCGCTGTGGTAATGCCTCTTAAGGTGTTCTAAACATCCCCACCTCCGAAATTCCCTGTAAAGATGCTTTAATGGCTTAAAAAGTTGAAAAAACGAATGCCTTTAACAGAGTTATTTTTCCGTGAGCCGATCGTGTTTTTTTTTTTTTCTCTTCTTTTTCCTTCTTCTTTTTCCACTTTTCAGTTTCACTTATAAAAAAGGATAATACAAGAATTATAGAAAAGTATATCGCTAAAATCATCAATTTGGCGAAGTTTATATATATATATATATATATAAAAAGACCCATATAAGAATATAAGAATCATCTCAAAAAATATCTCCCAACTGGCCATTTTTTCTAAATGATTGATGAAAATATAAGAACGGTAAATGACACAAATTTACATTAGTATTATTGTGTAATAGAAAGTTGTGCGATGTTCCACACCCCTAGTTTTTAAGTCAGCTGGCTAAAAACTACACATTTAGTGTGATTTTCCCCGTAAGTCGTGGAAAATCCAATAGTGAAAAGGGTTAATTAAATTATCTGTTTATTAGAGAAATTTAATTGTTCGTATTTTTCCATTTTCGTCAAATATGGTACTTAATATTCTTTGATACTTTTGAAAGCATAAAATTCATTTGTGAAACTCATTTCTTATGGATAAGTTATTAAGCAAGCAACTAAATACAATTTTCGCCATTCAAACTCATTTCATTATCAAGTACATAAACAAACAAAAAGTCCTTTCATTACGAAATTCATTGTTTACGTATAAGAGCGATACCTGGCTTTCACGTCAATTTTTATCTAGTTCATCTAAAAGTTTTACAACATCGACATTTTTGCCTTTGAAGAACTTTTTGTTTGTATCAATTATTAATTCCTTCGAATGATTCTGTGTGCCAAACAAAGTGAAAAGTTTGAAATAAAAATTTCGGATGTGGGAATAAAATTGTTTCCAATGATCGTATAAGCTTGCTTAGAAACGGGGTGTATTTGTGTGTTTATGTATAAAGAGATTTCTTTTTTTATGTATATGTTTTCCGCTGTGTACCGAAATTTAGTTAGTTTAATTTATAATTCAATTAGTTGAGTAAAGGTTTCGTTAATTAATTTTACGGGTAGCGTAATCCTATCATTTTTTAATTTTGCGCAGTTGAAATCTGTTATTAGTTTTCGGCTTTGCATCAACAATTCATTATTTTTCAAACAATTCATCCAAGAACTAAATTATAAACAGTACACGCGAAATAGATTTCTTTGTTAAAATATATGACAAAGCATTTTGTCTTTTGTTCTTTTATTATAAGAAATTCTTTATTATTCCAAATCCACTGAACTTGTTTGTAATCATGGATATAAAGTATTTAATTGACTTGATCTACTTGCGGAGCAGATTAGACAATTCCTGCATTTTTTAAAAACGAGTGAAATTAGTTTATATTTATGAAGAATTTCTTTCCGATTCCAAATATTCAAACAAAAGTTCTTTAAAAAAAAAATAGTTATTTAAATATTAAGAAAAGAAAATGCCCCTAAACCAATCCAAAACAAGTCTGATCAAAATACTCAACTACAGCTATGAAGTCAAAACATCCTTCCGTTTCTATGGTTATCGTGAGGTTTCTACCAAATAGTTGACGTTGGTTTGGAAGACAGATGCCATATCCCGCACAGGTTGGCGCTATTTACGACAGTACTAACACTGTTTCAACCTGAATACTTAATTTGATCATGTCACAAGGAGCACTCCATCTTTAGACTAAACTATTTTATTTACTGAAAGACGGGACACCACAACACACATACAGTAATACCAACATCAAGTAAGGGAATGAATTTCTCCTACAAGCGGGGGTGGGGTGCAACTAGCGCCCTCTACAAAGAGCAACATTCTAAGTTGCAACAAACACTTCTCGATATTCTATAAAAAAAAAATTCCGAGTGATGTTCGGTGGGGAACCTAAACTTGCAGTCGCCTTTTTGCATAAGAAGGTTGCGTACGATTTGTATTTCCTGGTGCCAAAAATCTTTGATCTTTTAAAAGTCAGCCAAGTTGGCGATAAATATTGTGTCATCAGTGACGAAATATGAAGTTGTTAAACTTTAAACCGCCGTATTTCATTTTAAGCTCAGGTGTAAATAGCATGGCTGTAGCCCCAAAACTAAGGGTGTGGAACATCGCACAACTTTCAATTATACTATAATACTGATGTCAATTTAAGTCATTTATCGTTTTTTTTTTTTTTTTTTTTTTTTTTTTTAATTTTATTTTTTATTTTATTATTATTCATTTAGAACAGTTGGCGATATTTTTTGCTATAATTCTTCTATGGGACTTTATAAAAAAAAATCTCTGCCAAAATGGTGATTTTGGCGATATACTTTTCGATTATCCTTATATTATTCTTTCTTATAAGTGAAACTGAGGAGTGAAGAAAAAATGATCGTTGATGAGGTATGCTCAAGGAAAAAGAAGGCATTGTGTTTGACGGCATTCGTTTTTCAACTTTTTACGTCTTCAAAGCATTTTTATGGGAATTTCGGAGGTGGTTGATGTTTAAAACACTTTAAAAGGCATTGCACCACAGCGATTTTTATCCAAACTGTTATAGCCGATTTTTAGCAATCATTGAAAAAGATGATTTTTTCAATGGCAGCTACCTTATATGCGCATGCGCGATTTTGACGAAAACCTTAACAGTAGGTCCCTGTGCCATCACCAACCTGCGCACCTAATTTGAACATCTTAGGTTAATTTTTTCGGGAGTTATGCTGACCACAGACACACAGACATTTTTTTCTAAATCACTTTTTTGAAATCAAAAAGTTCCAAAACGTGGAGAAATGCCCAAAAAATCTTTTTTTTTTTTTTACCGAATACTATACTTTCACTACCCTATGTATACATATGGGTAATTGAAAGTAAAAAAAGCATTAGGTCTATGAGACAAACCAACGTTCCATCTTAAAAGCATGGATGTTACGGGATTTAAATGGCGAAAAATTATTTCATGAAACCACCGAGATTTCTTGGCCTTCCCCATTTCCTAGCGAAGAGAGGGAAAGGTCTTTCTTATTGAATGAAACACGCCTTTCTCGCTCGTAACGAGCTCATTACGTTTTCCAACTGGCTCGTTGTCAAGAGAGGTAGACGACCCGATATAAGAAAGAAGACCTGTATTTTTGGTGAGTCGCGGACATACTTCATCCAGAAAAGAACATATACCCCCCCCCCCCCTCCAACTTGGCGACAGAACATCTACTGATGAATGTGGTGTTTTATTTGGAGCCGCCGAACTCGTGGCTCGGAGATGCTACTTTGCGAAAGATTCCAAGCTATGCTACTTTGGAAAAGAGTTTGAACGACTACGATTGGTAGTTGTTATAGGTGTTTAATAAGACTACATTCGCCTCAAATCTCCCTCAGAAAAAATTTCTCGGCTGCACTATTGTTCTGCATCCACATTAGTACTCAAATATATTCTCACTAGCTGAATACCCGTACTGCGCTACGAAGTTTTACCATTAGCATTTTAGCGATCAAAAGACATTCATGTATTCTACACTTCAGACGTTTGCTCCCATTTCGATCCCGACAAATGGATTTATCAAAATAGAAACTTTCCTTTGTTGACAATTTTAACAAAATGTGTAATTGTGAGTAGTATATTGGAAAGAGACAATTGAATATCCTTCGTTTAGAACGTTTAATTCCTTTCTGACTCTTTTTAATTACGTAATCGAGATTGCAATAGTTTATTGTGTTTATGTTTGCTCTTAGTTCTAAATTTCGAAGTAGTAGCTGTATTGGAATTGAGACATTAAAATAATCCTCGTATAGTTTCAATGTTGCTTCGACTTCTCATCCCTTAAAAATTCATTAATCGATATTGGAATAACTTATTTTTTTTACATTTGCTCTTTCAACATTTGCACCAAATATCAGAATTATGACTACATTGGAAGAGGAACATTCGGATATCCCTCTTTTGGAACATTTAACCCCTTTTCGACTCCTTAAAGTTGGTTAATCGAGAACGGAATAGCTTACTTTGTCTATGTTTAGTTTTTTTGACAATTGTACCAATTTTCAAAGTTGTGACCAAATGGGAAGTGGGACATTCGAATATTCCTCGTTTGGAACGTTTTACCCCTTTTCCACCCCTTATAATGGGTTAATCAAGATCGGAATAGCTTACTTTTTCTACGTTTGTCTTTATCGATATTCGTACCAGTTTTCGTAGTTGTGATCATATGGGAAGTGAGATATTCGAGTTTGGAATGTTTAACCCCTTTTCCACCACTTAAAGTAGGTTAATTGAGATCGGAATAGCATGCTTTATCTATGTTTACCATTGTTGGTATTTGTACTAATTTTCAAAATTGTGATCATGTCGGAAGTGGGACATTCGAATATTCCTCGTTTTAGAACGTTTAACCCCTTTTCGACCCTATTAAGTAGGTTAATCGAGATCGGAAAAGCTTACTTTTTCTGCGTGTGTCTTTATTGATATTCTCACAAGTTTTCAGAGTTGTGACAATATGTGAAGTACGACATTCGAATATCCCTCGTTCGGAACGTTTAACCCCTTTTTGACCTCTTAAAGTTGATTAATTGAGATCGGAATAGCTTACTTTTTCTATGCTTACCATTGGTGACATTTGTACCATTTTTAGAGTTGTGACTATACGGGAAGTGGTACATTCGAATATTCCCCGTTTGGAACGTTTAACCCCTTTTCCACCCCTTAAAGTGGGTTAATAGAGATCGGAATAGCTTACTTTTTCTACGTTAGTCTTTGTTGATATTCGCACCAGTTTTCAGAGTTTTGACAATATGGGAAGTAGGACATTCGAATATCCCTCTTTTAGAACGTTTAACCCCTTTTCGAGCCCTTAAAGTGGGTTAATCGAGATCGGAATAGCTTACTTTTTCTATGTTTACTATTGTTAATATTTGTACCAATTTTTAGAGTTGTGACCAAATGGGAAGTGGGATATTCGAATGTCCCTCGTTCGGAACGTTTAACCCCTTTTCGACCCCTTAAAGTGGGTTAAATGAGATCGGAGTTGCATGCTTTTTCTATTTTTACCATTGTTGATATTTGTGCCGATTTTCAGAGTTGTGACTATGTGGGAAGTGGGAGAATTAGTGATGAGTGAGGGCTTTGCCTTATATATAGAGAGAGATTCAGTTATTTTTGTAGTTTAAAATAATGCTGGTTATATTTTTCACTTTTTTCTCTTTTTCATATTGACTGTTTTCAATCCTGAGTATCGGGACCGCTACGAGTTCGATATTCAACTGTTTTTGTGTTGGTATTTATTATAATTAGCAAGTAGACCTTCTCCCTACAATCGCTATGCCGCGCCACCTCAAAGGAAGATTTTATAGAAAAATAGAATGGTATTCTTTCTTATAAAGGTATTCTCAACGGGAAATCTGCGCAATTTGTCAAGTTTCACGACCTACGAGATTTTTTTTTTTTAAACTTTTAATTGCCTTTATGTTTGAATAGAGTAATAATGATAGTATTGTTTTCCGTAAAAAGAAATTCCATTTTCTTTTTGCATTTCTCCACGTTTTGGAACAGCATAACTTCAAAAGTGGTCTAGAAAAAAAAATGTATGTGTGTACGTGGTTAGTATAGTATAATTTTCGCACGAATTGTCTTACGGTGTTCAAATTTGATACTTGGGTTAATGGTGACCATGGGACCTACCATTAAGTTTTTCGTCAAAATTGCGCATGCGCATAAGGAGCCATTGAAAAATTAAAAAAATTATGATTTTTGTCAATTGCTAAATAGCGGCTCCAACGATTTTGATCAAAATCGCTGTGGCAATGCCTCTTAAAGTGTTCTAAAAATCTCTACCTTCGAAATTCCCTTAAAAGCGCTATAAAGGCGTTCAAAGTTGAAAAACGAATATCTTCAACACAGAAGTTCCATTCCTTTGAGCATCGCTCATCAACGACAGTTTTTCTCCTCTTCTCCGTTTCACCTTACAAGAAAAGATTATGTAAGAATTATCGAAATGTATATCCCCAAAATCGCCATTTTCGGTGGAGTCCCACATAAGAATTATCGCCAAACTGGGAATTTTTTTAAATGTACGATGAAAATATAAAAAACGCCAAACAACACCAATCCACGCCAGTGGATGTAATTGAAAACTGTTCGAAGTTCCACACCTCTAGTTTAAATTAAAATCTCTCTCAAAGCACTCAGTTAATATAACGGTGAAACCAAACCGGCAAAGCTGTGGTCTTAGCTAAATTTCGAATTCCTTATACGGTCCTACAGCATTTCCAAAGTAAAAAGCTCAAGTTGTCTACATTCATACTTAATAGAACCACCATTACATTTTTCTGTTTACTTAAAAACAAAAACAAAAAAATCATTTACGAAACTTCGTCAGGGACCTAGCCTGCAGCCTTTCCCAAACAACACCCTTAATAACACATAAATCAATTTCTGAAAACTCTTAGTTTAACATCAACTTAATTTGCCCACCCCAAAAAACTTAAGCCCTAAACACTGCATCCAAGAGCTTAAACCGTTCCACCACCGAAGAACAAACACAATGTGTCGAAATTCCGAAAATAACCTCTTCAGGGCAAATAGTATTGTTTTTTAAAAAAAAAAAGCTTTTTCTTCGCCCTTTCGTGACAATTCTTCTCCATCACAACTTGCTTGTAAGTCTTCTTGGTATGGGTATTATCAAGTGATCCACCGAAAGGTTGGGGGGGGGGGGGGCTTACGGGGGTATTATTTTCCGTCGATACTTTAATTCTGTTTTATTGAAAGAGAGTATCTGTTTTTTAATCCAGTAAAGTGGATGTCTACCTTTTTTCTTCTTCTTTTTGCCATGCTGCTTGTTCACATAGAGCTTTTAAAGAGAAGTGAACGGGCTTTATTTGTGTCGAACATTTAAGTTGCCGTATAATTGTAGAATACTTGGAGATTATATGTCTCTGCCTTTTGTGTCTTTTCAATTACCCATATGTATACTTAGAGTAATGAAAGTATAGTATTCGGTCACACAAAAAAAAAAAAAAATGTTTTTTTTTTTTTTTTTTTTTTTTTTTTTTTTTTTTTGCATTTCTCCGCGTTTTGGAACATCTTGATTTCAAAAAAGTGATCTAAAAAAAAAAATGTCTGTCTGTGGTCAGCATAACACCCGAACAAATTGTTGGCGCATCATAACCATTATTGGCTCTTGCGTCATAAAAAACCAGCCAACCAACCCGAACAAATTGACCTAGGATGTTCAAATTTGGTGTGCAGGTGAGTGGTAACTATGAGACCTACCATTAAGGGTTGTGGGTTCGAGTCCAGTGTAAGGCATGGGTGTTTGTAAATGTATGTTTGCTTGTCTAATGACGAATGTTTCGGCGCATTATAGCCCTCGTGTTGCCGACGGCGCCAGATAATCTGAATACAACCAACCAATCTGCCATTAAGGCTTTCGTAGCATGCGCATAAGGTAGCTACCATTGAAAAAAAATCATGTTTTTCAATAATTGCTAAAAATAAAATCGCTGTGGTAATGCCTCTTAAGGTATTCTAAACATCCCCACCTCCGAAATTCCCGTAAAAATGCTTTAATGGCGTAAAAAGTTGAAAAACGAATGTCTTTAATACAGAGTTTCTTTTCCTTGAGCATAACCTCATCAATGATCGTTTTTTTTTTTCTCTCCTCAGTTTTATTTATAAGAAAGTATAATAAAAGAATTATCGAAAGGTAAATCGCCATTTTTGCAGAGTTTTTTTAATCGCACACAAGAGTTGTCACAAAAAATATAGCCATACTAGCCACTTTTGCAAAATTAATGATGAAAATATAAAAACGGTAAACGACTCAAATCCATTCAGTATTATAGTGTAATTGAAAGTTGTGCGATGTTTTACACTGATAGTTTAATTTACCATGTTTCACACAGACGTAACGCCCTCTAGTAGCTATTAGGTCCAAGAACTTTTAAAATAATCAAAGAATTTGTACATTTCCTAACATTAATAATAATAAGCCGACCAAACGGTATAGTGGTTAGCGTGCTAGCCTCTAGACCGCGAGGTTGCGGGTTCCAGTCCCGTGTTAGGCATGGGTGTTTGTAAATGTATGTTGGTTTGTCTAATGACGAAAGTTTCGGCTCATTATAGCCCTCGTGTTGCTGACGGCGACAGATAATCTGAAAAACAACCAACCTAACATGAATAAATCGGTAAATATTATTTTGGGGCTATTTAGGTCTGAAGTAAACTTTTATTTAAAAAATTACTTTCGTTTTTCAAATATTATAATAGTGTGCTATAAAAAAATTAAAATTGACTTATTATGTAGATAACATGGTGTAATACCGGATCTAGATAAAAAGTAGTCCGTGTTTTGTATAATTCGGATACTGGATAAAAACCTCTTTTTTACAGGTTGTCTATAAATGGTAGGACACATTTTGATGTAGAATAATTCGTAAAATAATGAAGCTATAAACAAATTTATGGCATTTATACATAGAATAACTCATATACTTCCGTTTAGAGTGAACGTTGCCATAGAAAATTTCCTTTTTGCCATTTGAATATCATTTACATTGTAAATATCGTCTGCCCGTGTTAGTAATTTTATGTTTTATGTAAATATCGTCTGCGCGCCTTATTAATTAGTAGATAGTTTATGCTTTTGATGCTGTTTTTGTGATCATTCTTATTTCCATTTGTGCTGGATGTTCGTAAATAAAGTTCTGTTAAGGTAAATAAGCTTTTCAGAGAAGTAAGCTTTATTTGCCATAAGAAGAATGACAATATACTGTAAGAAAAGTAATGACTACAGCTCTCTTGCAACAACAGTCCAATTATATTTCCACTGTTTGTGTTCCAATGATAATCGTAAAAATACTTTAAATATGATAAATTTTAAATAATTAAATGACTTCTCCTGCCGTCTGAAAATATGTTTAGTCAGTGAAACATCTCATAAATTGCTATTTGTTCTAAATTGCGTTCTGGCATCTAATTACAGCAAACAAATATATTTTTCGGCGATGGATCTTTTATTGGATGAAAGATATATGCTGTTGCTATGGCAATGATCAGTTAGTGACTTCAGATATCTGAAAGAGAAAAAATAATGTGTATATGTATATTTCTGTTGTTATTAATCCAATGATAGTAAGGAATTGTATTTCTCTTCTATAATTCTTTGGTTTATTAAGTGCTAAATATTTTTAAAAATGCCATAGTGTAGAAGAAAAAATTAACTCTTTGTTTAAATTACTCTTTATAAACTCTTTTAATAACTATTATTTAACTCTTTTAATGACTAGTATTCAACTCTTTTAATAACTACTATTTAACTCTTTTAATAACTACTATTTAACTCTTTTAATAACTATTATTTAACTCTTTTAATAACTACTATTTAACTCTTTTAATAACTATTATTTAACTCTTTTAATAACTACTATTTAACTCTTTTAATTATTATTAAACTCCTTTAATAACTATTATTTAACTCTTTTAATAACTATAATTTCACTTTTTTAGCAACTATTATCTAACTCTTTTATTAACTAGTATTTAACTCTTTTAATAACTAGTATTTAACTCTTTTAATAATTATTATTTAACTCTTTTAATAAATAGTATTTAACTCTTTTAATAAATAGTATTTAACTCTTTTAATAAATAGTATTTAACTCTTTTAATAAATAGTATTTAACTCTTTTAATAACTAGTATTTAACTCTTTTAATAACTAGTATTTAACTCTTTTAATAAATGGTATTTAACTTTTTTTAATAAATAGTATTTAACTCTTTTAATAACTATTATTTAACCCTTTGTTCAAAAGAAATGTGAAGGGGGGGACACCACCAACACCATACTGATCTTAGCCTTTAACAGGGGCGTCCACAGATCGGGAATAGCGCGAAAAGTCAAAGAATTCGGCATTTAGTGAATTATCAGGGATTTTGTCAAATAGTTTAAAGGAATCGGAGAATTTTCCGAAATTAAACCGAAACTTTTTAATTTGGACAATTGAAGATGCTTGCAAAAATACAAAAAAAACAATTCCGAGGAAAAACCCGAGAATTTTTTTCTGCAAAACAATGTTGAATGTCAGTATATTTAGCGACGGATATTTAAAAAAAAAAAAGTAGACACAATTTATTAATAATTTTCTTTAGAACATTAAATTTCAAGTTTAAAAACTCTGTTGCCAGATTCATTCTCATCGTAATGATATTATTCGTCATGGCACCGTCTGATCTTAGAGAACGCAAACATGTTTGAATATTCGGAAAGAATTTCTTCATAAATATAAACTAATTTCACTGGTTTTGAAAAAAAAAATGCGAGACTTGTCCATTCTTACTGAAATTCAAAATGTTTTATCCTCTAAGCACTAGAGGTCGGCGATATATCGATACGACGATATTTTTATCGATATTTTTTTTTAAATATCGGTATTAAAAATATCGATACAAATCACCGATATATCGATATTTTCAAACATTTTTAGCTTTTTGATGATCGTTTTGTAGTTCCATGTGTTTTTACGATTTTCTTTATTCCCTTTTCAAAAACTTCAAAACTAAGGTTTGGACTTGGCTGAGAGACAGTTAAAATGGCACCCTAACAAAAAAAGAAAACATGATGTATTAGAAAGATAAGATATAATTTATTAATAGTCATCAACATAGCGCTGTTTCTGTTGCCAGCGTGTGCCTGGAATTCGCATCTAATTTTAAATATTAAAAACATCTCTATCAGCAAAATATGCGATAAACTACTTTTCAAAATTTCTTCTTTAAAAATAAATGTGAATTTATGCATTGACATCAAAATGTGCCGACCAAACGGTATAGTGGTTAGCGTGCTAGCTTCTAGGCCGCGAGGTTGCGGGTTCCGAGTCCCGTGTTAAGCATGGGTGTTTGTAAATGTATGTTGACTTGTCGAATGTTTTGGCGCATTATAGCCCTCGTGTTGCTGACGGCGCCAGATAATCTGAAAACAACCAACCAAACGACATCAAAATGTATTTTATTTATTCCGATTGATAGTATAATTTATTTATTATTTTTTTTTTTTAATTTTTTTTTTGTAATTTATTTATCAAAGCAATTTTTATAGTCTATTTATTAAAACAATTTTTATAATTTATTTATTAAATTTAAGTTTTTATATATTATTTATTAAAACAATTTTGGCATGAATTCACGAAAAGTAGAAATTTTCGCCGAAAAACTGTTTCTGACAATTCAATTTCAAATTAAAATGTATATATATGTATCGATATTTTATCATTATTTTTTTTCTATGCAACGATATAGTATCGATATTTATTTTGATCGATATTTCCGTACTCTACTCAGCACCCTCAGCCACGTGAAAAAAAAAAAAATCAAATCGAATAACGGAACTACTTCGAAGTTTTCCATATCCCATTTCCCCCAACGAGTTGACATTTTGCAACGCTTCCTGCGGAAAAGGGGCTCGCCGTCGCTCAACCACTGAAATAATATAATAATAAAAAAAAGAGTTCCTCAATGGTTGACTTTGTTCCTTTAGCTGTGTAAAGATATTGTGTCGACCTTGCAGTGGCGACGACGATCCTTTTTTTTTCTTTTGAAGAAAAAGAAAGCGATGCTTCTTCTTCTTCTTGCAGCAAATTGAATTAGATGTGAAGCCTAGTTGCAAGAGAGGATGGTGACTCAGGAATTATGTATCGAGGGGATGTTGTCAGTCGGTTTTTTTCTTTTCTTTTTTGGTTGTTGGTCCGTGAAACGCGATTTGTTTTCATGGAGAAGCCATTTCAATCTGTCAGACCTCGAGAAAGGCTAAATCAAGGGTCACATTCGCCTTTTAAGTTCCTAATATTCCTTAACCCTCTGAGCGTCAAGGGAATGGGCGAAATTATACAGTTGTTTTCCCTGCAATAATTTTTAAATTATATTTCTGATACAAATATATAATTTTTTAAAAATTATTTTTTATTTATTTTGTTTTAAGTAGGTTTTAAACTATCATCCTAATAAAAAGATTTAAAAATTATTTTACTTTACATTTTATTTATAAATTTAAAAAGGTTGTGTATTGCTGGAAAAACTGGGGATCAAATGACGGATATATACGCCCGTGACCCTCAGAAGGTTAAATTTTTGCTTCTTCCTAAAATTCCTGCCGACCAAACGGTATAGTGGTTAGCGTGCTAACGTCTAGACCTCGAGGTTGCGGGTTCCGAGTCCCGTGTTAGGCATGGGTGTTTGTAAATGTATGTTGGATTGTCTAATGTTTCGGCGCATTATAGCCCTCGTGTTGCTGACGGATAATCTGAAAACAACCAACCAACCTAAAATTCCTAATATTGTGCTTACATTTTTCGACAATGAGGAACTTGCCACAAGTGAGGAAAATGAATATTTTTTTTGTATTTTCTAGTGTTATCATCCAACGAATATATTTGAGCAGTGCAATTATTTTTTTAGTTTTATGCTTTCAATTAATGAAAAATCGAGTTTGAAATTAGCCGAAATCAAAGCAAAAGTCAGGTGACCAAAAGCGCATAAAAAAAAACCGTGACGTGGTTACATAGAGATAAAGTCGCAAAAAAGAAGGAGAAACCTCACTCATTCCTCGTCTAACACAGGTTTTAGACTGGTTCATTATCTGCGCGTTGACGTTTCACGCAAAAGTGGCTTTTTCCCGCCAAATCGCAAAGTGAAAACTAAATATTTTTTTTTAACTATCTATCCGAGCTCAAATTTTTGAAAGAATGGTACTGTTTTTCGTGATTTTTTCTCTACTTTTATTTAAAAATAAAACTAAATAACGCGAAAGTTTCCTCATTGCTATAAAAAAAAAAAAAATTTAGAATTCTCCGGTTTTCCTCTAAAATCAGCGGAAAAAAACCAGGTAACTCTCCTGAGGAGAAAATCTATTTTTGAGACATTAATTTTTAATTTTTTTTGAAAATTGGCAGGTTTTTTTTACGGTACTGACACATGCTTTAAAAAGAATGTGTGTGTGTTAGGAGCCTATGCCAGCTTTAAAAGAAATAACCTTATGTTTGTATAAAATTATCCTTAAAATTTTTCGAATCACCCCTTTTAATATTGCTGCAAATTAAAACGAGTATGACCAACCTGATGGCTGTGGGATTAGCGCTCTGGCCTCGCATGGCAAAGGTGCCGGGTTTTTATCCTGGGTCAGGCATGGATGTTCGTTGTGGTCCGGAATCCAGGTTAAGATGTAGGCCATTATTGTGCACAAGAATAGGTCGTTGAGCGAACAAACAAATCAAACTAAAACGAGTATGAAATTGATTTCGTTTTTAAGAAGGAACATTTTCAGTGAAACTGTTACGACTGATGTGGTAAATAAACTTACAAAACCTAACGTAGAATATTAACGAAATGATTAGTCCATTGTTTTGATATCCATGGTTTATAACTTATTTATAAACATTATATTTAAAAAGTTAACAAAATAAATTATGAATGTTTCTCTGTATTGGTTTTTATACGAAATGCTTTCAGATCTTATTTAGCTATATAAGAACAATTAAAGTGCTTTCAAACAATCCAAAGTTAAGAATTTTATATATATGTATATAAAATTCTTTAAAAAATAATAAAACTATCTCTCTTCTCTCTCTCTCTCTCTCTCTCTCTCTCTCTCTATATATATATATATATATATATATATATATATATATATATATATATATATATATATATATATATATATATATTTTAATATCACTATTGTATAGATTATTATTATTATGGATCTGCAAGAATTTAAATAATTGCGAATAGGCCAATAGGTTCATATTTTCTACTTGCTATTGTTCCGCTACGCCAAAGAGGAGCGATCAACTGTCGAAACCGGTTTACTTACGGATTTATGTTTTCCCCGGCAACCCCTATTTTGGACGACTTTCCAAGCTTATGACGTAACTCTAAGCTGTACCAGCTTAATAAAGCAAATCTACCCTACGTTATATCCAAAATTAATATTGTAATTGAATTTATACGTAAGTACTTTTTTTTTTTTTTAAAGTAAACCGTTATTAGTTGTGGCAACAAAAAGATAGTGTTACGAAACGAACAAATTAGTAAAATTCGTTTTTAATTACGTAAAGTTTATCCAACTATAATTAAGCCCAGACTAGTCTTAATAATTACGAATTTAATTAATGTGACTAATTGGTTATAGCAGCATAAAAATATATTAATTTTTAAGTAATGAATGTAGCGAACAAAATAAATCATTAGACGCCTAAAACTTCCATGGGAGAAACTGTCGCAATATATATGTATATTTTTTTTATTTTCAAATCATTAAATTTTTTACTTTTTCTTATCTGATCATATTTTGGTTTTCTGGTTTTATATCAAGAAGTAATTTGAGCCCCAACAAACTTTTCAAGTTAACACATTAAAAGGGAGGTGGGGGGGGGGGGGGGGGGAGTCGGTGAAATACATTATACTTTCAAAAGAAGCAACCAAAATTTAGAAGTTTGTCACAATTACTTTGAATAATGAAGCGAAACTTTTTATTTTTAACGGAAAAAATATTACATTTAATATCTTAAAAAATAAATTCACAGTTTAGTTTCTAATTTTAGTTTAATTTTTAACTAAGCCCAATTCCAATTAAAGTTATTTCCTTCTTATTGTGCCGTATGTTTTTTTACGTTAGGTAATTAATCGAAAGCAAGAAACTCTTTCCTGTTGCCAATTTTTTTTTTAAATAAATAATAAAATTACTTTTATCAGAATAAATAAATGATACTTGGATGTGAGTGCATAAATTCACATTCATTTTCAATGAATAAGTTTTGTAAAATTGTTTGCCCCAATATTTTGCTGATAAAAATGTTTTTTATATTTAAAATTAAATACAATCACCAAGAACACGCTGTTTACAGAATCGGCGATGTGTTAACGAATATTAAAAAATTGGCACTGCATATAAAGGATTTATATTAAAAACTTAGTTTTTACGGATTATATTATTTAGTTTTAATCATTATTTTTATTTTGCTATAATTTCTTCTCACAGCATCTTTTAAAATGTTTTCCTAAATAATTTAACCCTCTTCTCAATACTCTGGATGTGGTATCAGAGTCTTATTCTTGTCTTTGCAGTTATTAGCTTCTCTTTGCAACTAAAGCCCTTTGTTATACAGAGCCACTGCAAAGGGGACTGTTGTGGCTCAGTGTAATAAACTCCATAGAATTGTATTGTTGCGTTGGATGGGTTCGAAAGATTTGAAGCCAAAGCAGATCAAAACTTGCAGAAATTTATTCCAATATAACTCTTCTCAGATTCCTTTACAACTCCAGAACTTCTCGTTCTAGTAGACAGAATACAGCTCTTTTCCAAACAATAGAGCACAAAACAGCAGTTAAAAACTTGACAACACAACTGCTCAAATCGCCGCTAAAGACAATGCAATAAAGTTCGCTTTCGGAACTCTCTGAACGCTCACTGAGACTCAGTATCAGTAATTCCAGTCAACTAATAGACTCAGCTAACAACTAACTCCATCATCCGCTCTCCTGAGCTTTTATAGGGGAGGCGAACATACGTGAACCTTCTAGAAACTCCTAGAGGTAGATATTTAGAGAACTTTCCAGATCGTAGTCGAAAAGTCCTATACATGTACATGGAGACCGAAAATGTCGCCAAATTTGGCGACAAAAATTAGTCACCAAAACCGTCGCCAACTTGGCTCTATCTCGCCAATTTGGCGAGATTGCCATTACCATAATGTTAAATGCCCTGCTCCTTGTAAAACTCGCTTCCCAGCGTTACCTCTGTAAAACTCGTTATCAAGCATCAAGAGACTCATTGCAGGGAAACAAACCATTGCATTGCCTTATGCGAAATATACATAAATTTTACTATTTACAAAATTAACACTGAAATATTTACAAATATACAAAAATTCGTAACAGTATGTTTCGCTTGGAGTGGCTTGTTTGAAACTGTGGCGAGCGCGCGCCACTGAAGTGGCTCTGCATAATAAAGACGTTATAGACTTACAGTGAAATGCCATAAAAAAACCAGAAGGTGTGGAACATCACACAACTTTCAATTACACTGCAATACTGGTTACATTTAAATTTTACATAGAATAGTGTTGTTACCGTTTTCATTCATTTGAAGAAGAAAAAAAATGGACAGTTTGGCGATAGTTCTTACCTGGGTAAAAAATGGTTTTTTTTTTGTTTTTTTTTTGGACCGAAATTAATACTTTCATTACCCCATGTTAGCGTATGGTAAATTGAATGTAACTAATACAGAAATCAGAGATGCATATAAACATACCATACTGCATAAATGTAAGTGTACGTCAACCACAGCATACATAAAGCGGTGTAACGCATGGAACGAATTTCAGAGAGTTCCGATTTCCAAAAACGACCACTTCACTTCAAATACTGTAATAGCAAACCGAATTTGCTACAATCTTATCGACGATTTTTCTTTGGTCACAAAAGATAACTTCTGCTCTTCACAAAAATAAAAACCGCATTGAAAAAAAAAAAAAAAAAAAAAAAAAAAAAAAACTAATCCATAAAAAGCTATTTTATTATATATCCTTTGTTGAGGCACGATCTGTTATTTGATCTGTAAGAAATTTCCCAAAGGAGAAGTTCAAGCATTTGAAAGGAAAAATATCTCGGGGGGGGGGGGGAAGGAAATTCTTATTTATTCTTATTGAAGGGTTCCATTCAATGACAGAAGGATTTTAGAATATTGTTACGAATTTTTGTATATTTGTAAATAATAACATTTATGTACATTTCGCATAAGGCAGTGTAATAGTTCATCGTTAGTTTACTTCCCCGCAATGTGGGTCTCGATGCTTGATAACGAGTTTTACAGAGGTAACGCTGGGAAGTGAGTTTTACAAGGAGCAGGGCATTTAACATTATGGTAATGGCAATCTCGCCAAATGTCGCCAAACTTGGCGACCATTTGGAGACATTTTCGGTCCCCATGTACATGTATAGGACTTTTCGACTACGATCTGGAAAGTTCTCCAAACGTCTATCTCTGGAAGGTTCACGTATGTTCGCCTCCCCTATAAAAAGCTCAAGAGAGCGGGTGATGGGGTTAGTTGTTAGTTGAGTCAGTTGCTGACTGGGTTAGTTGACTAGTGAATTGACTGGAATTACTGAATTGAGATACTGAGTCTCAGTGAGCATTCAGAGAGTTCCGAAAGCGAACTGTATTGCATTGTCTTTTGCAGTGATTTAGCAGTTGTGTTGTCAAGTTTTTAACTGCTGTTTTGTGCTCTATTGTTGTGAAAAGAGCTGTATTGTGTCTACTAGAACGAGAAGTTCTGGAGTTGTAAAGGAATCTGTGAAGAGTGATATTGGAATAAATACCTGCAACTTTTGATCTGCTTTGGCTTCAGATCTTTCGAACCCGTCTACGCAACAATATGTTGATGATGAGAACAAGAACAATCCTTGACGTCAAAAAGTGCTTTTAAATCCTTTATATTTGTGGCTGCTGGGCAAATCTGCGGAAGACGAATTTGCCGTCATCTGATCCTGTTGAAATTCGGCAGATAGATTCGCGATGTCGATGGCAATGCATTCTATCAAGTTTTGGGGGCTGTCACTGTGGCTATCGCTTTTATTACCCACATTTCTGTAATCGTTTTGGAATACTAATAAATCACATTGAAATAATTATAGTAGAAACTCTTTCTTGTTGTCAAAATTGTTTTAATCGGAATAAATAAAAAAATAATTGGAGATGAAGGCATGAATGCACATTCATTTTTAATAAATAAATGTTGAAAAGTAGTTTGCCGCATCTTTAGCCGATAGAGATGTTTTCAAAATTTAAAATGAGATGCAAACACCAAGCACACGCTGTTTACAGAATCGGCGCTGTGTTAATGAATATAAAAATTGGCCCAGTGCATATGATGGATTTATATTAAAAACTTTGTTTTTATGGGCTATATGACTTTTTATCTACTTTTGAGGAAAAGTATTCAGCTGAACCGTCATTGAAATTTGATTACAAACGTAATGACAATTTTTTTTTTTTTTTTTTTTTTTTTCTTTTTAAATAACAGAATATTGTATCAATAAATCTTGTGGAACCATCAGACGAAAAAGGAAAAAAAGTTACAAAACTAATTATTGCTGAATATATTAATAGTACAGATACGCTATAGGGACCTGGTGATTTTTGGTAACTTTCTCTTTGGATAATTATAGTAACTAAGCTTAACGCTATTTATGGTTGCTGATATATTGTTTATAAAATGAGATCAAAGAGTTACTTTTTTCAAAGAGGTTTTATTTTTTAATAAAACGAAGATCAATTGCCAGCAAGCGCACTATCGTTGTAGTGCAATTCTACATTATATCTCTTTTTTGCAATAATGAGCTTCACTTCTTGTTGAATATGGGAACGTAGCGATTTTTGATAACTTTGTCTAAAGTTTAAAAAAAAAAAAATAATAATATGGTGGTTAACACCACTTAATGTTGCTATAAAACTGAGAATGAGATCGTGCGATTACAATTTTTAAAATAGTTTTAGTTATCTTTTTAGTAACATCAAGTTAAATTACCGAAATTAGCTAACGTCTTATTTAAATGAGTCTTAACGCCATTAAATTTCGCCTCAAATTTCGGTGATCAGTTTTTACTGTTGTGGAATAATTTATTTTAGAAAATTTATTTTGTTTTACCAGCAGGGGTCGAAATTTGCGGTTGCCCGAGGCAACCAGATTTTTATTACGGCAACTTAAACTTCAGTTGTCCTGTGGACATCCAGAAATATTTAACTTCTTAAATTTGCATATTCTTGATTTTGCTTTTCTCGATTTTTTTTTTTTTTTTTAATTTTTTTTTTATTTATTTAATTTTAATTTTTTTTTATTTCTATTTCCAGAACTAATGGTATAGATCTACAATCTGAAACTTCATTTTCTTTTTCTTCCGTTGACTTTGAAAGGAAATTTTACAATTATTATATGACTAAACCTTTTGTTAAGTCATTCTAACAGCTATAAATGGAAATTCTAGTTTTTATAACCTGTAACATAGTAATATTTAAGGACAATAATTTTTACTTGAGTACAACCAAGGTCACTACAGTGGTTTACCTTAGGGCAGTGATTCTCAACCACTGTGCCGCGGCACTTTTGTGTGCCGCCAAATTCTTAAAGTGTACCGTCAAATTTTATAAATGTGTATAGTAAAAATTATAATGCTTTTTTTTATTTCGAGTAAAGTTTAAATTAAAGAAAAGTACTTATATAAATATGATTATTGTAACGAAGGTTTTTCACTTTCACCGCTTCGTTACATATTTCTCTGTGTCTCGTTTTTGACCTATTTTTATTATTAGATATAAAAAAATTTGATTGGGTTCGTAATCCATTTGTGATAAAGAATACTTCTGTATTTAATTAACTTTGAATGAAGAGGAAGAACTAATTTCGCTTTCAAATAATCGAGATTTAATTTTAAAATATTCAGAAGAATCAATTAATTCATTTTGGATTAACATTAGATGCGATTATCCCATGATAGCCAAAAAAGCTTTAAAAATATTATTAAAATTTTTTACACCTTATTTGTGTGAATTTCGATTTTCAGTATTAACCAAAATAAAAACGAAAAAAAGATCGAGACTGTTAAATGTAGAAGACGATATGAGAGTAGCATTGTCATTTTTACGACCAAATATAAATGAAATTATCAAAAAACACCAAGCTTAAATTTCTCATTAAAAGTATTCTTATTATTCACTTGTAATTAATTCCTTAATATACTTACTGTTGTTTTTGTAGTTTATTTTATTTTATTTAAATTCCAAATTATTATCATAAACTATTTTACACAGTGTATTATAGGTAAGTAAACAACTTTTAAACTTATCTTTTTCTTTGTGTGCCGCCAAATTTTGAAATCGTTAAAAGTGTGCCGCGACAAAAAATAGGTTGAGAATCACTGCCTTTGGGCAACCATAAAAAATAAAAAAAATATCACAAGATTCGATCACTGGTTACAAGGTTTGGTAGAGCTGTAAATTGAGCATAAATCAACACACTCAAATTAAAAACCCCAAATCATAACTTTAGCAATTACTCGGTTTGTTAATTAGGCCGACAAAAGTCTTACGGGCGATGAAACACTGACGAACATAACAGAATAATAGCCCGAAGCGGGAAACATCAAATTCAGAGAAAGATATCTTAAAACTCGCCAAAGGTCTTCAAAAAAATAAAAACATCTTCTTTCCTTGAATACTCTTCCCTGTTCCAAGTACAATAAACTTCCAAAGGCCAACTGGCGATGACAAACGCGAGTCTTTCGATAGAGCCTCAATTAGTGCTCCAATATCTTGTTGCCTGGTGGCTATTGGCCAGAAGATCATCACCATTAAAAAAATATATCATAAACATTTATGATATCAATTGCGAAATCACGTTTTCCCACACTCCCAAATGCTTCTGGGAAACAGTCTTTCATTGAAATATTTCTAGAGGAACTTAACATCATCCAGGCAAAGAAGATGAGGTTTTTTTTGCTATGGAGCAGGTTTACTTTTGAAATGAACGGTATCCAAGGTTACTTGATAGATAAGATGGTTGTCTCATAGCTGTTATTTTCAATTTCCCATATGTTTGCATTTCCGTAAAATAAAATCGATTTTTTTTTTCTTTCTTTGACCCTCAAACGAATTGACCTACGATGTTCAAATTTGGTGTACGGGTTAGTGGTGGCCATGGAATCTGCCATTAAAGTTTTCGTCAAAATTGCGCATAAGTTGAAACATTAATGAAATACATTTAAAAAAAAAAATCCTGTTTTTTAGTAAATAACATTGAATGTACAAATAAATTTCCGTCGTTTTCTATCAAAAATTAGGAATTAATTGTTAAAGAACGGTATATTACGTTGCATTCAAAGTATTGTCCATCACTAGCTACTACTTCTTCCCATCTTTCTGGCAGCATTCGGATACCACGTCGGAAGAACTCTTCATCTTTTGAGGCTTTCCTTAAATGGATCCAATTTACAGTATCTTCATATGATGCAAAGCGCTGCCTAGACGGGCCATGTGCCATCGACCGAAACAAGTGATTATTTGAAGGGGCAGTGTCTGGTGAATACGGCGGGTGGGGTAGGACTTCCCAATTCATTGTTTCCAAATAGGTTTTGACCGGCGCCGCAACATACTGACCATAAGTGTTCATTCTCATTAATTGTGTTCGGTTAGAGAGCTCAATTAATGGTTACGCTCGGTTTGAGCAACTCATAATACACGACACCAAGCTGATCCCACCAAATACACAGCATGAGTTTCCCCCCCCCCCCCCATGCATATTAGGTTTTAACTGTCGATGTTGAAGCATGGCTTGATGGTCCCCATGATTCTCTCTTCTTTGGGCTATCGTAGTGGATCCATTTTTCATTACCAGTGACCATACGATGCAAAACCCCTTTTCCTTTTACACTTGGCAAGCAGCATTTCAAATCGTGCGAAATCGGCGTTCAACGTCTCTCAGCTTCAGTTCATATGGAACCCAATTTCCTTGTTTTTGAATCATTTACAAACGAATTAAAAAAAATATATGAAAATGCTTGTTGAATCACTTCTAATGAAAGTGATTGTTCTTCTTGCATTTGGCACGAATCTTCCTCCAATAATGCTTCCAACTCAGTGTCTTCGTACACTTTCGGCTTTCCACTATACGTTCCTTGTTTTCTGCGTCAAACTCGCCGTTTCGAAACCCCTCACGACAACTTTTCTCACTTGAAGCAGTCTCATCACCAGACGCTTCCACTAGCAATCGAAGCAGATTTCTTCACTTTAGAAGAAGCAAATCAAAAGTTCCTGCGAGTGACATTTATTCGGCACAAAAAAACTTGACATTTTCGAACGAAAAAAAAAAAATTATGTGATTCTGATACGGATTCACTAATACTTCCAAGGTTATGTTGTTGCCAGATGTCAGAACTTACGAAATTATGTTTTATATATCTTAACAATTTCAACATAACTTTCTGGTTGGGTCATTTTGTTGTCAAACGGCGTACTCCCTATGAAAAAAGGCTGAACCGATTTCGATCAAAATCGCTGTGTTTAATGCTTCTTAAGGTGTTCTTAACATCTCGACCTCCGAAATTTCCTTAAAAATGCTATAAAGGTGTAAAGTTGAAAAACGAATGTCTTCAACACATAGTTCTCTTCCCTTTGACATCGCTCATCAACGACCGTTTCCTCCTCTCCTTTGTTTCACTTACAAAAAAGGATTAATGTAAGAATTATTTATTTATTATTATAAAGCACACTACAGAAAACAATTCCATTTAAAGTGTACACGGAATAGTACATTACAAACAAGCAAACAATAGTAACAAAACAAGATTACACATTTAAAACCAGCGGACATTTAGCCTTGAACATAGTGTGACATCATCATAGAAAACTTAGTTTTGTCTCGCTGGGTGGCGCTGTCGAGAGTTTTGGTGTGCCTGTTTTGGTTTTGAAGACAGAGGAGAGAAGACGAGACTAGACGACTGGAAGAAGAAGAATGGCAAACTCTTTATATCTATAATTGTTTCTCTTAAATCTAAAATGTTTCGTGTTTGTTGTGTGAAATGTGCCCCGTGATTCATCCATGTGTGTGAAATAAAGATCCTTTTCTATGGAAACGGTGTTCTTGATGATGGTACAATAGAAAAAGATAAATTAAAAGTATCCAAATCATCAGAAATCAAATTAAAAATTCTATAAAATTTATACAAACAAAAGTTGTCAATGTAGTTATATTTGGTAAAAACAGTAATAAATAAATTTTGGCCACGAGTATTGGTCGGTACAGCAAATTTAACGGAATTATGGATCTCAATGCAATCAATAAAATTATTAAGGACTTTGTAAAAGAAAGAAACACAAGAAAGCTCACGTCTAGATTTTAAACTGGGGATGTTGAAGAAATTGCGGAGGAAAGAAGAGGAGAGATCATGAGAATTACAATGGTTACCTCTATAATAAAGATAACGCATAAATTTAGTCTGAACCCTTTCAAGAATTATAATTTCATATTTATTATCGAAAAGTATATATTTTTTGGCGATGTTTATCTAAGTTTCCTATAAGAATTATCGCCAAACTGACCATTCTCTTTTTTTTTTTTAAATGAATGATGAAAGCATAAAAACGGTAAATATCACTAATCCACATCGGTATAATAGTGTCATTGAAAGTTGTGGGATGTTCCACACCCCTAGTTTTCCTGGGTGTAGGCCAAAATACTGACACTCCAGGCTCGTTGCGATTTTATACTGACGATTTTTCTGGCGTAAGGGCTACACTGTGCTATAAGAACATCTTTAGATCGAGATCTGGGAGAAAGAGAAACGTCTTGGTTGAGATATTTTAATCGCCTTTACGTCTTGAAATGGTAGAAACCCAGTAAACTGTCACGAAACAGCTCGACAACCGACACAAGACTACCTGCAACAATCGTTGTCGTGTCTACTTTTTTTTTTTGTAAAAAAGATACTACAGAGCACAGAGGAGGTCCAATCGCGAGATCTCTTGCATATTAACTAAGAATTCTGCTTCTTAAGATGTCTTGATACTATAGGAGAATAAACATTGGTTTAAAGTCAAGTTCGAATTTATTTTAAACTACTCTTTCTCTGTTATCGTCATTTTCACCGGTAACGGACCAACTAAAGAAAGTAGAGAACATAACAATGCATGTGTATTTCACTAGTCATATGGTAAGAGCAAATTTTTCAATGTCTAGATATTGGGCCCAGCTGACTGATGAGACAATGTGAGAGCTGTGCAACGCTGCTTCCAACACTTGGCTTCAGGATAACATGGGAAACTCGAGTACTCTTGATATAAGCACCGGAGTATTGGATACTGTACCAGAGATTTGGCAACTTCAATGTATTCCCACTCAAATTCATAGCGGAGCTCTGCTCTTCCAAGTTATCCTAAGAGAAACCTGATTTGAAACTGTTTTCGAAACTGATTTGTGAAACGCAATATTTTTTTACGCTTCGCAAGGATCGAAACAGCATCACCAAAATGAAATAACAATAATAATAAACGGACTGTCATGTTGTTGAGCTTAATATTGATAGCAACACATTGTCAAACAAGCAAGTGACCTTCTTAAGATACTACTTTATTCATAAAGTTATAAAAACACTGATCATTTTGAACAAATAGTGTATGCAATAGTATGTGAACATAAACTCCATAGAATATTCTGTAGTGTAGAAAAAGGCACTATGAGCAAACAAAGCTTGACTACCTCAAGCAGGCAACGGTCCGGGACTGGTATGGTAGTACTTCTGAACAGCGAGAAAAAAACAATAACCCGTAGGTCACTTTGAAGTTATAGCAGGCACCTGGAAAAACTTGGACTTCAGAAAATAGCGCAGGGTCCGTAAGGCACTCCACTCAAAAGACATTTGAGCTAACTACTGTTTGGGCGATCTTCGCCATTAAAACCCGAGACCGATTAGAACTGTGAAAAGCCGCACTTATATATACCACTTGTATCATTTAAATTGCATAAAGAAGCCAAGATGTCCATAATATAGTCAACCAATGCTTCACTAAGGGCAAAGCTCCAATAGCCTAAAATTCGGAAAAAACCACACCAATATTAACCAGTGATGGGTGACGTCATCACACGGACGTCCGCACAAGAAACAATACCTTTCCTTAATTTTTGACACCACAGTAATTCATCCAGGTAGAACAGCGGTATTGACCAATATCGGAAACGAGGACTCTGGAAAGAATGGCCAGTCCATGTCGATTCTCGAGCATCGTTCCGAAGTGAATGATTAAAAAAAACAAAAATAAATGAACTTGTCAAAGCCTATGCAAAACACATTTTTTATCCCTCCGTCCTTTCTTATAACACTATATTTCAATTTTAAAACTCTGCATCAACATTTCAAAACTTCCAGTATATTTTACTCAGCACCGGGCGGGATTGGCCAAGATCCGCTCCAACGGCCAGTCTTCAACGGTCCACATCGGGATTGCCCGGTATCGAACCGATAGTGGCCAGCGGTTGGTTGTTTTCAGATTATCTGGCGCCGTCAGCAACACAAAGGCTATAATGCGCCTAAACATTCGTCATTTGACAAGCAAACGTACATTTACAAACACCCATGCCTTTACACAGGACTCGGAACCCGCAGCCTCGCGGTCTAGGAGCTAGCATGCTAACCACTATATCGTCTGGTCAATAGCGGCCAGCGAATTTGTGCTACTGGTGTCCATTGCAAATTATTCACCAGATTTTACGAGGCAAACACTTACATCCCTTGTACAGCTTTGGACATCACCATCTTCACAGACCTAATAGTCCGAGAGGCGACTGCAATTTTTGGACCCCATCGAACATCATTCTGAATTTTTTATAGAAATTGGAGAAAAGTGAGTAGATTGGGAATCCACTGGTCTGCCGTGGCAAAAATGGCCGAAACTCATCAATAATCGACTTGGAATGAGTTGAACTAAAATCCGCAAACCAAATATGTCTTAACTTGCCAAAAATAGAACAAACTTAATCGTCTGGCAACCCACTTCATTTTGATTTTCAATGAGAAAAAGCGCAAACGATTTCTGATCTTTGGCTCGGAAAACTTATATCTTTTAAAAGTAAGCCAAATTGGCGACATCAGTTACGTCGTAAGTGACGTAATATTTTTTGCCAACTTGGCTCTCTTTTAATAGATGCAAGTAGACCGTCGCCAGATATCTGAATCGTCTGCAACCTTCTTAAATTGAAAATTAAAGAGTGAGGGTTACCAAATAAAAAAATAAAAAAATGCTCATTATTTGGCAAGTTATGGCGCATTTGGCAACTGGATTTAGTCCAACTTATTAAAAGTCGATTTTCGGCCATTTTTGCCACGGCAGACCTGTGGATTCGTAATCTACTCGCTTTTCTCTAATATCTATAAAAAAAATTCAGAATGATGTTCGATGGGGTCCAAAAATTGCAGTCGCCTCTCAGTCTGTAATTGCACAGCTCGAGGAATCGCAGCATCTCTTCTTCTTCTTCAATCTACGAGAACTGAACAATGCAGGAGACTGATGATCAACCTTTGCATGGTTCAGTGGCCCCCAATCGCCAATTATTATTACTACCCAGAAAACTGTCCACCACCTATTAATGACCACACAGGAAAAGTAACTCTTAATGGGTGTCCCTGCGCCTAAAAGAATTCTAATATGTCCAAGAAGTAAGAAAAGAAAATCTGTTTGATATGCAGGCGACACAGTAGTTGTGATCAGTCATGGGGGGGGAGGGGAGGAAGATAATTAAGGGGTTGGATGATAGGGTTGGAATAACAAAGGATGGATGGGAAGAGGGGAGGATAGGAATTGGCAGAAAAGTGCGAGTTGGGATAAGAATCTCATCTTTTGAGATTGTTGCTGCATGCTCCATGTGAAACATTGTCGAAATGTCTGTTTAGCGGATATGGGAAGATCGTATCGGAGCCTGATATTTTGTACGATGTATCGGCGAATTTTGAAACTCTTTTTTTTTATTTTAACGTGTGTGCAAGGGATTGATGGAAGGCTTTGTGGATGCTTTGGCTGTTTTTTCTCAAACTCTGAGAGAAGGTTTCCAATCTCTCTCTCTCTCTTTTTTTTTTTTTTACCCTTGGCTGTCCAAGGATATTTGTGTTCGTTGGTCAAAAGTATGGTCCGTTGTCGATCCCCGCTTAATGTTTGGGTATGCGTGGGAAAGGCATTGTGTGGGCGTACATCTGCTTGTATAAAAAGAGATGTATGCTGATGATGTTCAGTTGTGTATCGATGTTTTATAAAACTCAAATAAAAAAAAATTGTATTGGGCTTGGACTTAAAGCCCAGGGTACATAGGTCCTAAGTCGATTCCTTTTTAAATTGAAGGTTATTTTTTAATACGTAAATTTCTAGATTAGATAAAATTTCCAATATATATATATATATATTGTTATGAATTTTTCCACTGAGGCAATGATGGCACAGTTTTTACAGTATAAAAATATTTATTCTCTCTTCAAGAGCTCACAAAAGTTATTCGAAGAACAGTCACTATCAAGCTTCCATACAAGTTCACTCTAGTAGGTAAACAAAGCGATCAGCTTTCATCGAAGTCCGAAGTCGATCTGAAAACTTTCTCGATCTCCGGTCTTTACATATATCAGGCGCGTGAGACATTTCCGAAATTTCCAGCCAATTCGTTGAAAAAGAAGCGTCTCGAAATTTCTCGATTGCTTTAGGTGTTGCCACCTTTTGTAACCCGTATAATCGCTGTTAATAAATAAAATAAGATAAAATAAATTACAATAGAATTTTAAAATAATACGTCACTATTTACACTATATACAGACAATTTGTGCAACAATATATCTTATTATATATATATTTTTTTAAAGAACCTTTTCAGATTGAATTTACAGGGCTGCTTGCTATAGTCTAGGTTTTGCTTAGAGATGTAACTGATTTTGTAACTGTTGAGCATGTAAGGGAGCAAATTAATTACATTATAACAATATTTTTTTTTTTAATGTACCTCGCAGACAAATATAAAAATTGATACCTGTGACTTTAAATTGAAACCTGTGACAGAATGAATATCTTGTGTTTACAAAATACTAAGCAGTAACATTCAACTTCATATCAAGGTCCCCTCCGCCGACCAAACGGTATAATGGTTAGCGTGCTATCTTCTAGACCGCGAGGTTGCGGGTTCCGAGTCCCGTGTTAGGCATGGGTGTTTGTAAATGTATATTGGCTTGTCTAATGACGAATGTTTCGGAGCATGTTATAGCCCTTGTGTTGCTGACGGCGCCAGATAATCTGAATACAACCGACCAAGGTCTCCTCCAGCCGGCTGCATTAGAGTATCGAGCTCATGATCGGAGGATTGTGCGTTCGGTCCTCGACGGCGGCCAAAGATCGATGTGTACGTAATGGGGGTTGGTGCACATTAAATCTGTCGTGGCCTCAATGTCCTCTCGTTGATGTGGTGGGGTCGGAGAGAGGGGGTTTACACTAGAAGATTTCGATATCGTACGCTCACAATTATGAGACGTATTTGGCTGTGTTAAGCACTTTTATAAGTGGCAGAAATAGACAGTCGAAACTTCAAAAAACCAAACCAAATATGTAAGCAAATCGGTTCTTGGATGTTTTGCAATCAATTTTTACCTGCTGAAAGCAAGTTGACTAAACTTGCCTAAAACTACCATCAGAAGAAAAAAAAAAAAAAAAAAAAATCTATCTCCACCACTGTTCCGTACATTCATTAGTACACGAATATATTCTTATTCGGCTAATTTTTGTTGTTCAAAATAACGCTGTGGATATATCTTCCTCTTTTCTTACATTTTGAGTGTTTTCACCCCGGAAATGCGTTTTTCACCTAAGCTAAAAATTATGCACTTATTTCTAACTATTTATTGAATATGTTGATAAATTTGTATCATTAATAACACTAATTTTTTTTTTTTTTTAGGTGAGTACTTTGACTTTATCCCGAAGCTTCGCCTATTTCTTAGTCAATACACAAAACGGTGAGTTCTTTTAACTTACAGATGTCATTTTGCGACTGCATTTAAGATCGATGCCGTCCCTGCTCCGTAAACCTATCTGCTACAATTTTTTTGGCTACAATATATGCCGAAATGTCGCTTTAAGACGTGTGAATTTCTACACCAGGCACAAAAACAATAATAAAATATCATTTACAAAGCTTGAATGGATAATAAGAACTGGTGCTTTTTTTTTTTTTTTTTTTTTTTTTTTTTTTTTTTTTTACATTATTATATTTTGCTTTTGTAAGCTAGCGTATAAAAACTTTTTTAAATGTGTAATAAAAAAAACAAATACTCAATTTGGGTGTAATAAAGAATTACACATCTCACCCAGGCTAGGACAGAACCATTTTAAAGAGAAAATTATTCACCATAATTTTAGGAATAAGTTGATTAGTTAATAAGCATTTTAGGTTAAGTGATTTTTATTACATTATTTTGAAGTGCTTTTTTGTTAAAAAAAACCTTTGGTGAACCTCTATCAATTTTCTGGTCTGACCTTTTTGTCAGGACTTCTCCTGGACGACTAAACGGTACAGTGGTTAGCATGCTAGCCTCTAGACCGCGAGGTTGCGGGTTCCGAGTCCCGTGTTAGGCATGGGTGTTTGTAAATGTATGTTGGCTTGTCTAATGACGAATGTTTCGGTGCATTATAGCCCTCGTGTTGCTGACGGCGCCAGGTAATCTGAAAACAACCAACCAGGACTTCTCCTGGATTTTCTTTCGTATCAGTTGCAAATGTGGAGTAGTTGGTTGTGCAACCACAATTATTCTGAGTGTAGCTGTTTTTTCTAATTTTAATTTCGGTTGTGTGCGCTCACGTTGGACACATTTTTAAGGCATAAGTTTTTGGACATGTGCCTATAACCACCCAGAAGTTATAGTATAATAATTTTTTAAACGTTGAAGCTGTGAGTACATTAAAAAAGAAGACACCTTCTTTTTTAAGACCACAGAAATTGGAAATCGGGGAAATGTCAGGGAATTTTTTTTTAAATTCCACGACGATCAGGGAAATTTTCTGTTATTGTTTGAGGCATGTTTTCCCGTTTATCGGTATTTTGGCGCCATTTACCCGGAGATTTGCGGTGGTAATCGTTAGAATTTTAATGTTACGGACTAATTTAAACTTTTCATTACCACCAAAACTATTTTTTTAAAAATTGGTGTAATATCTCTTGAGCATACATTTTCTATTTGATCAGGGTATCTACACATCTAGAAAATTTAGGAAAATCTGAAAAAGTTTGCCTTAAAATCAAGGAATTTTTTAGAAATCTGTCAGTAAAAATCAGTGTCAAATCTGTTTATATGGTTTTAAACATTTTGTCTTCACAGAATTTTATTTTTTAAATTCTGTTTTAAAATAGAACATTTAGCGTAAAGAATAACATTAAAAAAAAAAGCAAAAATTTCTATATTTTAACTTTGAGAATTTTTTTTTTAAATTTTTCTTATTCACCAATCAAAATTTTGTGAAGGCCAAATTCTCTTAATGTAATTATGTTTTACAGAAAACTTTCACTTTGAAAAAAATAATAATAATAATATATATATATATATATATATATATTTTTTACTTATATCAAAATACGCAAACTTCAATTATTATGGATTTTTCATAATTTTTTACTTTTTTAAAAATAAACACAATATCTGAAAGAAGGAAAAAAAAAAAAAAAAAAAACATTTTCTCAAAGACATATAAATAGTATCTCATACATCAGATAAATGTTTGACGTACAAATATTTATAAAGTTTTTTTTTTTATTTTTGGTACCGGAGTTGGTTCTTCAGTATTGAATACTTAAAAAAAAATTCTGATTCAGCGAAGCATCTTTATTTGTATCGAAACAAAATCGTTTTAAAATATGAAGTTTTCGCGAGTGCCTACAACTTTGCAATAAGTTTTTTGAACTTTCTCAAAACCAGTTATTTTGAAAACAAAGGTTTTTCTTCGCTCACCAGAGTAACCTCTCTCTCTTCGCATTTTCGTTCGATTGTGTAAACACCTTTTCAAAATGACTCTCATAGGGATGCGTCAACAAATCATCAGAATATGTATTCATATAAACAATAACTCTTAAGATTTCGGACTGGTCGCTTTTTTTTGGAATGGACTTTGATTTCATTTTTTATTTTTATTTTTAACACATGCAATATATATAAGAGGGTGATGCACCTGGATTCCTTAGAAAGGGTCTTGTTATCTTTTCGAAGAAATATTTATAACGAGTTTATCTTGTGTTTATGAAAAGAAGAGATGGCGAAGGAAAAGTTAGTTTACGTAAGTTGATTGGTGTCAACAAAGGCCCAGTTAATAAGGCCGCTTTTAAAAGAAATTTTCACTGTCAAATTATTATTTTTTTCCTTCTCTATTATAGTTATCCTACAATGGACAATTCCCGCATTTTTTGAAAACGAGTGAAATTAGTATAGATTTCTGAAGAATTTCTTTCCGATTCGAAATATTTAAACAAAAGTTCTTTAAAAATTTAGTTCTTTAAATATTAAGAAAAAGAAAATGCCCCAAAACCGAACCAAGACCAGTCCGATCAAAACATTCATCAAAATCCGTCACGTCAAGAGTTCCTACCGTTTCTATGGTTATCGTGAGGTTTGTGCCAAATAGTTGGCGTTGGTAGAGTATTTCCATATCCCTTACAGGTTGGCGCGATTTACGAGATACTTGCAAAACTGGCTTCCGCTACCGTATTTCAGGCCAAGTTGTTTGAGATCAAGTGACGTCACATTCAATTCGAGTCGAGTGAATCGTTTTCTAGAGACAACGTCTAACAACGGAACTTTGATTGCAAATTAAAAAAAAAAAATAAAAAAAAATAAAAAAAAAAAAAAAAAGCTTATTGAGCAGAAAATTTTCTGTTTTATGGTCTTTTCGAAACATTTAGAATTAAATAAAATATGCGGGATTGTTCGTTGTTATTCAAAACTAGTTTACATTTTTTTTTGGAAGTGCTATTTTCGAATTTAAACTCTACAGAGTTCGACTGAGAGGCGACTGCAAGTGTACCTCATCGAAATTTAGGTACCTCTCATTATTTTTTTTATAGAATATAGAGAAATCTATATTGTTACTGTGAAAGATCGAATTCTGAAGCAAGTCGACTTTCTCCGGTGAATTTCAACAATTCACATAGTCGCCTGGTGTATGTCCGAAGTATTTGCTAAATATCCTTATTTCTGGCATACACCGGCAAATGTCGAATATTCACAATGCAACTGATGGTGAAACTTGAATAATTTATTTTTTTTGCGTTTTTAAATCATACTTTATTATTAAACCATATTATGATATAGTGTGTCAAAATAGGAGAAAGCTATAGTAACAGCACTTGTAACTGTTGAACTTAAAACGAACAGTAAGTACATTCTATATACAGACTATAGTACCAATTTACTATATACAGACTATAATACCAATTTACTATATACAGACTATAATGCCAATAATAAATTTACTTGAATATGTGTTTGACGTTATATTACCTTATTTATTACAACAATTTAAACTGTTATGGCACTTTGGGGAGGATTTGGCGACAAACTGTCGAATCTCCGTGGACATCGACTTCTCGTTTCGACCTCCACCAGAGCATGTCTGTAATTGTCGACATACACCGGTGATAGTCCGGATATATAGGAATATAATCAAATATTCGGACATTCACAGTAACATAAATACACGGTAATATTATGCAGCAAAAACAAAAAAAGTATTTCGTTCAATAACAACAAATTTGGTTTACAATTTTTTTTTTATTATTATTATAATTCCACTAGAATAGGGATTAGCAGGGAACCAAAAGTTGTTCTTCTCATTGATATTTGTGGCTCTTTAATACATTAAAGACAACTTTGAAATGGGTAAACAGTCATTGTTTTTAACTTTTACCTAGTTTATATTTGGATCATTTAAGGTAAATTTTGAATTTTTCAGATTTTTTGGAAAAATTATTTTTATGGTTTTTAAAAAACACTAAGTGGAACCATAGTGGCAATTTATTAGCAAAGAAAAAATCTAAAGTTTCGATTGGCTAGTTTTCTTGCCAACCATCGTTAATCCGACCAAACGGTATAGTGGTTATCGTGCTAGCTTCTAGACCGCGAGGTTGCGGGTTCCGAGTCCCGTGTTAGGCATGGGTGTTTGTAAATGTATGTTGGCTTGTCTAATGACGAATGTTTCGGCGCATTATAGCCCTCGTGTTGCTGACGGTGCCGATAATCTGAATACAACCAACCAACCATCGTTAAGGAGTTAAGTAACTCAACCCAAAAATGAACTGATCAAGCAATAAATTGTAATAAATGTGTACATTGTTTGGGTAAACCCATTGTGAACTTGCAGCGTATTCTCAAAATCTCGAGAAAAACACGGCGCAGTTTGGCCCTAGTGTTAGCCCTTGTGCCAGAAAATCAAAATCAACCAACCAACCTCGAGAAAAACACGGAAAGTGCAATAAAACAGTGTTGAGGGGGTGGGCTTGTAACTCTGTTCTCAAAAACCAGGTGGCGTAATAGTAGTGCGCACCACCATGCTTCCCAGTCTCATTTGCATCGAACTTTTGTTGAAGTTCGTAGTTACCTAATCTCCCGACTGAGGTAGGTGGCACTTTTCGCGGTTTAGCACGCTGTTAAAACGCTGTTTGTCTTTGCTTTTCGAAAAACATGGCTTCAAATTCAGTCAAAAGAAGGAGCAAAATTTACGATGAAAACCGTGAATTTAAGAAAAAACGAATAAATAACTTGAAAAAAAAAAAAAAAAAAAAACCTGTAAGAAAGCTTTGATCATGGGCTGCCACCTATTGTGAGGGACATTTGTCAACAACTCGACTAAATAGTGTTGCGTTGACGGGTTCGAAAGATTTGAAGCCAAAGTAGATCAAAACTTGCAGAAATTTATTCCAGTATAACTCTTCACAGATTCCTTTACAACTCCAGAACTGCTCGTTCTAGTAGACTCAATACAGCTCTTTTCACAACAATAGAGCACAAAACAGCAATTAAAAACTTGACAGCACAACTGCTAAATCGCCGCAAAAGACAATGCAATACAGTTCGCTTCAGAACTACTCGGAATGTTCACTGAGACTCAGTAATTCCAGTCAACTAATGGACTCAACTAACAACTAACTCCATCACCCGCTCTCTTGAGCTTTTATAGGGGAGGCGAACATACGTGAATCTTCTAGATGTAGATATTTGGAAAACTTTCCAGATCGTAGTCGAAAAGTCCTATACATGTACATGGGGACCGAAAATGTCGTCAACTTGGCTCTATTTTGCCAATTTGGCGAGATTGCCATTACCATAATGTTAAATGCCCTGCTCCTTGTAAAACTCGCTTCCCAGCGTTACCTCTGTAAAACTCGTTATCAAGTATTGCGACACACATTGCGGGGAAGAAAACTAAAGACGAACTATTGCACTGCCTTATGCGAGATGTACATACATTTTCCTATTTACAAAATTAACACTACGAAATATTTACAAATATACAAAAATTCGTAACAATAGGATTTTGCTATTCTGATTATTGAGTTTTTGGTTCTTAACACAGAAAAGTCTGCCGACCCTTGTCCTAAAAGCTGAATGCTAGTGGGTTTCACAGTTTCATATAATTATTCACTGCAGAAAGCATCTAAACATCGGCATCTTTTTAATTACGATTTCAGTACAATTGCAATCTGTATTGTACTATTCCTTTTTTTTTTTTTTTCTTCTTCTTTCAATTGTTCGAAATCACAGGTTTTACTCCTCGCCTGAAAAAAAAAAAAACTTTCATCAGACGATCATTATAATTGAATCCGGATAGGGGAAAAAACAGACGATTCTTGCGACTGCGGTCACACTAAAAGCGGTTATTAAACCGCCATCTTTAAAATGCTCCCAAAATTAAAGTATCAGTTCCATCTCCTGATAGTCATTTTTTTCTCGACTAATAATAATAACACAGTTTCAGAAAGAACAGGTTCTTTTCGATACGTTTCCTTGAAGCCAAAGATCAATAATCGTTCAAGATTAATAACCTTTTTGAAGATATTTTGGCCCCGCGTGTTGCCGCCCTTAGAAACAACTCGAAGATTGAACTCCTTTTTTTTTTGTTCTTTTTTTTTTTTTCATGTTCGAAGTTCGCAGAAGTTAAGAGAGCATTGGCGCCTGTCCGTAGTGTTGGTATCTGTTGGTTTGAAATGGCTAAAGGGCATATTTGAAGTGGAATTCTTCTTGTCTTCCTATTGTGTATTTAGCTTGTTTGCCGCATTCTGTCATTCATTTCGTGGTAAATTTTCTTTGCCGAAATTAAAAATTGAGGAATACATTTTATCCCCCAAAAGGTTGCTGATTGCTTTTTTTCGGTAAGATCAATTATTTTTTTCGCCAAAAATATCGCTAAGAACTATTTTTTGCCAAAAATATCATCATCTATTTTCTTGCCAAAAATATCGCCAAGATCAAAAACAATTCGCCAAAAATATCGCCAAGATCTACTATATTTTCGCCAATAATATCGCTGGTTAAAATTCCGAATCCGGTACAGATTCTACGCCAAGATGATTTTTACCAAAAAATGGCAATCCCGCCATTTTTTTTTAATAACAAGTGAACTGCCTATGGTCCTTAGAATGCTTGCCTAGCATGTGATGTGTCCAAGGATCGAACCCCGACTGGCGCTCTACAGTTTCTGTTGACACGGCGGCAATTGTGACAGATAATTTCCAATCGCTTTTCGGGTTGCCTTTTGGAAACTTTCCGGATTTTGTCCCATCAAAACGCTGAAGGTGTAGTTTCCCTTTGAAATACCTTCCGGAAGGCATTCCTCCTTTCCGCATGATGTAAGGATATATATCGGTTCATTGTAACACTAGACAGGAAATATTTAGGGCAAACACATTCAAATTCTTATTCGAATTGTATTAAAAACACAAAATATTGCCCTTGTTGAAACAGAAATCGATATGCAAGAAAAGTGCATGCAGAGAAATGTACTGAAATTTATGCAAATAATAATAACAGGGGTCGCATTCGCCCTTAAATTCCTAATATTACTTAAATTTCTGTTTCTCCCTAAAATTGTACTTACATTTTTCGAAGGTTCTTTAAAAAAATTAAATAAAAAAAATAAAAAAAATGAAAAATCCCTCCATTTTTCTCTAAAACCCGCGAATAAACCCCTATATTACTCCAGGCAAGAAAAATGGATTTAATTAAATTCGCATGTTTGTCAAAATAGTGGAATTGTTTAATTGTATAACTTATTTTGCTAAAAATAAAATTGTTTAAAGTTAAATTTTTATAAAATTGGTAGATTTCTGCTGTATTGAAACAAGCCTGAAAATTACGTGTAGGAGCCTATGTCAGCCTATAAAGAAATATCCCTTAATGTTTTTTTGAATTATTCCTTAATTTATTCTTAAATTTTAAGTATTATCGAAAAATAAAAAATTAAATTATTCTTAAATTTTATTTTTTATTAAATTTTAAGTATATTATCCCTAAAATATTCCCGAAATTTTTGAAATTGTCCCTAAAATTCCTACCTGAGTTTTTTTAGAAAACTCTCTACGCCCCCCCCCCCCCCCTGTAATAACAACTTAACACTATCTTTACATTGACCATAACAGCACTATAGCCGAATTTATTATTGTTATGGTGTGAGGCTCGTTTTTGGATTGGTATTGTTACTATTATTATTAAATTAATGTGAATTTGATTTCAGAAACACTGTGGTTAATGTGGAAATTTATAAAAAATTAAAATTTGGTATCTTTTAAAAAATCCATGAAAACCTCACATCTTTGTATGGTTCCTGATGCTGAGCATTTTTGAAAATAACTATTCATTTCTTATCCTTGATACAGTTATACCCTGTTAACGCGAAATCGCTTAAAACGAAATCTCGTTTAATACGAAGTAAAAACAGTTCTCTGCACGATGATACTTAAACTTATTGTTAATTTATTCAATGATGGCGAAATTTCACTTAATGAAATCCCACTTAAGACGAAAAAAAACCCTCTTTTTTTTATTTTTTTGTTTGTGGAAACCTTGCAACGTGTCCTGATACAGTCAAACAATATTGTTGCGTGGACGGGTTCGAAAGAATTGAAGCCAAAGCGGATCAAAAGTTGCAGAAATTTATTCCAATATAAATTTCTCAGATTCTCTTACAACTCCAGAACTTTTCGTTCTAGTAGACAGAATACAGCTCTTTTCACAACAATAGAGCACAAAACAGCAGTTAAAAACTTGACAACGCAACTGCTCAATTCGCTGCACAAGACAATGCAATACAGTTCGCTTTCGGAACTCTCTGAACGCTCACTGAGACTCAGTAATTCCAGTCTACTAATGGATTCAGCTAACAACTAACTAACTAACCTCGCTCTCTTGGCCGACTTATATAGGAGAGGCGCCGAACCTTCTTGAAACTTCTCGAGGTAGATATTTGGAGAACTTTCCAGATCGTAGTCGAAAAGTCCTATACATGTATATGGGAACAGAAAATGTCGCCAAATTTGTCGACAAAAATTAGTCGCCGAAACCGTCGCCAATTTGGCGAGATTGCCATTACCATAATGTTAAATGCCCTGCTCCTTAAATCTCGCTTCCCAGAGTTACCTCTTTAAAATTCGTTATCAAGCATCAATACCCATATTGCAGGGAAGCCAAGCCCAGACGAACTGCTGCACCGCCTTATGCGAAATGTACATAAATTTTACTATTTACAAAATTAACACTACGAAATATTTACAAATATACAAAAATTCGTAACAATACCTTATGTGCCTTAAATAATTTAGAATAAGGTAAAAATTGAAGCATAAATCAATAATAGACTTCTTGAAATAATAAGTTACTTGTAAATACATTTACTTTATTTTTCATGTTCTTATTGTATACCTAGTTAAACTATTGTACTAAATATAAGCTGGCGCGGTATGGCCCTCGTGTTGCCCTTGCGCCGTTAAACTCCTACCAACCAACCAAGTTTAAGCCTTGCAATGTAAATGCTCTAAAAAGTAGTATTAAATACACATATAGCCTAGTGCTTAATGGTCACAGAACATGGAAATCAGGGAAATGTCAGGCAGTTTTCAGATTTTGGAAAAAATCAAGGAAATGTCAGGGAATTTTTTTTTTTAAATTTTGCAAAAATCGGGGAAATTTTCTATTGTTTTGATGGTACGTTTCCCCTTTCATCAATATTTTGGCGCCATTTTCCCAGAGGATCGTGGCCGACCAAACGGCATAGCGGTTAGCGTGCTAGCTTCTAGACAGCGAGGTTGCGGGTTCCGAGTCCCGTGTTAGGCATGGGTGTTTGTAAATGTATGTTGGCTTGTCTAATGACGAATGTTTCGGCGCATGTTATAGCCCCCCGTGTTGCTGACGGCGCCAGGTAATCTGAAAACAACCAACCCAGAGGATTGTAGTAATTGTTATAAATTTTCTGTTGCGGTATAATTTAAAATTTTCTTTACTTCCAAAACTACTTAAAAATTTTTTTTAAAAAAATGGCATTTTATATCTTTGGCATAAATGTTCTATTTGATCTATACAGATGGAAAAATTGGAGAATTAAAAAAAAAAAAAAAGTATGCTGCAAAATCAGGGAATTTTGTAGTAATCTGTTGGAGAAATCAGGGAATTATCAGGGAACTTTTTTCCTGAAGTTTGTGACCAACTTGTGGTAGTTTAAATCTGCATTAATTAGATGAAAAAGTTTTTTTTAGACAGGTAACACGATCGATTTCGCGTTAACGGGGATTGACTCTGGTTTGAGAAATAAATTCCTTAACAACAACATATTGGCCTTTTATAAAAATGAATAAATTGAAAATATTTATTCTTAAATATTTCTTCAAGTCGACAATCTTGCATTTTTATCTAGTTACTACATTAACTTTTACGTTACTACGTTACTACATCTACTCATTAAAGTTTATCTAGTTGGTTTGGTGATTATATTTTCTTAATTTTTGAATCTGATTTTTTTTTTTCCGCCTTAGAAATATTAAACTATTCAATTTTTGTCAACAGCAAAACATTATGTTGATTATTTAATGCACTTAATGAAGATCTTAATAATAGTTTGTCAGCGACAAAAAAAAAAAATTCATTTAAAAAAACAAAATCTACGTAATTATCCAATTATTCTATATTAAAGTTTTTTTTTTTTATCTATTTCAATTAAAAATGTAATTCATCTTACAAAAGGAAAGGCGATATTTTAATTTTCCAAATTTGGAAAAACGTTCTACCTTTATTAAAAGGAAGCTTTTGTTATTTCTTTTCAATTTATTAGTAAGAATTTTAAACTCGGGTTTTTTAACACGTTATTCCCCTGCGTATTATTAATTAAAATTTACCGATATATATATATTTTAATATTTTAGGTTTGCACTAGTTTTCATTGTTAATTGAAATATTTAAAATTTTAAAACACTGTCTAGCTTAAAAAGAAAAGCTCGAAATTTTTGTCTTGGTATATTTTTCAGCTCGGTTTTAACGAAAAGAAAATTCATTGCAGAATCGGTTTTAAATTTCTGTGGTATAACGTTGCCAAAAATAATAATATAACTCATAAAAACAAAGTTTTTAATATAAATCCTTTCTATGCATTGCCAATTTCTATATTCACTAACATAGCACCGTTTCTGTTGGCAGCCCTTGCTTGGTGCTAGCATCTAATTTTAAATGTTAAAAACATTTCTATCAGCAAAATGTGCGGCAAACTACGTTTTAAAATTTGTTTATTAAAAATGAACGTGAATTTATGCACTCACATCCAAATATCATTTATTTATTATGATTGAAGCAATTTTATTGTTTATTTATTTAAAAAAAATATTTGGCAACAGGAAAGAGTTTCTTCAATGATCGATTAAATGCTGTGTTAGTGCGATTGGATGACGGCAAGTTGGTTTACTAGTAGTCCGTAAAAGCTACCTTTTATTGACAGTTACATCCCTTAAAATTTGATAGAATGCATTGTCATCGACATCGAATCTATCTGCCAAGTTTCAGCCCGATTGGATATCGGCAAATGGGTTGATTAGGCCTCCACAGATTTCCCCGTCATCGACATACCCAACCATCCATACACATACACACAAAATCCAAGTTTATATTTGATTTAAAAAAATCGAAGATAAGTATGAAAAGATTATAAAAAAGTTTAAAAAAAACTTTAAAAAAAAAACTAGGAGTGTGGAATATCGCACAACTTTCAATTACACTGTAATACATAGATTTGATAGATAGATAGACATAGATTTGTGTCATTTACCGTTTTTATCTTTTCGTCACTCATTTAAAAAAAATGGCCAGTTTGGCGATATTTTTTTACCATAATTCTTGTATGGGTCTTAAAAAAAAAAAAAAAAATTGGCGGTATACTTTTCAATAATTCTTATATTTTCCTTTCTTATAAGTGAAAATGACGACCAAACGGTGTAGTGGTTATAGCGTGCTAGCTTCTAGACCGCGAGGTTGCGGGTTCCGAGTCCCGTGTTAGGCATGGGTGTTTGTAAATGTATGTTGGCTTGTGTAATGACGAATGTTTCGGCGCATTATAGCCCTCGTGATGGTGACGGCGCCAGATAATCTGAAAACAACCAACCTTATAAGTGAAACTGAGGAGAGGAGAAAAAAATTATCGTTGATGAGGTATGCTTCAGGAAATAGAACTCTGTTTTAAAGGCATTCGTTTTTCAATTTTTTTACGCCATTAAAGCATTTTTTACGTGAATTTCGGAGGTGGGGATGTTTAGAACACCTTATAAGAGGCATTACCGCAGTCATTTTGGACAAAATCGTTTCAGCCGTTTCTTAGCAATTGCTGAAAAACATGATTTTTTCAATAGCAGCTACCTTATGCGCATGCGCGATTTTGATGAAAACCTCAATGGTAGGCCCTTAATGTCATCACCAACCCGCTCACCAAATTTGAACATCATAATGGTCAATTTGTTCGTGAGTTACGCTGACCACATACACACTCAGATATTTTTTCTAGATCGCTTTATTTAAAATCAGGATGTTCCAAAACGCGGAGAAATGCAAAAAATCGATTTTTAAAAAAAAAATAAAAAATTATTGAATACTATACTTTTATTACCCTATGTAATACATGTGGGTAATTGAAAGTAGCAAAGTTGTAGAAAACAAAATTTATCCTATTAAATAAATGAAAATGATGAAGGTATTTGCTGCTGTAAGGAAGTTAATAACTAACTTATTTTCAATTTCACTTAATTTTATTTCTTGTAAAAAGTAAAAGAAGGTCATTAAGTGAAATTCGGAAAATAAAAAAAAAATATATATATATTTGCCGGTTTGTCATTTTGCATGCTATGTATTGCCTAGGCAATGTGTGAAATGTTTAATCGTTTTATTCCTTGCCGGACAGTTTTCTGAATTGTATAAAATGCCTAGGTATTCTATAGAAGGCTTGGATTTATTACATTTTCGACAGCATATGTATTGCCCTCTTTTATGTGTATTTGCGACGTATTTATGCAATTTGGAGCTCAAATCGAGTTCCATTGATTCCGTGCCATTAACTAACACATCCCCCCCCCCCCCCCTTAAAACTTGTTAGATTGCATTGTCCAGGGATGAAAATCTTCCGCTTTTACTCTCTGATTTCTACAATTTCATTATTTTGTTTTGTAGACTTATAGGGCTTTAATCATAATAAAGTTGCCTAAAACCCTCCGCAGAAACAATTTTTTTGACTGCATCCTTGTTCTGTACACACAAATATATTCTTATTCAGCTGTTTTTGTAATTCAAAATAACGCTGCGTATATATATTTTCCTCATTTTTTTTTAAATACATTTTGACTATTTTCCCACCTGAATATCATCGACGGCGAGCCTATCTGCGCATGCGCGTGCTCGATTGGATGACGGCAACTCAGCTGTTTTTTTCCTGCTACAAATTCACAAGGAAATTTAAAAAGTCCCAAGTTTCATCCATTTTTAACCCCTAAATGCTCAAAAGTTTCAAATTTGATACCAGACTTTTAAATCGAATTGTACACCTGCAATCGGTTTGTTTTTAATATTTGGCTGTATGTATATGTTACCATTACATAATGCTACTGCAATTAATACATTAATATATTTTTTATTTAATTTGAAAAATCAGTCTTCTAAGGGTTAAGGCTTCCAAAATACATCCGCAGTCTTCAACTACACCGATCGATATAACAATCGATACTTATCGATGATCGGTATCGCTCCAAATCCCTCTCTCTTCAAAAAAAAAGAAGCCATAACAAATTCGAACAGTTTCTGTTTCGTTTTTTACTTGAAAAGATAATCCTCGCATGACCATTCTTCTTGCAATAGGTGAGGAAAAACTTTTTTTTTCTCTTCACTTTCTCCCTTGAAATCTCGGCGAAGCGCGTCGTGAAAGAAAGCCTTATGACGTAAGACATCGGAATAAATTTACCTTGTTTCTTTTGAAAGGTATATCCGACCTTGAACAACATTCAGGTTCAGCTGGCGTCATTTTTTTTTTTTTTTTTACCCAAGACAAAAGGTTCCTACGAAGGGGCTGTGCAGAAACTGCGTTTTTGTTCTTTGTGAAACCTCGGAAATTAAGATTACTCTCTTCAGAGTCTTTCACAAATGATTCCCTCACTTTGAAATGACTGTAACTGCGACTCGGTGAAAGACATAAAAAAGAGACAAGTATTATGTCAGGTTGACAGGTGTGGAATTTTGAATATACTAGTCATGCACGCCCCCTAGGAATATTTGCAAGGTGTTGCAAGACAAGATTTTTATCAAAATCATTAATTTTTTTAGAAATGTTATTTAATAATTATGCATTATAAATTATACTCTTTGAGAATACTTAAAATGCATGGTATATATTTTTGAAAGCGCAACCCTGTTAAAAAGAAGAAGAAAATACAAAATAGTAAAAATATTAAAATATACATACATTTTTAACGATTTTTTTTTTTTTTTTTAATCATCCAATTAGATCTCACGGAATTCAAGAGACTGTGTTTAGAATAGAGGAACTTGAAGATGCACAAATACGATAGAGTAACATTTTATTTCTTCTAAGTTTCGGATATAATGAAAAAAAAAAAAAAAAATTAAAAATGATGCACGAAGGCAGTATTGGAATATGTTCAATTGAATTCTAAAAATAGATTTCAAATCTGATGACTTAAAAAACAAACATTTTCCTAGAATTTTGAGAACTACACAGGAAATGATTACACAATAAAAGGAATAAATACTTCTACTCATCAGCCTCTAATAATTATAGACAACAAGCGCCAGAAAATCGTCACGCAAGTAGCTATAAAAAACGACATGGGAAAGAAACAAAAGACTAAATTAATAGAAAAAAAAAATCCTCATTGCAACATAATCTATATAATCGGCATATGTGCTTTTTTTTTATCTTAGAATTTAAATCTTTTCCCTCATTTTTTTTTTTTTTTTTAAATTTTCAAAAGCCTGGGGGGGGGAGGGGGTGCAAGTACAACTCCTTGCACCCTCCTGAAGGCGCCCATGATACTAGTTTGAAAAATTACCTACGATATGGAAATGTGGCAAAGAATTATTGGTAAACAGGGTTCCCGCGGTCATTGAAAGTCATTAGAAGTGCTTAATATTTTTAAACTTGTTTTCCAAGCCTTTAAATGTACTTGAAAATGCTTAGTGGTAAATCCAGGGGTCGCATTCGCTCTAAAATTCCTAATATTCCTTACATTCTTTTCGGTTTCTCCCTAAAATTAATAAAACTGTACGTAAATGTTTCGATAATTCATAAAAAAAAAAATTAAGGACCCTGAAAATTCCCCAATTTTCCTCCAAAACGCGCGAAAAATTCCCGATATTCCTTCAGATGAGTAAAGTGAATTAAATTAAATTCGCATGTTTTTCAAAACAGTGTAATTGTGTTGTTATATGACTGTTATTTTGCTAAGAAGTTGTTTGAAGTGACATTTTTTGAAAATTGGTAGTTTTTTTTTTTACCCGTATTGAAACAAGCTTTCGAAAGAATATGCTTATGTCAATTTCAAAAGAAATATCCCTAAATGTTTTTGAATCTCCCTCAAATTTTAAGAATTATCCCTATTATTTTAAGAACTTTTCCCTAAATTTTTTACTAATTATCCCTAAAACTTTCTTGTAATTTTTTGGAATTATCCCTAAAAATTCCTACCTAAATTTTTTGCAAAAACACTCACTGCGACGACCCATGTAACATGTAATGTAATGTAAATGGAAGGGAATTAGTTCATCTTTTTCTCAGGGAAAAAGGACTTAAATAATCCCTTTACTGGATGTTACAGTTCAAACGTTCAATTTTGAAAGACATAAAGTCGGCTTTTCTGTACTCCATATTCACTAATTTTTATTATAATCCGTCCAAATGAAGTTCCATCGGTAAAACATAGTCATCAAATTTACTCGCATCAATCAATTTTGCAAACCTGTATCTTTAAAATTCCATATCTGTCCATAGGCCCCAACTACACGGGGGCAAAAAGGGGCAACCTCCCCCGTGCTCCCCCCAATAGCGGGTTGGTTGGTTGTATTCAGATTATCTGGCGCCGTCAGCAACACGAGGGCTATAATGCGCCGAAACATTTCGTCATTTAACAAACCAACATACATTTGCAAACACCCATGCCCTAACACGGGACTCGGAACCCGCAACCTCGCGGTCTAGAAGCCAGCACGCTAAACACTACACCGTTTGGTCGGCCCCCAATAGCGGGAGCAAAGTTATCATTTCGTCCCTGCTCCAAAAATCTGTAAAAATGTGTTTTCTCAAAAATTTTGCGTAAAAAAGGATATTTTGTAATCTTCTATTTAATGAAATTCTCATCAAAATAGAAAATGAACACAATATTTGTACGCACACTATACTAAACTTCAACTTAACCATCACTTAGACGATAGATCGTCACAGTGCTCATAGGTATTTAATCCATTTTGGCGGAGTGAAGACATAATTCTCGCCAAACCTTTTATAGCCTTTTGTTCTCTATAGGGTTGTGGTTTGGCGAACATTCTGCTTTCACGCCGCCAAAATGGATTAAATACCTATGAGCACTGTCACCATCTACCGTCTAAGTGATGTCTAGTTAAGTTGAAGTTTAGTATATCTCTCCCACATGAGAATCAAGCAAAAGTAGCAGCTCTATTTCGCAATAGGGAATTTACAGCATTTTTTTTTTTTTTTGCTTTAATTCGATTGCAAATAGTCTTAAAACAACTTTTTACATTTTTCTGATACTTGTTTAATTTTTAATTTAAATTTTAAAATAGCTATACTAAACTTCAACTTAACTTGACATCACTTAGACGGTAGATCGTCACAGTGCTCATAGCTATTTAATCCATTTTCCCGGCGTGAAAGCATAATGCTTGCCAACCACAACCCTGTAGAGAACAAAAGGCTATTAGGTGTGGCGAGAATTATGTCTTCACTCCTCTAAAATGGATTAATTGCCTATGAGCACCGTGAAGATCTGTCGTCTAGTGATGTCAAGTTAAGTTGGAGTTTAGTATAGTTTCGATATCAAGCTGAAACCAGAAGTCACGTGATATTTTGCTGAGTGATGCGCCTCCATTTGTAAACATGTCAATTCAATTTGGCGACATTTTGTAAAGTTTCCCTCATTTTTAAGATCTATCCCTATTATTTTAAGAACTTTCCCTAAATTTTTAAAAAACACATTCAAACCGAAAGTGTTGGTGTATTGCAATGAATAGAATAGGAATTTGAGTAGTAGTTTCCAACTCTTGAATGGCATCACTAATCAAGAGTCGCGAGTGACAACGAACCGAAGGATTATATTTTGTTTAAAGCAGAGTAATATGTACAAGGGATGGCTGCCGGTCACGCTAGTGGAAACATCCCCTTTAATGATTTAAATAAAAACGTTATTAATACGTCAATTGATTCCTGTGTGGCTTGGTGGGCTCTTCTTACAGGAATGATAAGTAAAATCCTCCCTTATCAGAGCAGTCCGTTCGACATGTTTGTGAAGACTATTTTGATGTGAGTACTAGTCTTTTTTTTTTCTACTTTTTATCATTTACTTGTGATAATCATGCACTCTTTAATAGCGTTCGCATTGTTATTGTATTCAAGCATTACTGGTACGCAGCATTTTAGCCTGGTCGCCAACTTTTCAAAAACGGTCCAACCCATATAAAGTGACTAGGAATTTACCGCTTTGCCGAAACTGGCTCACTTATATTTCTGCAAATTCAAATCACACGAAATGTGAAACAACTCAATTATGATTAAGAAATTCTCACAATTATCAAACGAAACGGATCAACAAACTAAATCTCGGAAGTCAGTACAGGATTGCGCATGCGCAAGAACTGTTCCGCAGCCATCATGACACTTAATACGTAACGCCTGTATTTTGATTGCATCATGTTTCCGGTTGTTTTTACCGATTTTAAAATTAATATAATCAAATAAATAATTTTATAACAGAAATTTTAACCACATATTCAGATTCCTGAAAGTTTTTTTAATTAGAAAAAAAACTCTTAATTAAATGAAAATTAAAAATAGGCTGTAGTTCCCCATTTCTTAAAATTATATATTTTAAAGTATCGTATGATATTCATACTTTATCATATGGAATAACCATGTGATAACCAAAATTGCTCATTCCATATGATTCCAATACAGGGTTCCCACGGTCATTGAAAGTGCTTAATATTTTTAAACTTATTTTCAAGGCCTTGAAAGTGCTTAGAGGTGCTTAAAAGTCCTTGAAAGTGCTTAGAGGTGCTTAAAAGTCCTTGAAATTGCTTAGAAATCCTTAATTTGTGCAGATGTTATGTGCTCAACTGCAAAATTTATAAAAATACAACTCGGACTTACTGTTCCCAAGTGACCGCCACTTATCCGCACCGTATCCTAATTCTCTGACATATTTGTATTACGCATGCGCCAACTTGTAACTTTTTTGGTAGAATACACTTTGTTAAAAATTTATATATATCCCTGATGTCTGAAAACAAATTTTCAAAGGTCCTTAAAAATGTTATTTAGGTGCATAAAAGTCATTGATATTCCTTCTGTGATTTGAGTGAGAACTCTGCAATATCATATTGTTGCACAAATTGTCTGTATATAGTGTAAATAGTGACGTATTATTTCAAAATTCTATTGTAATTTATTTTTATCCAATTTTATTTAGTAATTAATAGCGATTATACAAGTTAGAAAAAGGTGGCAACATCTAAAGTAATCGAGAAGTTTCGAGATATTTCTTTCCGATGAATTGGCTGGAAATTTCGAGAATGTCTCACGCGCTTGTATATAAAAGACTGGAGAACGGGAAAGTTTTCAGATTGACTTCGGATTTCGTTGAAAGCTGATCGCTTTGTTTACCTATTGGAGTGAGCTTGTATAATCGCTGAATTCGAAGTTATTTTTGTTGAAGCTTGTGTTGAAGCTTGAGAGTAATTAAACTGTTGCCTGTGAATAAATTTTGTGAGTTTTCTGAAGAGAGAATAAATATTTTTTAAACCGTGAAAACTGTGCCATCATTGCCTCAGTGGAAAAATTCATAACAATATGGAAAACAATTTGAGAAAATATACAGCGGGGTACGGAGATAAGATTCCCAAATATTCCAATCGTCCCATCCCTATGAATTTATCGTCACAAAATCCGTTCAAGAGTCATACTTTTTTTTTATCTTTATCTCGGGAGTGGTTGAAATACCCTCTTAGCCCCTCCCTCGCTTACGCCACTGACCTTCTTCGCGTACTTTTTGGCCGGCTCCCAAGACTATTGACTCGTCTGTCGCTTGGGGTGTCAAATGAGACCGGAATGTTGATCAACCATTTTCTTGAGACTTCTCTTCTTTTTTTTATGTGTGTGTGTGTAATTCGAGATTTTGTTTGCTGGGGTTCATTAAAAGTAATGTATGGTTGCCTCTTGGATGTCAGGTTTTCGTGATAAGCTACTGATATCGGAGTTTGATGATCGTGGGATAGTTATTATTATTATCATTATTATTTTTTTTTTTTTAGGCTTCTCCTTGGGAAAAAGTTATTTTAGTTTCGGATTTTTTTTTTTTTTTTTACCTGTGTTGTCACAGTTATCGGTTTACGGTCTTTTGTCTGATTAATAATACGAGAGGCGACTTAGATACCCCATCAAACATCACTCTGATTTTTTTTTTTTTTTTTAATTTTAATTATCCATATGTAATGAAAGTATAGTATTCGTTCAAGAAAGAAAAAATAGATTATTATTTTTTTTTTTTTTTGCATTTGGAACATGCTGATTTAAAAAAAAAAAAAAGTGTTCTAGAAAAAATGTCTGTCTGTTTGTACGTGGTCCTGAACATAGCTCCCGAACAAATTGACCTACGATGTTCAAATTGGGTGTGCGGGTTGGTGATGGTACAGAGATCTACCATTATGGTTTTCGTCAAAATCGCGCATAAGGTAGCTACCATTGAAAAAAATCCTATTTTTCAGTAATTGCTTAAAAAAAACGGCTCTAACGATTTTTTTCAAAATCGTTGTGGTAAAACCTCCTAATATGTTCTAAACATCCCAATTTCTAAAATTCCTGTAAAAATGCTTTAATGGCGTAAAAATTTGAAATACCACTGCCTTTAATACAAAGTTCTCTTTCCTTGAGCATACCGATCGTTTTTTCTTCTCTCCTCAGTTTCACTTACAAGAAGAAGTATATAAGAATTATCGATAAGCATATCGCCAAAATCATCATTTTTGTGAATTTTTTTTTTTTTTTTTTTTAATACCTTATACAATAATTATCGCAAAAAATACCGCCAAATTGGTCATTTTTGATAAATGAATGATGAAAATAAAAAAACAGTAAATAACACAAATCCAAACCAGTAGTATAGTGTAATTGAAAGTTGTGCGATGTTCCACACCCCTAGTTTTTTTTATAGGATGTGGAGAAACGTTAGTAGGATCTACTCTGGGTTTCCATGGTCATTAAAAGTTCTTCATATTTTTTTAACTTATTTTCCGGGCCTTAAAAGTACTTGAAAATGCTTATAGGTCCTTAAAAGTCCCTAATTTTCGTCACTTATCCCCACCTCCCCCAACAATTTTTTGGTATATTTGTATTAAGCATGCATCAACTTGCACATCGTTTGGTTCGTGTTTGCTGATTGGTGGAGCAGAAATCGAATGGTTTTTAGTTACAAACTGTACTTAACTCTGTGGGAGGAGCACATGAGATGAGTGATTATGTTATACGAGTCAAAAGATCCAGAGACCATCATCAAAATCTGTTTATAAAGCAAAATGCAAATTGTTCATGAAAGATTTTGATATTAACTCTCTAGGAATGGCAGCTGTAAAACCCTGCTACTGGTCTGCCGTCGGGGCAAAAATGGCCGAAACTATTTAAAATTCGACTTCTAATGAATATAGTCCGAGAGGCGACTGCAATTTTTGGACCCCATCGAACATCATTCTGAATTATTTATAGAAATTGGAGAAAATTGAGTAGATTAGAAATCCACTGGTCTGCCATGGCAAAAATGGCCGAAACTGATCAAAAATCGACTTGGAATGAGTCAAACTAAATTCCGATTGCCAAATATGTCATAACTTGCCAAAGAGAGAACAAACTGTTTCGTCTGCCAACCCTGCATTTTGATTTTCAATGAGAAAAGCGCAAACGATTTTTGATCTTTGGCTTGGAAAATGTGTATCTTTTAAAAGTAAGCCAAATTGGCGACATTAGTTACGTCATCCGTGACGTAATGTTTATTGCCAACTTGGCTCCCTTTTAATAGATGCAAGTAGACCGTTGCCAGATATCTGAATCGTCTGCAGCCTTCTTAATTGATAATTAAAGAGTGAGGGTTACCAAATATTAAAAAAATGCTCATTATTTGGCAAGTTATGGCGCATTTGGCAATTGGATTTAGTTCAACTTATTAAAAGTCGTTTTTAACCAGTTTCAGCCATTTTTGCCACGGCAGACCAATGGATTCGTAATCTACTCACTTTTCTCTAATTTCTATAAAAAAATCAGAATTATGTTCGATGAGGTCCAAAAATTGCAGTCGCCTCTCAGTCTAATAGAACTAAATCCGATTGCCAAATAATGAGCATTCGTTTTTATGTGGTAACCCACTGTTTTTTAATTTTCAATGAGGAAGAGTGCACAGACGATATTTGTTTTCTGACGGGAAAATACTTCAATCTTTGAAAAGTGAGCCAAGTTGGCGATAAATATTACGTCATTGATAATTCTTAAAAAATTAAGTGACCGTAATTAACCGTGAAAGATGCTTCTCAGCCATGCAATCCCAAAGTCCGAGTTTTCTTGGCCATGATATTTTCCCCGTCTTATGAAGTTTGAATCGATCTAACTCTAGAACTGCATATTATAAAGGCATGAATTTGTTTGCAGGTATTCTTAAAATATTTTTCGATAATTTTGTCTTTTTGAATGATCGATTATTTAATTAAAAAAAATTCTACAATTGGAAAAAAAAAGTTGGCGAATTATTATTTTAAGTCTATAATTTAGAGTCAAACTTTTTTTTCTTCTTTCAAATCGATGTTTTAGAAAAATTTAAAAAGGCTATTTATTCTAAGATTTTTTTTTTTTTTTTGTGAGTAATTTAGTATTCAAAAATTGTAAATCGATCAATAAATTTTAGAATTCTATCAGAAACAACTAATTTATCCAAAAATAGGGGTGTGGAACAACTTTCAATTGCATTTTAATATTGGTAATTGCCTTAAAATTTATGGTGTTAATTACCGTTTTGATATTTATTTTCACTATTTTAAATAAAAATGGCTAGTTTGTCATTAATTTTTACAAGAGCAAAAAAAGAAGGGCCAATATGGTGAAATTGACGATGTTATTCTATAGACATTACATTGTCCTTTCTTGTGCGTGAAACAGAAAAATTAATCAATCGTTGATGTGCGATGCTCAAGGGCAGAGAGCTCTGTATTAAAAGCACTTGTTTTTCAAATCTTGGTTTTATCGCATTTCTACGGGAATTTGAATGAAAATCGTTAGAGCCGTTTTCTAGCAATTGTTAAAAAAAACATGATTTTTTCGGGATTTCAACCTTATACGCATGCGCGATTTTGACGGAGACCTTAATGGAAGATCTCATAATCTCCACTAACCCGCACATCAAATTTGAACATCGTAGGTCAATTTGTTCGGAAGTTATGATGACTACTGACACACAGACATTTTTTCTTGGCCTCTTTTTTTGAAATCAGGGTGTCCCAAATCGTTTAAAAATAAAAATAAATCGATTTTTTTTTTTTTTTTTTTTTTTTTTTTTTTACCGAATGCTGTACTTTCTTTACCTTATGTAAACATATAGATAATTAAAATTGGAAATTCATAACAATAATTTTAAAATTGGAGAATTTTTAATACTTAAGGAATAAATACTGAAAAGGAATTCCCTTGAGCGCTTACTTTTTTATGTGCTTACGAAACGAATCCCGTATATTTCAAACATAATAACATATTTTTCACTATTTACAGAGGAGCTAGCTCTTTCAAACGAAAAAAAAACAACTCCATATTTGAAAACAGGGTTGTTTTTTGTTCTGATATTAAACATCAAGAATTCAAAATTCGAAATTATATTTCTGTTGGTTTTCATTCATGTTTGTTATTTCTTTTCACCATAAGAAAACACTAGAGAATACAGAAAACATATTTTGCTTGTGTTATAAATCCCCCCCCCCCCTCTCCAAATCTTCTATCCAAAATATGTTTTGCATATTATATGGTAAAAAAAAAATTGTTGACTTTAATCGGAGAGCGTGGCTGTTTGCATATTTATGAATTTCATTCGCGCTCAGGTTTGCTCAGCGAAAAGAAAATGTTCTATTTTTTACTCCATGTTATTCAAACAAAGTGTAATACTTTATGAAACATGTAATATTTCGAGTGAATTTGCATCCCAACGGAAAGCTCTCTGTATATAAAGGCGCTAAGTTCTTTTATGTAATAGCTATGGCCATGAAAAATATTGGAACAGGCAAGCTTAAACATTGGTGTAAATTTTTAACTTTCGGATGATCTGACTTAGAAATTTTTTGAAGAATAAGAAATTGTTCTTTTTTTTTCTTTCTTTTTTTTCTTTTCTTTTTTTTTTTTAACTTTGAAAAATGTTTTATACATTTAATTCTAAAAATTTAGAAGTCTCGTATTTTACATATTTTATGTACATTAATTTTTAGAGTGCGGAAGTATGTTACATAATATTCCACAAACCCCATTTTTTAATTAACGTGCCAAATGTAAAATGGAATGTTCGAAAAAATGTCAGGATTTTTTTTTTTATTTTTGTAGTCTATCTGTATGTAAATTTTCGAGAGAAAAACCCCTAAAAATGCAGTAAAATATAGAAAGAATTAATTAAAAAGAAGAATTTGTAGAGATTTTGTGCCAAATGTAGCAGGCCGATCAAACGGTATAGTGGTTAGCGTGCTAGTTTCTAGACCGCGAGGTTGCGGGTTCCGAGTCCCGTGTTAGGCATGGGTGTTTGTAAATGTATGTTGGCTTGTCTAATGACGAATGCTTCGCCGCATTATAGCCCTCGTGTTGCTGACGGCGCCTGATAATCTGAATACAACCAACCAACCAGCCAAATGTAGCAGATCATGGAAATGTTCTCGAATTATATATATGTACTCATATGCAGATGCTCATCTCAGTTCTTTTTCATAAAACAGCAAAAGTCCTTCATAAAATAATGATCCATTAAAATATGCACCTTTAATTAGTACATGGTGAACATAAAGAAACTTTGCTGTTATATGGTCCGCTAGCTTCCGTTAGGTTCAACAGATCGAGATGAGATATCAGGTGTATATAGTAATCAGGGGCGTATTGGGGACATAAAATCAGCCCGGTGACTTTAGAATTTATGCCGGCCCAAATTTCGATATAATCATTAATCAAATTTTAATTATTATTGTTAATAATAAAACAATACCAATAATTAACTAGACATTTATATTTAATTTCAATAATTAAATGTTTTTTTTTTAATTTTAATAATTGAATTGTTTAATAATTAATTTAATTAACTCAACTTAACAACTTCTTTTGGTGTAAAATATCGTATCTAATGACAATTACGTCATTATATAATAAAACATAAATACTGTTGCGTGGACGGGTTCGAAAGATTTGAAGCCAAATTTGGCGACAAAAATTAGCCGCCAACTTGGCTCTATCTCACCAATTTGGCGAGATTCCCATTACCATAACGTTAAATGCCCTGCTCCTTGTAAAACACGCTTCCCAGTGTTATCTCTGTAAAACTCTTTATCAAGCATCAAGAGACTCATTGCAGGGAAACGAACTAACGACGAACTATTGCACTGCCTTATGCGAAATGTACATAAATTTTACTATTTACAAAATTAACACTTCGAAATATTTACAAAAATTCGTAACAATACTTATTACGCGTATGATTTTTTTAGTTTCTTGACGGTGTAACATATAATTTGTTTACTATGACCTGAAACTTCCTGCTTGGCTTTGTGTGCGAACCGTACCAATTTAGAAAATGAAAATGGCTCAACCTTATTTGTTTCCTTATTTGTCAATTCCTTTCGGCTCTTTTCGACGTTCAGATTTCTGCCAAACGAAAGAGACCTCACCAGGAATGAGGGGTAGTGGCAATGATTGGGCTGTAAAAAAACCATTAAAAAAGGCAACTACTTATATTAATTAAATTTAAAAAAAAAAAAAAAACTTTCGTACTGCACCGGCCCATTTTTTTACAGACTATGACCGGTTCAGTGATTGCTCAAGATAACCTTATGGCGCCCCTGATAGTTATCAGGTATGAGCTCGAGGTTCTGTGACTGGAAAAATAAAGTGGCGCTCACGGTTACAGTTATAGGTACAGAAACTCGACATTTTCGAATGGCTACGCCCACTTTTTCCGGTCGCGAAAATGTTCAGCTCATGCGAAAATACCCTACGCCCCTGTTAACATACCCTTGTCTTTCACCCTTTCCCATGTACTAAAAAAAAAAAAAACATATTTACATAACTGCTTTTTATGTTAGTGAAATAGAAAACGCGTACATTGTTCTCAACGACATGCATTTTAAACGTTATGTTACGCATTTATTTTAATGTTCAAGGATTTTAATGTTTTTAAAATTTAAGGTGTTATGTATTTTTTTTTAGCACCGTAACTGAATTACCTTTCTACATTCCTCTGAAATATTTTTTTTTTTTTTTAATCTTCCCTTTACTAACGTACACTGAAATTGTTGGAGAACTCTCCAGTTCGGTTGTGGCTAGAAATAATTGGAAAGTGTAAAAACAAAGTTTATAATATAAATCCTTTATATGCATTGCCAATTTTTATATTCATTGATGAAGCGTCGTTTCTGTTGCCAGCGTGTGCTTGGTGTTTGCATCTAATTTTAAATATTAAAAACATCTCTATCAAAAAATATGCGGTAAACTACGTTTAAAAATTTATTCATTAAAAATGAATTCGAATTTATGCACTCGTATCCAAATATCTTTTATTTATTGTGATTAAAACTATTTTATTTTTTATTTAGTTTTGGCAACGGGAAAGAGTTTCTTCACATGGTCGGTTATATGCTATTTCTGTGTGATTGATGATTGCAAGTTGGTAAGTAAATAAGTGAAAATATATTCGCGTTCCTGACATTGCGGGATGGGAGTCTTATTAAACATTCTCTTGTTATTTACTGTTTATATTCGTGGGAAAAACAAATTTTCAAATTATTTTTATATTTGAATTTCACAAACAGTGAGCTGTAGATACAATTTATACGTGTAAAAAATTAACCAAGAAGTCAAGAAGGTAGGAAAAAAAAAAAAAAAAAACATTGAGCATTTACGGGAATCTTTTTCGCCCTTAAATTCTTAATATTCCTTAAATTTCTAAAATTATACTTAAATCTTTCGATAATTCCTAACAAAAAAAAAATTAAAAACTTCGAAATTTTCCCGATTTTTCACCTAAACTCGCGAAAGAACCCAGATAATCCTCCAGAGAAGAAAATCTTTTCTAAGATCTTAATTATTCATTTTTTTTTTTTTTTTTTAATTGGTAGTTTTTTGCCGGCATTGAAAATAATGTTTTGTGTTAAGAGCCTATGACAACTTTAAAAGAAATATCTCTATATTTTTTAAATTTTTTGAAATTACCCTTAACATTTTTGGAATCACACCTAAAGTTTTAAGGTATTATTAAAATTTTTGAAATTTTCGGAATCATCCCTAAAATTCCTACCTAATTAAAAAAATAAAATAAAAAAAAATAAAAATGAAAATAAAAAAAATTACTGCGCCTCTTGCATTTGTGCCTTGAAAGAGTCTTTTCGCATTTCTCGATAGTTGGGAGGAAATTCTCGCTGGTTAAGAACCTTTAGAATAACCACCCCGATATTATGCATTCTAAGTAATGTAATAAAATATAATGCGGATTTGAAAATATTTCGTTCTCTTCAGCCCACCATTAAACCCTATTTATTACCAAAAAGAAAAAATCTTGTGGAATAAAGCAACTTCTGTAAGGCAAGGGGAATATCAACGCCGCCGCCGTAAACAGCATTTTCCTCCCGATAAACAGCAATTATAATCCATTTTATCATAAACGAATTTGAGGCAGAACAAGAAATGATCCCCTTCTTGACCTTCACACACACACACACAATTATTCTGGTCGGGGTCGTTGATTTTCCTCCCTTTCGCCATTTTTTTTTTTTCTGTCTCCCCAATTTTGTTATCCTCAAGAGTGTTTATATATTATTATTTTTATTTTTTTTTGTTACTGCTTCGTAATGAAGTGAAAATTCCGCTGAAGAAAAGGTAAATGGCCACTGCCGCCTTTGACCGAAAAGCACGTCATAAATTTCGGACAGGATACTTTTTTTTTCTCTTCCCCCCTTCTTCAAGAATTGAAAGTATATATATATATATCGAGGCATTTATCCAGATGAGTTTTTTTTTTTTTTTGTCATCTCTGAACGTGCTTGGAATGAACCGATTCGTGATAGGGGATATAATTACTAAAAATGCAGAGAAATTTCGCCTTCCCCGTGACATTTTCCGATATCCTTCCTCGCGTACAATTTCTTAAACTGGTCGGCGTTTTACAGAACAAGCTCCGATTTTTGCTACTAACTAAACCATAGACTTATTATTATCAATAGACTGCGCGTTCCCACTTCAATCATACAACGAGAATGAAACCAAAACGAATCACGACATTCGTCTATCAGTCACGCGGTTTTTAATTTGGCTACGTCGTAAAATTAATCCTTTATCTAATAACCTTATTATGCTTTATCGCCTGAGTGAGGAGAAACCCGCCAAATCTGCAACCCTGCTCCTCCAAAAAGTCCCTACTCATGTGATTCATTTTGGTTTCATTCTCGTTGTATAATTGAAGTGGGAACGCGCAGTCTATAAGTCTATGAACTAAACTATTTCTGGATTCCCACGGTCATTAAAAGTGCTTAATATTTTTACTTTCAATTACCCATATGTATTAGAGGTCGGCGATGTATCGATTACGACGATATTTTTATCGATATTTCTAAAAAAATTAATATTAAGAATATCGATAAAAGTCCTCGATATATCGATATTTTCAAACATTTTTAGTTTCTTGATAATCGGTTTGTAGCTCCATGTGTTTTTTTCGATTTTATTTATTCTCTTTTCAGAAACTTCAAAACTAATGTTTGAACTTGGCTGAGAGACAGTTAAAACGGCACCAATATTCAATATTTTCCATACACTTAAAAGCTATTGAAAATTATCTAACTTTTTCTTGAAATCACTGCACTAATTAAGCGAAAATATAACTTTTTTTTTTTGTAATAGATCCATTTCAGTTGAAAAAGTAGACACCTTACAAAAAAGCAATCATGAAAAGTAGAAATTTGCCCCGAAAAACTTTGTTTCTGTCAAAATTAAAAATCAAATAAAAAAAATCATGTATCGATTTATCGATATTTTTTTCTATGCAACGATATAGTATCGATATTTATTTTGATCGATATTTCCGACCTCTAATATGTATACATAAAGTAATGAAAGTATAGTGTTCGGTCAAAAAAAAAATTATTTTTTTGATTTAAATTTTTAAATTTTATTTTTTTTATTATTGAATTTTAAAATTTTATTATTGAAAAAAATCATGTTTTCCAATGATTGCTAAAAAACGGCTCTAACGATTTTGATAAAAAAAATCGCTGTGTTAAAGCCTTTTAATGTGTTCTAAACATCCCCACCTCCGAAATTCTCTTAAAAATGCTTTAATGGCGTAAAAAGTTGAAAAACCATTCCCTTGAACACAGAGTTCTCTTTCCTTGAGCAAGCATACCTCATCAACGATGGTTATTTCTTCTCTCCTTATCAAAGTATGTTTATAAGGCAAATTGAGCATGACAGATTTTTTATATTGTTGCTTTGGTGGGTTCGAAAGATTTGAAGCCAAAGCAGATCAAAACTTTCAGAAATTTATTCCAATATAACTCTTCACAGATTCCTTTACAACTCCAGAACTTCTAGTTCTAGTAGACTCAAAACAACTCTATACACAACAATAGAGCACAAACAGCAGTTAAACTTGACACACAACTGCTAAATCGCCGCAAAAGACAATGCAATACAGTTCGCTTTAAAACTACTCCGAATGCCCACTGAGACTCAGTATCTCAACTCAGTAATTCCAGTCAACTCACTGACTCAACTTACTCAGTGACTCAACCAACTCCGGCCTTTTATAGGAGTCAAACCTTCCTGAAACTTCTAGAGGTAGACATTTGGAGAAATTTCCAGATCGTAGTCGAAAAGTCCTACACATGTACATGGGGACCGAAAATGTTGCCAAATGGTTGCCAAGTTTGCGACATTTAGCGATTACTCGCCAAAAAGTTTGCGACAAAAATTAGTCGCCAAAACCGTTGCCAACTTGGCTCTATTTCGCCAATTTGGCGAGATTTCCCTTATCATAATGTTAAATGCCCTGCTCATTCTAAAACTCGCTTCTCAGCGTTATCTCTGTAAAACTCGTTATCAAGCATTAAGTGTCACATTGCAGGAAAGCAAAGTTAAGACGAACTGTATTGCACTGCCTTATGCAAAATGTACATAAATTTTCCTATTTACAAAATTAACACTACGAAATATCTACAAATATACAGAAATTCGTAACACTATGTATGCTCTTGGCAAGCAGCTTTAAAACCACACGATCTGATGCATGAAAATAAATTTTCGAAATGTCTTAAAAAAAATTCTTTGGGTCCTTAAAAGTCATTGATGTCTATGTTTTCAGTGGGAACACTGGTAGAATGTAGAATTTAAAAAAAAAAAAAAAAATACTTATTTTTTTTTCAGAAATATTTAATTTTTATTTGACTTCTATTTTTTTTAACATTTTTTAAAAATTAATCATTTCATGAAAACGTTTTCTGTATTTGCTCTTACAAAGAGAGATAGCTCTTTTATTCAATCCATGCTTTTTTTAAATGAGTCTCCCGATTCCCCCCCTCCCTGCCCCTCCTACTTTATTATTAAGCCCGTTTGAAAGGTAAATATTTCGATGCATCCTGGATATTATTAGTTCTAGAATAAATTTGTTCTCTTTTACATTTAAAAAAAAAAAAAAAATCTCCCTTTCAAAAGTATGAAAATACTCTGTATCCATTTGAGTTGGAACACACACACACACAGAGAGAAAATCAAAGCGAAGTCAGACAACTCCGTTTAATCAACTTATTTCTAAAACCTAGCAAACTTTTTTTTTTTTTTTTTTTTTTTTTTTTTTAAATACACTCCCGACATTTTCACCCTTGTTTACATAACCAAACGATCCACGCGACTCCAACACCTGCCTTAACGATTTTTCAGGAAGTCTGTATCTCACTTTTATTTTATCGTCTGTCCATCTACCTACCTCCTCCATTCAGCTGACCGTGCAACAACTAAACACAACTACTCCCTCGTCTTTGAGCGGTAAAAAAGAAACCTTGCTTTTTTTTTTTTTTTTTTTTTTTTTGGCCTTATCTGTCAACAGCTCCAGTTGACCCTTTTCTGATGGGAGCTAATCCTTTTATAACAAGCGGAGTCGCGCTGATCGATTGATGTTTACTTTGAAAGTGACGTTAATGAAAGAGGCTTTTTCTGTTTTTAATCTTTTCATTTCGTAATTCCAGCGGATTTGCATTGGCTGTGTTTGTTTACTGTATCGGTGGAGACGGTGCTGCAGTAGTGTTTTTCTGTTTGTGCTGTGGCCGTGTCCGCTTGAGGTCAATATTCCAGGCTCTGGATGCCGCGTGCTATATGTCGAATGAAAGGTCTGGTTAATAGAAGTTTCCACACGGATATTCACGAATATATTTTTAAACTATAAATGCTTCAGACGTGATATGTATAACGTAATTAATGCTTTTTAAATCACAAATACCTCAGACATGACACATATAATCTAATTAGCACTTCCCATACTACATGCATGATATATATCTTATTAGTACTTTTTAAACTAAACGTTTCGTACATGAATTACACAGGGATGCCAGTTTTCCTCCTTTTGGAGGATTTCCTCCTTTTTTGGTTTTTTATGTAACATTTTCCTCCTCTTTGTCCCTGTCTTGAGGATCCACATTTTTCTGATCTGAACCAGTTTTTCCTGCAAAAAGTATACTTTTCCCTCTTGCCCCCCCCCCCCCCCCCCCCCCCTCCTCCCAGATTACTTCACTAACTTCTAATATTTGAAATGTAGTTATTATATAGTATGAGAAATTTCATTGTATCTTTAAAATTATTGAATCATCCTTCCTGCATGCTCTTTTGTTGAATTTTTGTGTATTCCATCCGCGAGCTTTTTCAACGAATTTTTGAATTTCCTCCTTTTTGCTCTCTGATCACTCTCATCCCTGATTACATCACACAAAATTTTTATTTCTTTCATACCCCCCTTCCCTTCTCCCCCATGTCATGATCAGTAACGTTTGATAGCTCTCCCTCCCCTCCCTATTTAACCCCTAAAATTACGTCACGTGGTCTTCTCCCCCTCCCAACCTAAAAATTAATTTAGTTAATTTTACCACCCCCTTCTGTTTCCTTCCAAAATTAAAGTAAAAATGTCTTCCTAAAAAATCAATTTTCTCTATTTTGCTATCCAAAATTTAAAAAAAAAAAAAAAAAAAAAAAAAAAACGCAAGATATCCAGACACCACTTTTTTCATGATCTACCAATTGAATATATTGAACTTGCATCTGTTAAGTTATTTGTATAAAAAATTAGTCCAGAAACATTTTACGGAGAAAGAAAGAGCACTAGCCCAATTAATCATAATGAAATAATAATTTATTTCAATATCATTCATTAAGATAATACTTTTAATGATATTGCACTAAAAGCGAAAAAAGCAAATTTTAATAATTCCGGATAATAATTAAGGGAAAAAAAAAGAGACTATACCTGTAATTTCGACATTGCAAAATTACTTATTCCGATATCATGTAATACTTTAAAATATATATTTTTATGAAACAGCTCAAAAGAGCTGCTATACTTACTTGATTCTCATCTGGGAGAGTAGGGTAGATAGTGTCAGTGTGCTTACAAATATAGTGTTTACTTCCTATTTTTAAGGGATTTTTTTTCCCTTTGGAGCATTGCAAAATGTCCTTTATTTTACATACAGGGTTTCCGCGCGTATGGAAAGTCAGGAATTTGGACATTGGGTATATTTTGTCATGGAAAGTCATGATTTTGAGCTTAGAAATGGCCATAAGTCATGGAAACACAGTGAATTTCATGGATTTCTAAACATTTTAAGTAAAATCACGTAACTGTTACGTCACGATCGCTATTCAGCTCATCGAAAATTCATCTATGTTTTTATTTACTATTTGACTGAAACAACGGTCACAGTCAAAAACAGCGACCAATGAAAACATTTCTGAACTCCAAATTTGTGACATCACACGGGTAAGGTCTCGTGAGAAAAAATCATAATATTGGAACTGAAATGAACAGTTTTAATAAACTTGTGTCTACATTTTTTTTTTTTTTTTTTTTTTTTTTTTTTAATTTCCCTCTTCTTTCTTCTGTTTTGCTTTGTTGAAATCAAAACATTTGATTTTTGATTATATAATTAATTATTATTGACTTATTCTTTCTTCAAACATTTCTTTATTACTAAAGATTGATTAGCTTTTTTGACACTGAAATATCAAAGAAAGGAAAATTTATTTTTCCCTTTTACTTCTGATTTAGAAGTTACTGAAACAAGGATTTTTACTTAATTTAAAATAAAATTTTATAAAAATAATTTTTGGGTACACTGATTTACTTACTATGTTCGTGTTAGTTAAATTCATATAGGTTATTATTATTATTATTATGATTTAATTTCTTGAGTCATGGAAAATTATTTGCTACAGTCTTGGAAAGTTAAGGATTTGTGACATTTTATTTTGGCAGAAACCCTGTATATTGGAAAACAGTTATTTATACAACCAGTGGGAAAAGTAATACTTTTTCAAACGAGGTAAAACGCTTATATGACGAGTGCGTTAACACCGAGTCAAATAAGTTACAGAGTTTGAAAGAGTATTTTCCCACGTGTTGCATTACAATGTTTTTTATAATCACGTGCAAAACAATATTTTTAATGCATCTATTTATGGCAGCCAAGGGGTCGTTCAAATATTTCGTAAGCATGTTTTTGGTAATTTTTGACCCCCCTCCCCCCTTGTCAGCAAAAATAAACAAATCGCATACCCCCCCCCCCCCCCCTGCTCCTGATTTTTTTTTTTTTTTGTAACGTTAATAATCTAAAAAAAACTTAGGATTCAATGCAAATAATGAACTTTAACTCGCCTTAAAAGGGAAAAAAGTTAAGAAAGAAACTTGTTCAAAACACAACTCAATTCGGAATCTTGAACCTTAAACCAACTACTGTTCCTTCTTAGACGCCCGCCAGTCGCCAAACGAAACAAAAATTGTCTGTCACATAAGTTAGGTTTAATGTAGGATTCACGTCTCCAAACACCCAAAAGAGGGAAATCCCCTTTATTCATTTTGAAATTGCAGTATTTTGCATCATCAATGTTTGATTGTAATTGGCTGAAGGCAGAGTACGTCACTCTTATGTGACGTAAGTTTAAATCCCTTAGATCGATTTGAATGGAAAGTCGCCTATCCTAGAACTCGGTGTACAAAAGTGAAATTTTTGTAAGTTTCAATTTTTTTTTAGAAATAAAGGGATTATCAAATGCTTACGTAAGCATCACTCATACCCCTCCCCCCCCCTTGTCAGCAAAAATAAGCAAATCGCTAACCCCCTCTCTCCCCCCCCCCCCCAGGTGCTTACGTAATATTTGAACGGCTCCCAAGGAATTTCTTCGGAAAATATATCATTTCAATCTATAATAATAAAATAAGCTGTGTGTCTGTCTGTGGCTCTGTGGATCTATAAAAACCTACTTAAAATTGGAGTAGAGCTCTGAAATTTTCAGCAAAAGTAGCTTTGGCCGTCTAATTTTATGCATCACAAGCAGAATGTTAAAATTTTAATTAGTTAGTTTTTAATTAATTTTTTTAATTAATTAATAAATATGTTACAAAACGATATCTAATAGGACTACAGCTCTGAAATTTTCAACATAAGTAGTTTTGGCCTTTTAATTGGAATTTTAAAAAACAGAATTTTAAATTTTTATTTTTTAATTAATTTTTTTAATTAATTAACAAACATTTTACAAAACGACTACTAATAGGGCTACAGCTCTGAAATTTTCAACGTAAGTAGTTTTAGCCTTCTAATTGGACTAATGAAAAACAGAATTTTAAATTTTTATTTAGTTTCTTTTTAATTATTTAGCGAACGAAGCGAGCTCGATTTTGCGTAGTGATGAACCTTTTGCGAGCGAAGCGCCAAAAACTGGGTCCGAATGACAGATTTCATTCAGACATCATTCACGAATGACAGATTTCCGCAACGCGAGGCCTCACAGCTAGCTACAATATTTCACTTGTTAAAATTTCGTAGCGAAGCACGGGTATTTAGCTAGTTAAGACTATATAATATTCGAGCACGAGGCGTGGGAGAAAGTAGAGGCTACTTTCAACTTCTACTTGATGATTAAATAAAAGTTTTAATTTTTTCTAGCGTTATTATAAAAAATACATTTTTATAGATTTTTGGAGCGGGGGCGAAATGATATATCAGCCCCCTTTACCACCCTTGAAGTTGGAGCCTCAAAAACACATTGGAACGCCGAAGAAACCGGCTCGAAGAAACTATTCGAATTCCGAAAACTGAAACTAAATATTTTAATTCTCAAGTAGTCTGTTTTGTGATCGTGGGTGAGCTTGAAGATAAGTTGGAACTTCGAATGCATCAAGAACGTAGATCCGTCCGTATTGATTTTCGTATAGAAACACGAGTCTCTTACCATTTTCTTTAGCTGAAACAATTTTATTCTAATTTATGGCAATCCTAAAACCATTCAGTTATTTACGTCATGATCAATACATTCAGATAGTCATAGTTTAAATTAAAAGCTTTTGTTTTGTCTTTTCTTCTTAGCAATTCTACTGCTCTTCTCTGAGCTGGAATCGCTAACTGTGAAATTGTGTTTGGGACGACCCCCCCCCCCCCCTTCCCTCACTGTTGATCTATAATAAACAGGTTCAGTAAATTTTTCTCTATTTTTTTGGTGATCGTGTTTGCTTGAATGAAGGCCTGGTACATTCAGTTTTTAAATCGGAACTTGTCCAAAAATTGTTTCCTCTAAAAAAAATATTCTTATTACAAATTGACAATAAAAATCATTAATCACTAATATGTACTACAGTTTTTATTAATAACATGTCAAACTGAATGTTCTATTAGCAAAAACATTGAATCGTCATTTCTAATTAGTTCATTCCTCTTTCAAAAAGAATAAGATTTGATAAACTAATTATAATCCAGAAATGTTTGTTTTCTAAAGTCAGCATTTTAGATGCTAGCTATAAGAAGTCTTTTCAAATTCTGTTTTTTTTTTTGTTTTTTTTTTTTAATTGTTTCCAAAAAAATAAAAATAAAACTTTAGTTATTATATATTTTTAATGATGTGTATCTGGAAAGAGATATATGTTTTGAAAGAATATGTTCTTGTTTCGGAACAGATTAATTTTTTTTTTGTTTTGTTTATGTTTGTGCTTTTAACCTTAGCCGTACTTTAGAATTCTGAAGGACAAAATAATTTTTTTTTAACTTCGGCCGTTGCACTCACTCTATTTGAAAAGAAATGTTTGAATATTTTTTTTTTTTTAAATATTACATATTTAGAAATGGAATGCTTTTCTATGTCTTCAGATATTATTAAACAATTTTCAAAATAAAAATGACCTTCAAAAAACTCGTGAGACTAGAAAGAAAACAAATTTCTCGGAAAGCGCTTTATTAAAATTCTTTATTTCACTTGGGAAGAGCTCAATTTTGTCGGACGCTCTTTACTTAATATGATTTTATATTTAATTTTCTTTTAAGTATAAACAATAGCTTTAATACATATTTATAAAAGTCTATTATTATTATTATTATTGTTGTTCGTGCAATATCGAAGCTATTTTCATCACAATAATTTTTCATAAATCGTTTTGACTCTTTTTAAAAATATGAAAACCTATGATTCGTGGAACTGTTTTTTTTTTTTTTCGGGCTAATTTTATTTGCGTTTTGCATGACAATTAAAATGTCTGTTTTAATAAGTTGTATAAAACTAAAAAAGAACTGCTAAGATGTCATAGACAGATGTAGTTGTACTTTTATTTGGAAATTACAAATAAATTAGCATCGAAAATAAGCATAAATTAGCATAATAAGCATAAAATTAGCATAAATTAGCATGAACAATTCCCGCATTTTTTTTTTTTTTTTTTTTTTCAATTCTTAATGTTTCGAGAAAGCCATAAACACTAAAATTTATCCTCACTGCGCTTATCTGCTTTTTAATTTGGCGGATTTTTATTTAGGCGGGAAAAACGACTCATTCGCCTGGAAGCTAATGTGACTTCACTTGCTCCGAACTTGGCTTGAAACGCAGCAGCGGAAACCAGTTTTGAAAGTTTCTCGCAAATCGCGCCAACCGGCACGGGATATGGCAATTGTCTTAAAAAACTCACTCTTTAACTATTTGGCAGAAACCTCACGATAACCCTAGAGAACGAAAGGATGTCGTGACGTCACAGCTATAACGTAGCGTTTTGATCGGACGAGGTTTTCAGGCATTTTCTTTTCCTAATATTTAAATGATTATTTTTTAAAGGACATTTGTTTGAATATTCGGAATCGGAAAGAAATTCTTCAAAAATATAAACTCATTTCACTCGTTTTTAAAAAATGCGAGAATTGTCCATTCTGCGTTGATACTTGATTTAAAAAATGTCCTTAAATCTAATAGTATGACCCATATAAACAAAGTTTTGATATAAATCCTTTACATGCATTGCAATTGCAATTTATTGACCTATATCGAGTTCACATAGTGTTTGACCTCTACGAAAAAAATATCCATTCCGAATTACTTATTAACTTTTTTTGTATCCCCAAATCTTGATTGGATACAGTGCCATCCACGACGATTCTATCTTCCAAGTTTCAGCTTTATTGGATGACAGGAAGTGGGTTAATTAGCCCTCTGGAGATTTTGTCTCGTCAACCTTAATGGGGGAAAGTTTTAGTCATTATTGTTACGAATTTTTGTATATTTGTAAATATTTCGTAGTGTTAATTTTGTGAATAGTAAAATTTATGTACATTTCGTATAAGGCAATGCAATAGTTTGTTTCCCTGCAATGATTCTCTTGATGCTTGATAACGAGTTTTACAGAGGTAACGCTGGGAAGCGAGTTTTACAAGGAGCAAGGCATTTAACATTATGGTAATGGCAATCTCGCCAAATTGGCGAGATAGGGCCAAGTTGGCGACGGTTTGGGCGACTAATTTTTGTCGCCAAACTTGGCGACCATTTGACGGCATTTTCGGTCCCCATGTACATGTATAGGACTTTTCGACTACGATCTGGAAAGTTTTCCAAATATCTATCTCTAGAAGTTTCACGTATGTTCTTCTCCCCTATAAAAGCTCAGGAGAGCGGGTGATGGAGTTAGTTGTTAGCTGAGTCCATTAGTTGACTGGAATTACTGATACTGAGTCTCAGTGAGCGTTCAGAGAATTCCGAAAGCGAACTGTATTGCATTGTCTTGTGCAGCGATTTGAGCAGTTGTGTTGTCAAGTTTTTAACTTCTGTTTTGTGCTCTATATTGTGAAAAGAGCTGTATTGTGTCTACTTGAACGAGAAGTTCTGGAGTTGTAAGAGAATCTGTGAAGAGTGATATTGGAATAAATATCTGTAAGTTTTGATTTGCTTTGGCTTTAAATCTTTCGAACCCATCCACGCAACATTATATATCGCCAAATTGAACATGTTTGAATCAACCTTGGTATCTGGATAATAAAACGTGAGTAAAAGCTGGTAAATCCGATGTAAGGCAGATAAGTTTTTGTAAAGGTTGAAATACTATGAAAACCGAACCCGAAATGGTTTAAAACTTGCAATACCAATCCTTTGAACTTGGCGAGTTTTTGGCGAAGTTCATGTTGGAATAAACCTCGCGTTTTCATACTAGCGTTTAAATATTTGTCCATAATGGACTATTCCCGCATTTTTTAAAAAATGATTAGAATTAGTTTATATTTATGACGAATTTCTTTCTGATTCCAAATATTCAAACAAAAGTTCTTTAAAAAAATTAGTTATTTAAATATTAAAAAAAAAAAGAAAATGCACCAAAACCGAGCCAAGACCAGTCCGATCAAAACATTCCGATATAGCCTGTGACGCCAAGACATCCTTCCGTTCTCTTATGTTTATATCGTGAGGTTTCTGCCATATAGTTGGCGTTGGTTTGGCAGACAGTTGCCTTATCCCCGTACAGGTTGACTCGATTAGCGAGAAACTTGCAAAACTGGTTTCCGCTGCTGCGTTTCAAGCCAAGTTGTTTGAGATGACGTCACATTCAATTCGAACCGAATGAATCGTTTTCTCGCCAAAGTCTAACAGGTGAACTTAGGTTGTAAATTAAAAATAAATAAATAAAGCGCAGTGAGCAGAAATGTTTGTGTTTATGGTCTTTTTAAAACATTAGAAAGAAATAATAAAAAATAAAAATGCGTGAATTGTATATATATAATTAGTCTTATCGCCATTTTTGGTCACCAAGAAAAATTGAAGTTAAAAGCAAAAGGTTTCAATTGTCCATATTTTGCTGAGTATGCGCGTCTAAGTAAATATCTATTCATAAAAAGTCTTTGGAAATAACCTTTGTCACGAACTTTAAAAGAAATACGTCGCTATATTCACAATTATATGCAGACAATCTGCATAACAATACAATCGCCTTCTGGGCAGTACAGGTATCTGTTGCTCCTTTCACAATCAAGGCGCGTTTACGGTCGAAATTAATCGCCTCTCTGCATTAAATCAATTTGCGTAGTGTCTATAATTCGATCTATGTCATCTTCAAATGATATACCACGAATCTGAAGAGACTAATTTGAAGATCCACGTTCTCGGTTTTCTAGCACCTCTACTGAATGGAAATCGTCATTTGAAAACGATTTTACTGATTTTAATTGGAATCGATTCCGGGGGGGAAGGGGGGGGGGTCAAATTCTTAGAGCAACACCCCCTTCTCCTTCCCCATACTATAGGGGTTCAAACAATTCGATTCTGGTAAAAGCCGATCGATTGACTCCGTTTGCACCGAGTGCTTTTTGATGGCCAATTAAATAAATTATCTAACCGTATGCTCTCTTTGGAGGATAATGATGGTTAAAACAGCCTCGTTTTACATGAAAAAGGGAACCTCTTGAACGGAAGGGAAAAAACAAAAAAAAAACAGTGATAGTTTTTCAACTGAACTAGAAAGTAATTAGCCTTTTTTTTTTTTTGGTGTGTGTGTGTGTATGATAAACTTTATAAAGTTTTGCTATCAATTTTAATAATGAAGTGCATGGAATGTGTTTTTTTTTTTTTTTTTTTCTTCTTCTTCTTCTGTATATTTAGATTTTTTACTTTTAATAGGGTAATGAAAGTATAGGATTCAGTCAAAAAATAAAAAATAAATCATTTTTTTTTTTTTTTTTTTTTTCACGTTTTGGAACATCCTGATCTCAAAAAAGTGATCTAGAAAAAATGTCTGTCTGCGTGTACGTGGTCAGCATAACTCCCGTACAAATTGACCTACGATGTTCAAATTTGGTGTGCGGGTTGATGATGGCCCAAAGGACCTACCATTAAGGTTTTCGTGAAAATCGCGCATGCGCATAAGGTCATGTTTTCAGTGATTGCTAAGAAACGTCTCAAACGATTTTGATAAAAATCGCTGTGCCTCTAAAGGTGTTTTAAACATCCCCACCTTCGAAATTCCCGTAAAAATGCTTTAATGGCAAAAAAAAGTTGAAAAACGAATGCCCTTAACACAGAGTCCACTTTGCTTAAACATAGCTCATCAACGATCGTTTTTTTTCTTCCCCTCAGCTTCACTTATAACAAAAGATAGTTTAGGAATTTTCGAAAAGTATATCGCCAAAAACACCATTTTGGCTCTTTTTTTTTTTAAAAAAAGACACATAAGAATTATCACCAAACTGGCCATTTTTTCTAAACAAATGATGAAAATATAAAAACGATAAATGACACAAATCCACATCAGTAATATAGTGTAGTTGAAAGCTGTGCGATGTTCCACACCCTTAGTTTTAGGGTGTACCTATAGTGAATCCATTGAGACCGAAGGTAATAGTTAAAAAATTTTTATTCAACTGCGACAAAAAAAAAAAAAAAAAAAAAAAAAAAAATCAGAATCTCAAGTATCTCAACAGTTACAGAGATAACAGCTAGCAGTTATAGATTACTCAAAAAATCATCAAATAACTGTTTTTAATTAATGCTGTTGGCTATTTAATGCTTTATATTAACTACGATTTTGTTTGTTTTTGGCGAGCAAATCTTCGGAGAACTAATTAAACCACTTGCCGTCATCCAATCTAGCTGAAACTTGGCAAACAGACTAGTTGTCGATAACGTTGCATTCTATCAAGTGTAGGGGGGGAGAAATAAAATAAAAGTTAATCTGAGCTCAAAATCGCTTGGATAAAGTTAAAATTTTACGCAAAAGTTTTCAATGCATATTAAGAAGAAGTCCTAGTATGGATGATTTCCTATACTCGCTATGTTACAGTCTTCTAGTCCAGTGCATTTAGAAACTACTTTCTCTAACCACCTTGAAATTTGGTGAGTAAGTACGAAAATGATCACTTAATGAAATGACAGGAATCAAAAACTCAAAAATAGCGTCTAATATATTTTATTTGAGATTTGAAATCCTTACGTCATTGCATATGCTGTGGCTCCACCTGCATTAATCTTTTTTTTTTTAATATTTAATTTTCATTTATAATAAATTCTATTTTCGAGTTTATAATTTATGTCATTTCGTGAAGTAATCTTTTTAGTACCTACTCACCAAATTTCAAGGTTTTACTGCACCAGAGCCGTAGACAGGGGGGGGGGGGGGACCCGACGGGACCCCCCCTCCCCCATCCCTTCTTCCCAGAAATTGTATGAAATCTTATTTTACTACTTTCCCTTCTTGTTTTGGGTAACCTTGTTATGTGTGTTCAATCAAATCGATGACCCCCCCTCCTAGTTAAAATCCTAGCTACGGGCTTGTTTTACACTGAGTTATTTCTAAATGAACTGTTGGATAGAACCACTGAGTTAAAGAACTAAGACTGGAGTGCGGACTCCGCGAGCCGACCGCATCAAACTCCATTTCGAAGTGTGTGCGTGCGAATTAGAAGTCGGAAATATCGATCAAAACAAATATCGATACTATATCGTCGAATAGGAAAAAATATCGATATATCGATACATGAATTTTTTTTTTTTAAAGTTTTTCAGGGCAAATTTCTACTTTTTATGAATTCATGCCAAAATTGTTTTAATAAATAATTCCAAAAATTGTTTTAATAAATAATTACAAAATTTGTTTTAATAAATAATTACAAAAATTGTTTTAATAAATAATTACAAAAATTGTTTTAATAAATAAACTATAAAAATTGTTTTAATAAATAAATTATAAAAATTGTTTTAATAAATAGATTATGAAAATCGTTTTAATAAATAAATTATAAAAATTGTTTTAGTATTATATTATCAATCAGAATAAATAAAATACATTTGGATGTCAATGCATAAATTCACATTTATTTTTAAAGAAGAAATTTTGAAAAGTAGTTTACCTCATATTTTGCTGATAGACATGTTTTTAATATTTCAAATTAGATGCAAATTCCAGGCACACGCTGGCAACAGAAACGGCACTATGTTAAGACCACTAATAAATTATCTATTACATCATGTTTTCTTTTTTTATTAGGGTGCCATTTTAACTGCCTCTCAGCCAAATCCAAACCTTAGTTTTGAAGTTTTTGAAAAGGGAATAAAGAAAATCAAAAAAATACATAGAACTACAAAACGATCATCAAAAAACTAAAAATGTTTAAAAATGTCAATATATCAGTGACTTGTATCGATATTTTTACTATCGATATTTAAAAAAAAAATATCGATACAAATATCGTCGTATCGATATATCGCCAACCTCTAGTGCGAATAGGCAAAAGAGGGGGATATTTTTCTTCGCGTCTTATCTTGTGACGGGAAACCGAAGTTGAATTATTTTTCAATATTTATGAAATTTCAAGTTCAAACATTTGTGTTTAGTTCTTTTAATTTGAATGAATATTTTTTAATCAGAGAAACGTAGCGTTGTAAATTAAGAGTAGAGTCACTGATATGCCTTCCTAAGTACCTATTTAAGTGATGTTATTAAGTATATTATGTATAAAAGCGTCTTGAAATAAATGAGGCAAATTAAATAAGAGAAAGACATTATTGTATTTCTACTGTCGTATGTATGCTGTAAGACATTAAACGTTATCCACTTGGTTGTACAAAATATTTTAAATTCTAAAACGGTTAGCAATTACAATTCAATCATAGTGTTTTTATAATTCTTTTAGCTGGAGAAGTTTGAAAATAGCTACATTGGAAGACATGCTTTTGAAATTGTATATATTTAATTCTTAACACAATAATTAAATACAACTAAAATGTCCACAACTTCACACAAGCATTTCTTCGAAATCCTGATTATCCCTACAATGTGTTATATCTGAAATATTTACATTTCATGTGGTCTAATTGAAAAGCAACTATACCAGAGTGAATTTGTCCACTCCTGTCTTTTAGTTAGAGCATTTTTATGTATTTCTTTTAAAGTTAAACTTTTACCATAATGTTTTAAACGCAATCTTAAGATACTGATCTATAATTTGCTTCGTCTTCTGTGACTCGTAAAGGTCTTCAAAACACACTTCGTTTTCAATTCTATGATAAAATTTAATTTTTTCATTTAATATAAATTCATTTATTATAATTCTTAATTTAAAATTGATGTTTATAGTAAGTTTGGCAGTTTTCATTCATCGTCATGAGATTGGCTCGTAGAATCATAGTTTTATACACTCAGTACATTCCTGTGTGGTTTCTAAACTATGTATACAAGTGAAATTCAAAATAGTTGAACGTAAAAGCTAATCACATGTAAAGCTTTAAGCACATGGTATTTCGGTGATTGATTTTCGGTTCCAATATTACATCATATTTTTTTGCGAAACAGATTTTTGGTGAAAATATCCATATCTAAAAAGCAGAATTTGGTTTCCTAAATATAACTAGCATTCGATTTCCCGAAATAAAAAGTACAATTTTTAGAGTAATATTGATAACCTGCGCAACATGGTTTTGTATTAAACTTAAATATAAGTTGATAACAAAAAGAAAATAAGCGCTTTTAAGTTTAAATTTGAATCAATATTTCAGTTTTCTAATCACTTGTACTATAAGAGTTTTAACGAATCGGCTACATATCGTTCCAAGTAAAAACCGGTTCACATCTCGTTGCAGCGTATCCACCGCGCTCGAGTAAGCTTTGTCCCAAAGTATAGGAGCACCCCTTAAGGATTTCTAGTTAAAAAAAAGCTTTGTTTTTATGGTGTTTTTTTTCTTTCTCCAAATCAGCGAGACTGATTCCTCTGTTACTTTATCACCTGGATCACGAGTTCCGGTATGCCTTCAATTGTAAATATACGATCTCTTCTTCCCCCCCCCCCCCCCTTTTTACGACTGTGTGTCGGTAGCTTGTCATTTGTTCACCTGCGTGTGGTCGAGAGTACAGAGGGAGTCAGGAAGTTGTACACGCGGCCCTTTTGATGTTAGTTCAGGTGCGTCCAGTGAAGAACGCGTGCTACGCTAATGGAATATCGTTAGAGGTGCACCAATTTGGTAAATGTTGTGGTGTTTTGGGTTTTTTTTCGACTGGAGTAAGTGGTTTGAGGAATTTTTTGTCTTTTTTTTTAGAAAGGTTATTGGACGTCGACTCTGAAATATTTTTTTTTTTTAAAGTTATTTTTCTGAAATGTTTTATGCAGTTCCATATGATACTTTGAAACTAAAATAACTGCTTTAAATATTTTAAATAAAGAAGGAAAAAAAATATAGAAAATTTTGACGTTGCTGAAAATTGATTTATATATATATATTTAAAAAAAAATTAAAAATCACTTTATTTTTTTAATTAAATTATTTCTTATTTTATAGATTCTCTTCATAATTTTACAATAAAATATGTAGAGAAAATTTTTTAAAAAAAGTATTTTGTTCAAAAACTATATAAAACCTATAGTATGTCAAATTGTAAAAATACACAGTTCCCGAATGCAAACTAAAGAAAACATATATTATATATTTATATATATTATTAAACATATATTTCATTCAGAAATATTTTTATTATTTTTCGCAATTATAAAATATAATATATCTTTTTTCAAATTTTAAGTCCCAGACCCTCCCCTTAAAAGAAACTAATTTGTTCAAAAACTATATATAAAACCTATAGTATGCCGAGTTGTAACTAACTTTTATTTTGTTTTTGTCCTCCCCCCCCCCCCGAAACTTGATAGAATGCTTTGTTATCGGTAAATAATATATCTGGCAAGTTTCAGCTCGATTGGATGAAACCAAATGGGTTAATTAAAATCGGATTAATAACTTTTATGTTCGATTGCAACTTATTCAAACGATTTGGATCTCTGATCTGAGATCGCATACCCCTTCCCTTAGATCTAATGCTTCATTTAAATTTTTAATAAGTTTTATAATTAATAAAAAACAATAGTTATGTTTTCTTTCAAAGCTTGTAAGCAAACTCTTATTATCACACGTATCATTTTCTTAAAGTTTACATGACTGAATATGAAACTTACACCTTATGAAATAAAGTCAATAATCGAAAGATTATATCTTTCATGGTCTTATCGTTATCATACTCCGATGTTTTTAGTAAGGCAACGCTATCTCGCCTCCGGCAATTTCCATCAATTGTAAAGAAATTTACCCAAATTTAATTAAATTTACCCAATTTTAATCAATAAAGGCTAATCGATTTGAAGTTGTTTTTATTTTTAACCTATTATGAAAAGCGAAATCTAAAGCATCGTTCCAAAAATTGGATACATTTGTCTGTGCTTTTGCATAGCAATGGAACGCTTCCAAAGTTCCCATCGCAAAATTCCGATCAAATTAGCATATTTTAATGCTGTGTTTGTCTTTGGGGCCCTATTTAGTGGCGAATTTTATCTATGATATTATTCTGATTTATTTTAATCGGAGGATCTTGTTGATAAGATCTCGCTTCATTCGAAGAATACCCGACTTTAAATTAGGCGTGTCTCGAATTCGATAAGGATTTCGGCAGGGTGATTAATATCGATACTGAAGTAATCGTAATCGACTGTAACCATCTACATAATTTTCTTCCATAAAAATTGGAGTTGGGGGGGGGGGGGAAACAAAAAATTACCCTGAGAGTTAACGTGCTAGTCTTTTTTTTTTTTTCCCCCTTTTCTTTTTGTTTGATGTATCTGGAATGCGATGATGAAATAAATATGCATTCCTAACAATAAAAAAAATATTAAAAAAAAATAATAACTATTCTGGTATCAGATTCTAGATTAGAATTTGATTTTTTTTTTTTTTTAAAAAAGCAGAACAATACTTGTGGTGATTATGGACATTCGTTTTCGATATTTATTATATTGCTATATCTTCACTCCGCATCAGTGATTTAAAACAATATTTAATGTATCTTTGTTTACACAACGAATTGAAGTGAGATTAGGATGTGCATATTTTTTTTTTTTTTTTTTTTTTTTTAAATGAAGCAATGTTTCAATGAACTTTTCGATCAAAGTTTTAAAGTACTTGGGAGGTTTTGTTACAACTAGGTATACTTTTTGAAATTGTATCAGTTGTTACCTATTACATTTAAGAGGGAAAGTCAGCTTGTCCCTGCCTCAAATGATCTAATGCTTCATTTTTTGGCGACAATATCTGCCGGTATGTTCAGGGTTCCCACGGTCATTAAAAGTCATTGAAAGTGCTTAATAGCTTAATATTTTTGAACAAATGCAAAATTCATAAAAATACAACTTACTTATACTTGTCATCCCCGCGTGACAGCCACACTTATCCGTTCTGTGTCGGAATTCAGTGACATATTTGCATTATACATGCGCCAACTTGTAACTTTTTTGGTACATGGCTCGTACGTTTTAAAAAAAAAAACCTTGGAAAAGTGCTTGAAAAAAAATAAACTTTTTCATTTTCAAGTGCTTGAAAACCTTGGATTTTTTAAAAATATGTTTATAGTGCTTGAATTTTTATTTTCTAAAAATATAACCTCTTAAAAAGTTTTGGTCGACAAAGTGAGCAAAAACCTTCGAATTTAGTTATGCCAGTCACAAAACCATGAAAATAGCGTGGTTGAATAACTAATTATCAATTAACTTCTTCAAACAATTCTGAATTTAAAAAAAAAAAAAAAAACCGAGGAGAGGGAGGGGGGGGGGGGTATTCAAGTAAAAAAAATTTAAGTTTTTAGGTTGTGTATGTATAAAAATATGTTTTGTATTTACTCGATTTGAACATGCACCGTTTGCCAATAAAAAAAATTTTGAATTTTTTTTATGTATTTGAGTTGATAACGCATCCTTGAAAAGGGCTTGGAAAGTCTTTGAATTTTTTTTCTCCTTCAAGTGTACGAATCATGTGGCAGAATATATTTTATTAAAAATTTGCATATAGACATGATGCTTGAAAACAAATTTTTACAGGTCTTATATTTATTTTTAAAAAGTTTCAAAGGTCACAAATTCTTTTATTTTAAAGCAATATTATTGCTTTAAAATATAAGAATTTTTATTCCAACCATAACAACAACAATAAGAACTCTTAAAAAGAAATATGAAGGAAAAATTAGTGTATAGTTTTTTTTTTTTTTTTTTTTTTTTAGTTTTAAAACAGTATTCAAATAATCCATTAGTATTATGAATACTTCTAATCTACCCCTGTATTATGAATATTTCTTCGTAATACAGAGGTGAAAATCTTCCACGTTTAATCGGCTTTCCGCTTTTTCTACAATTTTATTATTTTTAGTGGACTTCATAGGGTTTTATCAAACTGACCCCCCCCCCCTCCCCCCGACAAAAATTTCTGGCTACATCACTGTTCTGTACACACATAAGTACACACAAATTTATTCTTATTCAGCTATTTTTTAATCTCAAAATAACGCTGCTTAAATATATTTTCATCTTTCTTTACATTTTCACTCCTGATAATAGCTATCCAAAAGCGCCATTTGCGGGAATTTAAGTCTCATTTTTTTTTTTAAAGGTCCTTTCTTCACTGTTCATAACACAAAGATTTGTGTAAGATATTCCCTACAGTCTCCAAATGTTGCAGAGTTTAGTTATGTTCACGTTGTTGAGCAGATTGTTGGAATCCTTCGCGATTCATTCACGTCCGAAAATAACCCAGTGCTTTGAACTACGGTTCTGTTTGCGCAGCCTTACGTCCACGCGCGCCCTTTCACAGAAACTTTACAACGATTTTACGCAAATGCCTCCCGTTTTCAATTACTCATCCCCCCCCCCCCCCCCACCCCTCACCTCTATTTAAACAGTACGTTCAACAAACCAACGATCTGCATCTGTCCGTATACCGTCCTCTTATGAATTGTGTACTTTTGGTGGCTTGTTTTCGTCATTGAGAAGTTTCGCAACCTTTGTACGATCGGTATACGTAATACTTCGTTTTGAACTATTCTGTGGCATTAGTTGTTCATTGAAAGGTTAAAACCGAACTCGATTTGAGTGCTGGTGACTGCTTGCGTTGTGATTAAGGTCGTATCCCCTCTCCCCCCCGAATTATTTTCCATTAGATGATATGCATTGAACTACATATTGTTACGAGTTTCTGTATATTTGTAAATATTTCGTAGCATTAATTATGTAAAAAGATAAATTTATGTACATTTCGCATAAGGCAGTGTAATAGTTTGTTTTCTTGCAATGAGTATCTTGAGGCTTGATAACGAGTTTTACAGAGATAACGCTGGGAAGCGAGTTTTACAAGGAGCAGGGCATTTAACATTATGGTAATGGCAATCTCGCTAAATTTGCGAGATAGAGCCAAGTTGGCGACGGTTTTGGCGACTAATTTTTGTAGCCAAATTTGGCAAAAATCGCCAAATGTTGCTAAACTTGGCGACCATTTGGCGACATTTTCGGTCCCCATGTACATGTATAGGACTTTTCGACTACGATCTGGAAAATTCTCCAAATGTGTATCTCTAGAAGATTCACGAAGGTTCGCCCCCCCCCCCCTATATAAGCCTATATAAGTGATGGAGTTAGTTGAGTCACTGAGCTAGTTGAGTCAGTTAGTTGACTGAAATTACTGAGTTAGTTGAGATACTGACTGAGTGGAGTTACTGACTTGGTTGTCTGTCAGCGAGCATTCAGAGAGTTCCGAAAGCGAACTGTACTGCATTGTCTTTTGCGGCGATTTAGCAGTTGTGTGTCAAGTTTAACTGCTGTTTGTGCTCTATTGTTGTGTATAGAGCTGTATTGAGTCTGCTAGAACGAGAAGTTCTGGAGTTGTAAAGGAATCTGTGAAGAGTTGTATTGGAATAAATTTCTGCAAGTTTTGATCTGCTTTGGCTTCAAATCTTTCGAACCCATCCACGCAACAATATATTAAACTGATATAATGCGTCAAACTTTAAACTGCTGTAGTTGGCAGTAACTGTGTGTACATACCTCGAAGCGAATCACATTATCACCTTTCACACATTCACCTTTATCACATCATTTTTTTTTAATGATAAGGGATCTAGTAACGGTTCTAAGAACTAGGCACATGGTTCCCCTACATGACAATATACTATAATAATTACCACATAACTCAATAGATACAAAGTATTGCGTGGATGGGTTCGAAAAGACTTGAAGCCAAAGCAGATCAAAACTTGAAGAAATTTATTCCGATATAACTCTTCGCAGATTCTTTTAACAACTCCAGAAATTTCCGGCCTCAGAAACACTCAAAATCGAAGTCAATTTAAAGGATTTAAAAAATACGGATCCTTTGTGTTTACTCATTATATTTATCCTTATTCATTAGGAGGAACCTTGACCGCACTTCAATCTTCACGGAAATGCGTTTCCCTCCCGATGATTGCCATTTTTGGTGGTGCCGGTCATTCCTTGACGCGTTGATGTTGATCTTATTCCACACCGAAAAGAACTCTTTTTTTTTTTTTTTTTTTTTTTTTAATCTATTGGACACGATTTCTCGGAATCCGTTGGAAGAAAGAAAATCTCGCATTGCCATTTCGCGAACACAAATTCTGCTTGGTTTAATAATTTATTCGCGGTCAAGAATACCAAACGATTGTTCGTATGAAGCAAAAAAAAAAAAAATTTTTTTTTAATTATTAAGGAAGTTGTTAGCAAAGTTATAAATCCACATTCATTAATTGCTCATTCCTTTAAAAAAAAAATAATAAAAAAATTCCCTTCCTTCTGAAGTCCCTTGACAAGATGGATGTTTTTTATTCTTCTGCTGATCTATGCAATTTTCGTTCATACATATAAATAAAAGGATTGTTCTATATCCCATTATAATTAAAGATGGTCTTACGGAATTCCAGCGAGGACTTGGGAAAATTAAAACTATTTTCTCGGAAAATAGTCGATTAAAAACGACAGAAGTTGTAATCATTAATTTATTTTTCAAAGAACTTTTAAACGCAGGCTGAGGGGAAAAAAAGAACATTCTTTGTTCGAAAGAATCCCTAATACCAGTTCAACCGAAATAAGAACTGTTTTGAATTCTTGCATTAATGTACTATTTGTGAGTAATGCACTCTCCCCCCCCCCCCCCCACTCCCCTTCTTTTAAATACGATGCTAAAAATTAATGCATGTGAGATGGCTTCTTACGCAAAATTGCTCTCTAGCGATTATGTTGCTTATCTGTATTCGTATAATTTAAAACACTAGTAATAATTTTGATTTGTATAAAAAAACATTTATTTAATCATAATATAGTAGCTAATATTTATGCGTAAATTCAGTGCTATTGTATAGGGAATTTTATGGAACTTTTTTTTTTTCGTAATTAACAAATTTTTATTTTTATTACAAGTGAAAAAAAAAAATCTTTTATAGTGGATAACTTACATTTGCACCCACCAAAAATATATGCTAAATATTAAAAAAAAAAAAAATGCACCTTCTTAATCCTAACTCCAAGCAACTGTCACGAAAATTCCACTTCTACTCTCGAGCACGCTTGACGACGTATCAGCTTGGCGATAACTGCGCCAACTTCCAGACTTGGCAGTGTTTGGTACTCGCCTAGCGGAAGAGGACCGCTAATTTTTGTAAATGCGCTTTAAAATGTGAAAAATTGTAACATAGTATTCCAAGCATGAACAATAATAATCCAATAAGCGTCCAATAGGCCTATATTGCCTATAGTATAGACTCGTATTTCTAGCCAACACTATTGTCCGAGACGTTACTTCACGTTTAAGTACCCCGTCAAACATTATTTTGTATTTTTTTTTATAGAATGTGGAGAAATGTTAATAGATCTCATGAATACACTGGTCTGACAAGGCAAAAACGGCCGAAACTATTCAAAAATCGATCTGGCAAAAAAATACTACCAACTTAATTAAATACTTCCAACCTGGTTTTTAAAGGTGAGCCAAGTTGGTGATAAAAATTACATCACTGATGACGTAATATTTATTGTCAACTTGGCTGACTTTTAAACGATGAAAAATCTTTGCGCCAGAAAAAGAAAAATCGTCTGCAACCTTCTTAATTGAAAATTAAAAGAGTGGTGGGTTACAAAAAAAAAAGATGTTTATTTTTCGGCGAGTTATGACAATCAGATTTAGTTCAACTCATTCAAAGTCAATTTTTGAATAGTTTCGGCCATTTTTGCTCCGGCAGACCAGTGAATTCATGATCGACTAACATTTCTCTGCATTCTGTTATTAAAATTTCAGAATGATGTTCGGTGAGGTACCTAAACTTCCAGTCGTGTCTCAGTTTACTATGAATGGACAATTTCGGCATTTTTATTTTATTTTATTCAATTCTGAATGTTTCGAAAAGGTCATAAACACAAAAAATTTTGCTCACTTTTCCGCTTTTTTTTTTTTTTTTGCTTTTTTTTTTTTTAAATTTGCAACCTTAGTTCGCTGGCTTATTTCGACGGGAAAAACGACTCATTCTGCTTCGAACTGCTTGAAACGCAGCAGCGGAAACCAGTTTCGCAAGTTTCTCGCAAATCGCGCCAACCGGCACGGGATATGGCAAGTCTAAAAAAAAACTCACACCAACTATTTGGCAGAAAACCTCGCGATAACTATAAGGATGTCGTGACGTCGCACCTAAATCGTTGCGTTTTGATCGGACTGCAATCGGACGAGATTTTTCGGGCATTTTCTTTCTTAATATTTAAAAAACTATTTAAAAAAAAAAAAACTTTTGTTTGGAATCGGAAAGAAATTCTTTATAAATATAAACTAAATTCACTCGTTTGTAAAAAGATGCGGGAATAGTCCCATTGCAGATTCATTTCCGTAATTCCCAAACCTTTGCAGAAAGAAAAAAAAAAAAAAAAAAAATTGGAAGCGGAAATCGGAAGCCTTTGAGACCCAAGTTTCCTTCTCTATGAGCTCTCTCTCTGATTAACACGATCACGTGCTATTCATTAATTGGCCGATAAAGCACAATCTGCGCCGTTGCTCGGTGGACGTTGAACCCCGATTATAAAAAAAGGGGGGGGGGGATTTATCTCACTTATGTAACCTGGGCTTGTTAACCCTTTTGACATACACAATTGTTTTCGGCTTCTTTATGTGTGGTTATGGCTTGTAAATTGCTGTTCTTTTTTTACGCCGGAAGCGCGAAGTCAAGCCGTTTTTGCGAAATGGCCTGGCTACTTTTAGAATTGTCCAGTGCGGTTAAAAATATCTTTTCTGTAATTTTTGTTTTCAGTATATTTCGTTATGTTTTGTGAAAGAAACTTGAAAATAGATTTTATGGTTCAAAGTCTTAAGATCAGCATTTAATATTTTGGTGCGTCATTCGATAATCGTAAACTATTCTTAATAGAATGTTGGGAAAGACTCGGTAGTTTAAGAATATCTTGGTCTGCCTGAAAAAATTCGGCTGAAAATTATCGTTCGTGTTTGGAATATTATGTTACAATTTTTCACATTCGGGCGAAGTGAAAAGAAATTTGTAAAAAACTATTCATATTTTGGAAATCAAATGAGACAATTTTAAAGTTCAAGCCAGAACAAATTGGAACAAGAACGATTACAAAAAACGCGTACTTCGAAATCTTATCCGCCATGTTTTGAAAATAATTTTTATTTTAAAAAGCAAATGTTTTTAAAGGTGTATTGTGATTGGCCACAAACTGTTGCCAATCGATGCAACCTCACTCCCAATTTCGCTGTGAATAAGGTCCTTTGGAACTTTCAAATGAGAAGTCAAATATACAGTGACGTATACAAACCTTTTTTAATTATATATTAATTATTGCTGAAATTACGATTTATATATTCAAAAATGTAAAACGGCGTTCCCATTCAAGTAGTTTCTTTTTTTAATTTTCGGTACATGTCCAATTACTTTATTAACTTTTGCTTTTAGTTACTCGTATGTTAACCTAGGAAAGTATTGGATTCGATAATTTTTTTTTTTTTTGCGTATCTCCACATTTTGGAACGTTTAAAAAAGTGGTCTAGAAAAAAAAATGCCTGTGTGTAAGTGGTAACTCTCGCGAACGAATTGACCTACGATGTTCAAATTTGGTGTGGAGGTGAGTGGTGGCCATGAGACCAGTCATGAAAATTTTAGTCAACATTTCGCAAGATTGCTGCCATTGAAAACGGTATATTTTTCAGCAATTACTAAAAATTGGCTCCAACGATTTTGATCAAAATCGATGTGGTAATGCCGCTTGAAGCTTAAACATCCCCACGTCCGAAATTCGCGTAGAAATGCGCTAAAGGCTTAAAAAGCTGAAAAACGAATGTCTTTAACACAGAGTTCTGTTTACTTGAGCATCGCCCAACAACTTTATCTCTTCTGTTTCACTTACTAGAAGAAAGGATAATGTAGGAATTATTGAAAAGTATATCGCCAAATTCGCCATTTTTGTTTTGTTTTTGGCCCATGTAAGAAATATCACCAATCTAGCTTTTTTTTTTTCTTTGCTTTTTTTTTTAATGAATGAATTTATGAAAACGGCAAATAATACCATTCCCCGTTGTGTGATGTTCAACATCCCTAGTTCAATATTTAGAATTGAACCAGTTTAAATTGTTTTCAAAATCTTGCATCTTAACATCAAATAAATGCAATCACCATTTATTTTTTCTGTTTCATTAAATTTATTTTTTATTGTTAAGTTTCAAGCTCTTATTTTTCCCCGCTTTTTTGTGTGTTTTTTTTTCTCTCTTTAGCATAAGTAAACAATTCTGCATCCTATATATAATCTTCGTAATTTTTACTTTTCCATAAAGATCATTTAAATTACGTGGATCTAACTTAGTTTTCCCTTTACAGTCTAGTGAAATCCTAACATTGTTTGCAGCTCAACAAACTAATTTAACTAGCAATAAAATATTCTAAGGAATGAAATAATATTTACCTAACTCGCTTTCAGAATCAACAACTTGGCAATTTTACGTAACACATTTTTTTAATTTTTTTTTTTTTTAACTGCTTCTTCTAAACTCTTTTCAGAGGGGAAAAGATAACTTTTTACTCTTTGAATAAATAAAGAAGTTCTCTCTTAAATATCTAAAAGGATTTTTATTTTCTGAAAAATAAATTCTGTATCAGCTTCAAAAATCATAAAGTATCTCTGATGTTTCATTCTTTTTTTTTTATTTTATTTTACACTTTTAAAAGTCGACACAGATGCAAACAATTACAAATTTTATTTTTAAAAAAATCTTAACGGCTCGACGGCGTCTCAAATGTTTTCACGGTTTTATTTTGTGTGCTTTTTATGCATTTCGTCTTTTGTATTTATCGTTCGTCAAACATTCACAAAATACAAAAGTAATTCAACGTAGCTTATCTGTTACATCAAGAGAATTTTTATCAGATATCAACTTTCACAAGCAGGACTTATGCTTCGTAATTTCTCTTTCTGTCTCATGAATAAAATGAATGCTATGATTGAAATTTTTTTTTTATATACAGTAGCCTATTTTTAATTTCAATTACCCGTGTGTTATCGTAGGGTAATGAAAGTATTGGATTCGATCAAAAAAATAAAAAAAGTTTTTATTTTTTTTTATTTTTCATTTTTCCTCGTTTGAAACGTACCGAGTTCAAAAAAGTTGTATTGAAAAAAATATGTGTCTGTGGTCAGCATAACTCCCGATCGGACTGACCTACGATGTTAAAATTTTGTTCACGGGTTAGTAGTAACCGTGGGACCTGACCTGTCTTAAAAGGTTTTCGTCTGTATTGGGCTTGCGCATAAGATAGCTGCCACTGAAAAAGCTATTGCTATTTTTCAGCTATTGCTAAAAAACAGCTCTTAACGATTTTGTTCAAAATCGCTGTGGCAATGCCTCTTACGGTGTTCTAAACATCCTCACCTTAGAAATTCCTGTAAAAATGCTATAAAGATATAAAAAATTGATAAATGAATGTTTTCAACACCCAGTTTCCTCTGAGCATCGTCCACCAGTGAATATTTCTTCTCCTCCTCTGTTTCACTTACAAGAAAGGATAAAGGTAGAATCACGGGAAAGTTTATCGCCAATTTCGCGGGTTTTTTTATTTATTTTTTTTTATTTTTTTTCTTCTTGCATTTGTAAAAATTATTGCAGTGAAAATAGGAAAACGGAAAATAGCACCATTCCATTTCAAATTTAAATGCAGTGACCATTATCATTGTGTAAATAACTGAAAGTTCTACTCTGTTCTATAAACCCTAGTTCTTCTCCGTATTAATTTAAATTCCGAGCTCACTGTCAGTTTTTTAACTATACCTTCAAATCCAAACTTCCTTCCCGTAATTGTTAAAAATCTGCAGCAACCCTTCCTTTCCGTAAAACAAACGACGGACTTTCAATCCTTCTTGAGAGAGAGAAAATTTACAGCATCATTCTCGCAAGCTGCTTACGTCACGTAGATTGTATTCATTCAGTCCGGGGAAAGAGAAAGGACAGGTCGTAAATTCTTGCTTTAATAAGAGAATCCAAACTCTTGCCGCCCGCGTCGCGCTAATCAACCTTTTGGGATACTATATCTCAGCGAAATATTTTAACAGTTCTTGGCCTTCGCTGGTTTTCGCGGAATCGGCGGAGAAAATAATTTATGGATGTGCACAATCGCAAGGGATTCTCTCTTGTGGAAGAAGTGTGTGTGTGGAGGGGTAGGGGGGGTATCAGGAACAGATGGTGCAATTCTTGATTTTCATTAGCGCTGTTGTGGAATGATTTAGAAGTTTTGTTGTAAAATATAGTTGGCAGACGATGATTTATCGGGCATGAGTTGCGGTGTTCGGAGTTGGTGTTGGGGTATTAGACTTTTCTGTAGAAACTAATTGAAAAGTTGTTGATTATATTAACTCAGGTAAAGTATGACATTCCATTGGGCGAATGTGTTTGCCAAACATCGGCCGTTCGATTTGTTCTGATAATTTCTTTCTCTTCTATCTTTCTAATTTTTTTTTTCCAAATAAATGTTCCGATGAATTTTAAAAACAAATATCAAATAAAAATGAATATGGGGATTTTTACGTTTCAAACGGTTTTAAGGTATTCTTCCGTTATCCAGGCGCAAATGTCGCCAACCAAACACGAGGTGTCGCCAAGCGAAGCAAATGACAAAGCAGTCAACAGAATAAAAGTCGAAAGCGTTCAATTATAAACAAATTAAAAATATTGCTTATGGAAAAAAATATGAAAAATATGAAAAAATATTGCTACAAAAAGAATGCTTATAATAATTGTTTTTTCCAGAATACGGTGATGTCCGTGAGAATTTGTTCGAATGGATCACGAAATTCTACATTATTTGGCGATTTATCGCTTGCGCCCGGAAAACGGAAAAGTACAGTTTTTAATAATCTTGATAGATTTTTCTTTCTTTTTTTGTCAACAGAAAGCGCTATTCAAGATTTACTTTCACATCACATTTACAATACAAAAACAATTTCTGGTCAAATAAAAATGTTACTTTTATATCAGCGTAAACTTGAATCATTTATACTTTCAATTACCTATACGTATACACAGGGTAATAAAAGTATAGTATTCGATTAATAAAAAAAAAAAAACGGTTTTTTTTTTTTCTGTCTATTTCTCCTCGTTTGAAACATCCTGATTTCAAAAAAGTGATCTAGAAAAAATGTCTTGTCTGTGTGTATGTGTCTGTATCAGCATAACTCCCGAGCAAATTGACCTGCGATGTTTAAATGTGGTGTGCGGGTTGGTGGTAGCCATGGGACCTACCATTAAGGTTTTCGTTGAAATCGCGCACTCGCATAAGGTTGCTCTGCCATTGAAAAAATCTTGTTTTTCAATGATTGCTAAATGAAAACGGCTCTAACGATCTTGATCCAAAGGTGTTCTACACATCCCCACCTCCGAAATTTCCGTAAAAATGCTTTAATGGCGTAAAAAGTTGAAAACGAATGCCTTCAACACAGAGTTCTCTTTCTTTGAGCAAACCTCATCAACGACCTTTAGTTTCTCTTCTTCTCAGTATCACTTATAAAAAAAAGGATAATATAAGAATGATCGAAAAGTATATCGCCAAAAGCACCATTTTTGCGAAGTCTTTTTTTTTTCTTTCTTAAAAAAAGACCCATATAAGTATTATCGCAAAAAAAATAGCCAAATTGGCCATTTTTACTAAATGAATGATGGAAATATAAAAACGACAAGTGACACAAATCCATATAGTGTAATTGAATTTTTTATTTTTTTAAATGTATGAAACACGTGGGAAAATGTTTTTCTAAACTCTGTAAATTATTTGACGAGTGCGGTATAAACGTTTTACCTCGTTTGAAAAAGTATTACTTTCCCCACTATACTAAACTCCAACTTAACTTGACATCACTTAGACGGTAGATCGTCACAGTGCTCATAGGCATTTAATCCATTTTGGCGGCGTGAAAGCATAATGTTCGCCAAACCACAACCCTATAGAGGAGAACAAAAGGCTATAAGGTTTGGCGAGAATTATGTCTTCACTCCGCTAAAATGGATTAACTGCCTATGAGCACGGTGAAGATCTATCGTCTAGTGATGTCAAGTTAAGTTGGAGTTTAGTATAGTTGCATAAATAACTATTTATTTTGACCGAAAACAATACTTTCATTGCCCTATGTTTAAACATATGTGTAATTGAAAATAAAACTAGGGAGTGTGGAACATCGCACAACTTTCAATTACACTATAATACTGACGAGGATTTGTGTCATTTACCGTTTGCATATTTTCATCCTCCATTTAGCAAATGTGGCCAGTTTGGCGATATTTTTACGATAATTCTTGTATGTGTCTAAAAAAAAGAAGGGGGGAAAAAAAAAACTCCTCCAAAATGGTGATTTTGGCGATATACTTTCCGATAAACTTTATACTATCCTTTCTTATTAGAGAAATTGAGGAGAGGAGAAAAAACGATCGTTGACGAGGTATGGCTCAAGGAAAGAGAACTCTGTGTTGGAGGCATTTGTTTTTCAACTTTTTACGCCATTAAAGCATTTTTTACTGGAATTTCGGAGGTGGGGATGTTTAGAACACCTTAAGAGGCGATTTTGGACACAATTGTTAGTACTGTTTTTTAGTAATCACTGAAAAACGTGATTTTTTTAAATGGCAGCTACCCTATGCGCGTGCGTGATTTTGACGAAAACCTTATTGGTAGGTCCTTGTGCCATCACCAACCCTCACGCCAAATTTGAACATCGTAGGTCAATTTGTTCGAGACTTATGCTGACCACAGACACACACACATTTATTCTAGATCACTTTTTTTGAAATCAGGATGTTCCAAAACGTGGAGAGATGCAAAAAAAACACTCTCTCTCTCTCTTCCCCCCCCCCCCTTTTGATACCGAATGCTATACTTTCATTACCCTCTGCATACATGTGGGTAATTGAAAGTTAAAAAAAGAAAAGAAATTTGACATTATTTTGAAATTGCTGAGATAGACGAACAATTTTAGAACACGAGACTCCTCAAATATTAGCCAACTAGAACGAATATTTGAGATCGGCTTTTTTTTTTCTCCTCGGATATGTGGCAATCAGCATCCAATTCGTGTCTGCCTCATTTTATCCGCAAATTGGGGAAAAAAGTCTGTGAAATAGCTGACGTCTGGTATCTGTGACATTTGATGATCGGAAAGAATTAACTCATCCGACGACAGGATTTTAATGACGCAAGAGTCTTGCTCTTCCATCCACCAATATAGCTAGCTCCTCTTTCTAACACGGGATCTTACTGAAAATCGATAGTTTTTGAAATTATATAAACCGTAAAACGACAGACGGAAGACATAGTGGCCGAAGTACCTGAAAAATCTAGAAAATGTCAGGGAATTTTTTTTTTAATTTCGCAAATATCAGGGAATTTTTCTATTTGCTCTGAAAATTACGTTTTCCGGTATTTCGGCGCTATTTTCCCGGAGAATTGCGGTAATCCACTGATCTCTACTACAACTTCTGGATAGCGCATGCTTGGTTACTGACTTGAAGAAGGCTTAATAATCACCATAGAGATCTATACCAACAACTTCCCCCCAAAACTAGTTCAAATTTGTTTGTAACTATGGGCAACCTATTTCAAAGCATTATGAGGGGAAGTATTCATATGGCATCATGTGCTTGCACAACCAGAAACCGCTAAGAAGCGATCCAGAAGTTGTAGTAGAGAGCAGTGCGGTAATCAGTAAAAGTTTCATGTTTCGGTATAATTTAAAATTTTCATTACTGACAAAACTATTTAAAAAAAAAAAAAAAAATGACATATTTTCTCTTTGGCATAAGCGTTCTGTTAGATCTACACTTCTCGAAAAATTGAGGAAATTTGTAAACACTTTGCCTGTGAAATCTGGGAATTTTTTAGAAATCTATTAGGAGAATTTTTTTTTTCCTGAGTTTTGTGGCCACTCTGTAAGGATGAGACAAGTAATATGTAAGGAAGACAGGTACGAAATTTTAAACACACCAGGTTTGCAATATTGGTTACGATATTGAAATGTAGTAATAACTAGGGGTGTGGAGCATCGCACAACTTTCAATTACACTCTGATACTGATGTGGATTTGTATCATTTGTATATTTTCATCCTTCATTTAATAAAAATGGACAGTTTGGTGGGGGGAAAGACTCCGCTATTATGATGATTTTGGCGATATACATTTCTATAATTCTTATATTATCTTTTCTTATAAGTGAAACTGAGGTGAGAAGAAAAAAATGTCGTTGATGAGGTATGTTCAAGGAAAGAGAACTTAAAGGCATTCATTTTCCAACTTTTTACGCCATTAAAACATTTTTACGGGAATTTCGGAGGTAGTTTAGAACACCGTAAGAGGCATTACCACAGCCATTTTTATCAAAATCGTTAGAGCCGTTTTTTTGCAATTACTGAAAAAACATGATTTTTTCAATGGAAGCTACCATATGCTCATGCGCGATTTTGACGAAAACCTTAATGGTAGGTCTTTGTGCCATCACCAACCCGCACACCAAATTTGAACATCTTAGGTCAATTTGTTCGGAAGTTATGCTGACCACGTACACACAACACACAGACAGATATTTTTTCTAAATCACCTTTTTTTAATCAGGTTGTTCCCAAACGTGGAAAAATGCAATAAAAAAAATACTATACTTTTATTACTCTATGTATATATATGGGTAATTGAAAATAAAAATTGTTGTACAATCATTCAGGGGTCGCATTCAAACTAAAATTCCTAACAAAACAAAAATTTAATAAATTAAATTTTTGTTTCTCTTAAATATTGTAAATTTTTCCCATAATTGCTTTAAAAAAAATTAATAATATATATAAAAAAATTTAAAAAAAAAAAAAAAAAATTAAAAAAAAAATTTAATTACTGACCGGAGTGACTACAGAACCTGTAAAATCCGCGAAATGTCTTTCACTTGCAGCGTTACTTACTCAACGCGACGTTGAATTGACTGGATCACGTTCCATAATGAATCTACGCCCCAATTATCTTTTTATTTATTCCGATTAAGCAATTTCGGTAAACAGGAAAGAGTTTTAAAAAAAATGATCGGTTAAAATTTAACTGATGGCTGCGTTACAGAAAGAGTTAGTCAGTGATCAGGGTTAACTCTTAAAGTAATCCCGAATATATTGTTGCGTGGACGGGTTCGAAAGATTTGAAGCCAAAGCAGATCAAAACTTGCAAAAATTTATTCCAAAATAACTCTTCACAGTTCTCTTACAGCTCCAGAAGTTCTCGTTCTAGTAGACGCAATACAGCTCTTTTCACATTGATAGAGCACAAAACAGCAGTTAAAAACTTGACAACAACTGCTAAATCGCCGCAAAAGACATTGCAATACAGTTCGCTCAGTATCTCCAGTCAACTAATTCAGTGACTCAAAATCCAAGAACTGAACTAACCCTACTCACGGCCGTCTTTAAATAGGAGTGGTGAATCTTCACTAACCTTCCAGAGAGAGAAATTTGGAGAACTTTCCAGATCGTAGTCGAAAAGTCCTATACATGTACCGAAAATGTTGCCAAATGGTTGCCAAGTTTAACGATTTCTCGCCAAATTAGTCGCCAAAACCGTCGCCTACTTGACTCTATCTCGCCAATTTGGCGAGATTCCCATTTCCATAATGTTAAATGCCCTGCCCCTTGAAACTCGCTTCCCAGAGTTACCTCTGTAAAACCCGTTATCAAGCATCAAGGGACTCATTGCAGGGAAACAAATTAACGACGAACTATTGCACTGCCTTATGCGAAATGTACAGAAATTTATCTATTTACAAAATTAACACTACGAAATATTTACAAATATACAAAAATTCGTAACATTATCCAGACTCTCCTTTAAAAGCCAACTTCATCGATTTTTTGTTCAAGAGTGATGGGGAAGCTGTTCATTTATTACAGAATATATTGTTCTTTTTTATTTTATTTTGTTGTTTGACTGATGGTTCAGTTTATGTATGTGGACAGAGAGAGGAAATGATGTACCCGGGACCAGAAATGCTATCCGTCTTCCTTTTGCGTTGTTTTTTAGAGTGTGCTTTTTTTTTTTTTGGTCATTGTGGATGAGTATAGAGATGTTTACCTCTGCGCGTTGTTTTTGTGTCGTCAATTTATATTTACTGTTTGTTGCTTCTTGCGTCTTTTATAGATGGATATTTTTGTTGTTTGATAAATGACAAAAAAAGCGAAATACGTGAAGGTTTCAGATTCGTAGAGTACCGAACCCCTTTAAAGTCGATTTTGAGAAAATTGTTTCCGATGTTAGCAAATTTAATTCACCGTCGAATTTTTTTTAAATATGTAGTTTTTCAGTGGATGAATACTGATTTAAAAACTCGGTTTATTCACAGATTTTTTTTTTTTTTTGCCGCCAAATCGATTTTAGCAGATATAAGTAAGGAAAAGCTAGAACATGGCAGTCACTGTCACGAAACGGCTGCTTCTACATACATTTGTTTTTATTCTCACGTTAGGTTCATGTTAAAAGCATTTACAATTTGGTGACATGAAATTTATTGACCTGTCCCAAGGTTGTTAAGGTTAGCAAAAACTTTCAATTTCGAGTTATTCGTACGAACAAAAAAGTTGCCAAGTTTAGTACAAATTTGGCGGGAAGATTCACCAAATATCCAAGTTTAATCCATTATCACTATTGTCTGCCAAGATATGTACTGCCTAAAAAGTTGCCATAGAAACAATCATCCAGGTTTTGAATTTCTAAACTGTTTCGACTGGAAGTTTTAAGGAGCTGTTAAGTTTTTTTTCCGTGTCCAAAAATACTGCTACATCAGCGTAACACTCGGCAAAACGACTTAAATCTCGACAATGCCGAAAGTATTGGTGAATTTCAAGAGTTATTGGCAAAAAATATTGAGGAAAGAGATTTCGCGTAGGTCTTTTCCGTAATACAGTCAAGTCCCGTTAACGCGAAATCGCTTAACATCAAATCAAGTTTAATGCGAAGTAAAAGAAGGTCTCCGTACTTCAAACTTAACGTTAATTTATTTGTTTAACATAAAATTCGCCTGTTAAAGAAAACGATTTCGGTGTTCGCGTTAACTTCGCGTTAAGGGGGTCCAGTATCAAAATTTCGTCAAAAATCAATTTTTTTTTTTTATTTATTCAAAAAAATAGTTCATACATTCCTTAAGAAAATTATATTTTTATCTTATTCTTCCGATAATTAGAACGCCACGACATTACCTGTTATTTAAACATCACTAATGAACGTAAAGCCTTGAAACGTCTGCTTAAAGTGCGTTTTTTTTCGGAGACTAGTGAATTTCACAGATGTTGCAAATTCAAATCGATATATCTCCAGAACCATTAACAGTTGGCTATTCAAATTTTCGAAGCATTTAATTTGTATAGTTTTAAACATTTTGTCTTCGCAGAATTTTTTTTTTTTTTTTAATTCTGTTTTAAAATATAACATTTAGCGTAAAAGATAACATAAAAAAATCGAAAATTTCAGTATTTTAACTTTGAGAATTTTTTTTTTATTATTTTTTCTAATTCACCCATCAAAATGCTGTGAAAAATTTTTTTTTTATGTAATTGTGTATTACAGAAAGCTTTCAATTTGGGGGAAAAAACGAAAAAATTCTGGCACGCTAACGTCAGTTATTATGGATTTTTCTTGGTTTTTAATTTTTTTAAAAATAAATAAACACAATATTTAAAAAAAAACGTTATCTCAAAGACCTACAAATAGTATCTAATACATAAGAAACTATTTAGTATCGTGTAAATAGTATCTTATACTTAAGATACTATTTTGACATTAAATATTTATAAAGTTTTTATTTTTGTGACCGGACCCACTTAACGAGGTTTGTCTGTACCTAAAAACTACGGAAAATCCATAAAAAAGTCGGCATCTCTGTATCATGCTACTCACTTGCAAGTAAGCCTCATAAACTAAATTTATATATTCTTCCGACGTTTACCTCAAACCTAGTAGACTGCAAGTTTTGGACCCCATCGAACATCATTCTGAATTTTTTATAGAAATTAGAGAAAAGTGAGTAGATTACGAATCCATTGGTCTGCCGTGGCAAAAATGGACGAAACTGGTCAAAAATCGACTTTTAATAAGTTGAACCAAATCCAATTGCCAAATGAGCCATAACTTGCCAAATAATGAGCTTTTTTTTTTTTTTTTGGTAACCCTCAATCTTTAATTATCAATTAAGAAGGTTGCAGACGATTCAGATATCTGGCGACGGGCTACTTGCATGTATTAAAAGGGAGCCAAGTTGGCAATAAAAATTACGTCACAGATGACGTAACTGATGTCGCCAATTTGGCTTACTTTTAAAAGATACAAATTTTCCAAGCCAGAGATCAGAAATCGTTTGCGCTTTTTCTCATTGAAAATCAAAGTGCAGGGTTGCCAGACGAAAAAGTTTGTTTTCTTTTTGGCAAGTTATGGCATATTTGGCAATCGGAATTTAGTTCAGCTCATTCCAAGTCGATTTTGGATCAGTTTCGGCCATTTTTGCCACGGCAGACCAGTGGATTCCTAATCTACTCACTTTTCTCCAATTTGTCTAAAAAATTCAGAATGATGTTCGATGGGGTCCAAAAATTGCAGTCGCCTCTCGGACTACAGCCGCACTGCTGCTCAATTTATGAATGCAATTTCTGCACTTCATTGCGATTGCAGATACTACTGATTAAACCTATGTAAACTAGGGGTGTGGAACATCGCGCAACTTTCAATCGCACTCTATAAAAATTGGTCATTGCAGTGAAATTTGACATTGTGTGACATACCTTCTTCTTATTTTCTCTCATTTGAATAAAAATGGCCAGTTGGGCGATATTTTTGTCAAGGATTCTTACAAAAAAAATTACGCCAAAATGGCAAAAAGTGTGACTTTTAATCGTTCGACGTTACATTGTCCTTGCTTGTGCAGTGCTTGAAACGTAGAAAAATCAATCGTTGACGGCCGAGCTCAAGGGCGGAGAGCTTTGTGTTACTCTTTTCATGCTTTTTTATGGGAATTTCGGAGTTGTGAATGCTTAGAACACCTTAAGAGGCACTACCACAGCGATTTTGACCAAAATCGTTATAGCCGTTTTTTAGCAATTACTGAAAAACGTGATTTTTTTCAATGGCAGCTAGCTACCTTATGCGCATGCGCGATTTTGACAAAAACCTTAATGGTTAGGTCACCACTAACCCCCCACACCAAATTTGAACTATGTAGGTCAATTTTTTCGGGAGTTATGCTGACTACGTACGCACATACAGACATTTTTTCTAGATCACTTTTTTGAAATCAGGATGTTTCAGAACGTAGAGAAATGCAAAAAAAATAATAATAAAAAAAAAATGACCGAATGCTATACTTTCATTACCCTATGTATACATATGGGCGATTGAAAGTCAAAAGACAGTTCCAAGCGATAATTTCTGTTAGAAATAATTCCATGTCACACATATTAACAATGTTTGTAACTTTATTAATCGCAATATATTTCATTGTTTCGTGGTGCTAATTTCTTCTTCTTTTTTTCAGGTGAGTACTTGGCGTGATGTTCTTTAGTTTTTTGGCATTATGGTGAGTTCTATTTACTCGTACTGTGTTCTTTTTCAGGTAAAATTCTCTTTTCGAGACAGAAATAAATAGCCCTGAATGACTTTTTCTTCCTAAAAGATTTAATATCAACTTGCATGCAAACGATCAGAGGGTGACTTGGTACCACTTGTTTTCACGCAAAAAAATAATAAAAATATGATATTTTCTAATTTTTGCGTGTTTATAATCTTTGAAACCTTCTCCTTACTCTTGTAAGTTTTTGAGCTGATCCGATTACTGCAATAGCAGAAAAACCATATTCTTATGGAGAATTTAACATTGCTGCAATAACTCCTTTCATGTTTCGAAACGCTTTTTTCTCAGTTCGTGATTTTTGAAATTCCCAGCTTACTCAAAATGCTAAAACTTCAGCAAATATGAATGAAATAACTTGAAAAAAATGTTTATGTCATTCTTAATATCTATTTGACAAAAAAAAAAAAAAAACATTTTGCCCCAACAGACGATTCGGTTAAAAAAAAAATCGATTTTTCTCCACGTTTTGGAACACACTGATTTCAAAAAAGTTGTTTAGAAGAAATGTCTGTCTGTGTGTACGTGGTCAGCATAACTCCCGAACAAATTGACTTACGGTGTTCAAATTTGGTGTGCGGGTTGCTGGTGGCCATGGGACCTACGGTTCAGGTTTTCGTCAAAGTCGCATATACCGTTGAAATCATGAAAAACATGTTTTTCAGCAATTGCTAAAAAATGGCTCTAACGATTTTTATCAAAATTTCTCTGCTAATGCCTCTTAAGGTGTTCTAAACATCTCCATCTTTGAAATTCCCATAGAAATGCGCTAAAAGCATAAAATGTTGAAAACCCAGTGCTTTTAAAACCAAGTTCTCTACCCTTGAGCATCGCCCATCAACGATTGAATTTTATCTGTTTCACGCACAAAAAAATGACAATGTAATGTTTATCGAATAGCATCACCAATTTTGCAATTTTGGCGGGTTTTTTTTCCTTCTTTTTTTTTTTTTTTTTTTTTTTTTTTTTTTTTCTGTCGTCCATTTTAAAATTTCTAGCCAAAACTATCGCCAAACTGACCATTTTTATTTAAATAAGTGAAAATATGAAAATGCTAAATAACACCCCTTATCAAATTGGAATGCAGTGACCAATATTCTAATGTAATTAAAAGTTGCCCGATGTTCCACACCCCTAGGTTTTTTCCAAACCTGTTTGAATTCGTTACTATAGTTGCGAATCGTGTATACCGAGTGGACCGAATTTTTTTCGACCGAACGGAGCTCGCCAGAATTTACTCGTTAGAAAAACGCTCATCAGAACAGGTTTTCATCAGAATGAATTTGGTCATACATAAAATGGTTAGAATGTTATTTCATTAGAATAGTTTGGACAGAATGGAAGTCACCAGAAGTTTTTTGGTCAGAAGTCTTTTCATTAGAAACTATTCGTTAGAATCTTACAAATTTGGCGAAACTTAAAAGCTCGGAGGAGGTTTGGTGGTAAAAGTGGTTAGTGGGGGTTTAGTCGTGACCTTCAATGACGTCTCAGAGGTCAGGGTTTAGTCAGCAGAGTGTTTTATTTCGGTAGTGTTATTTTACATTCAGATTTTCAATTCGCCTTACTTTTCCTTTCGCACAGTCACGTTATTTTATTCTTGAATACTAACACATTTTTGTACGCATTCATGTTTTTCGGCATGCGTCAAGTTCGTATTCATTCAGGAAATATCATTTTAAATACAATGATCGTTTTATACTTTGCTTTTATTTGTGTTCCCTGTTATCATTTTGTGCGTAAAATACTGGAAATATAATGATGCGAAAATAAAGTCATTCTTGATCTCTTTTGCAAGTGTAATAATATAATAGTTTCGATTAGAATTCAAATGAAGATACCATTATATTTAATATATTTAACATAAAACATTACAACATTACGAAAAAATTTTCATGACTTTAAATCCATAATTATGTCTTGGATATTATTTATATATTGTATCTTACAAAGCAAACATTATTTGATTATAAATATAATGAAACACTTTATATTATAAGGAGTTGTAAACAAAATTTACAAACATTTACCAATTTGATATATATTTCAAATAATTATAAATTTTATTTACTATTTTTACTTGAAATTAATGGTAATTTGTACGATTATAACTTTAGTTATTAAATACAAATGAAAAAATATTATTTTATTAAAAGTGTTTGAAGTTTTTAATATTTTAAAATCTTTCTAATGCAACCATTGGATATAAAATTATTAAAAAAAAAAAAAAAAAAAAAAAGCATACCAACATTTTATGGTATCGAGTATGTTATATAGAACCAAACTTTTGAAACTTTTTTGATCTTTTACTAGCTTATTATTTTTGAAATTACACTTTCCAAAACTTTTTTTTTCGTTGCGCATAGATAACAAATACTCCTCAGTATTTAAAACTATTAAATTATTTATCCAAAAATATAAAAGTTTAAAACATTTTTAACGATTTTAGAATTTTTACTTTTTTATTTTTCAGTTTTTTTAAATACATATATATAACGATTTCTCCCCAAAGAGGCATAAAAAAAATTGAGAAAAAAAAAAAAGTGGCATGAATAAAAAAACTTGAATGCATATATCTATTTAGTGTATATTTATATTGTTGGGGGAAAAAAGTTGGATAAATAAAACTATTTTAAATATAAAACACAAATGTCGATAAATTAAGAATTAATAATAATTCAGTGTTGGTCTAAAATAACTTTGTAGTGGAGCAGCATAGACACATCTGTATGTAACATATTGAAATGCAAAATGTACAGTGGGGGCATATGTAAAAGAATGGAGAACCATTAGTGTGCAGTTATACAAATGAATTTACATTAAAAATCACGCAACTCATAGAGTTCACTTGGCTAGCCATTGACTTTTAGTGTGAGATATGATATCCTTTGTCATCAGTGGCAATGTATTCTCATACTTAACATGAATTTCTTGATGATTTCTAGTGACTAAATTGCTCACCCCACATTTTAAATTGTTTGCAAGTGATGGAAAGTTCCCAATACATTAAATCTTTACACAATGCATAATGTAGAAACAAGCGGCCCACGCATGTTTCATGAAGTTTAGATTAGAGGAGTAATCTAGCTTAGTTATAGGGGCGATATTCATATTTTTAATCGTTTATCCAAAGCAAAAGTGGGATAAAATTTGCCATAAGTGTTAATAAACACGATTTAGAAACTGATGTTACACAATCAAAGACTTGTCTAGATCAAGTTAACTTAGTTATAGTGAAAAAGTGGGATTTAATTATCTTTTATGATCTTGGGGAGCTTTTTAAATAAATACAACGTATTGAACATAAAGACAAAAACTCGTTTTCATCAAATCTTTTTTCTTGAATTGGAATTTACCTTGAAATATCATATTCTCACCTTTCTACAAATCCTTTGAAGTCCAATATTATTTCATGAGACTGAAAAAATAAGTTTCAGTACACAGTATCTGATGTTAAAAAGATTTGGTCTTTAGGTGCAATAAAGTTAAATTGGTTCAATAAGCTCCTCAAGAGAACAAAAAATAATTAATTCAACTTTTTCACTTTAATTACGTTAACTTAATCTCTACAAGTCTTTAATGGTGAAATATCAGTTTCTAAATCGTGTTTATTGATACTTATGGCATATTTTATCCCGCTTTTGCTTTGGATAAACGATTAAAAAATATGAATATCGCCCCTATAAGTAAGCCAGATCACTCCTCTAATCCAAATGTCATCAAACGTGTGGAATGCTTCTAGATAATGCATTGTGTAAAGATTGAATGCATTGGGAACTTTACATCACTTGCAAATAGTTCAAAATGTGGGACGAACAATTTATCCACTAGAATTCATCAAGAAACTCACGTTAAGTATGAGAATACAGTGCAAGTAGGCACTGATGACAGAGGATATCATATCTCACACTAAAAAACAACGGCTAGTCAAGTCAACTTAATGAGTTGCGTGATTTTTAATGCAAATGCATCTGTATTAGGGCACACTAATGGTACTCCATTCTTTTGCCTATTTCCACACTGTACACTTTGCATTTCAATTTGCGGCTGAGTTGTTTTACTTATCGATATGTTACATAAAGGTGTCTCTTTGATGTGAATTTCATGTATTTATGCTCCTGCACTGAGAAATTATTAGAGAAAAACTTAATTATCCTTAATTTATAGACATGAGTGTAGTTAAAACGCCTGGACATTCTTAATGTTGTCGAAATTAGAAAGCCGTGTGAATAAGATATGCGTTTTTGAAGTTTAGTTACAGTTAACAACTATGTTTAAGGAAAAATAAGTAAAAAAATATATACTTTTAAGAGTATAAATACTTTTGTATCAGTTTTATTAATTAGTAAGAAATGTTGGAATATTATCTTTAAGTTATGAAACAGAATTTGATTTTTTTTAAGGTATCGGACACATTTAATGTAATTTTTATTCTATATTGTAATAAATATTTCTCTACTCTTAGACTTTAGTTACGTGCTGCTTCCAAAATATTAATACATCCTATCATGATGTAGAATTTGTAAATCGGCCTTTGTTACAGTTATTGGCTAATCTCGTCCAAAGCTGGATAAAGTATAATGGAAGTTTTGAAATGTTGATGCACTATTTCAAAATTGAAATATTTCATTTATAAGATTGTATGGAAGAAAAAAATACATGTTTTTGACATATTTATTTAAAAGAAAAACATAAAAAATTATCGTGTTATTTGGAACGATGTTCGAGTTTTGGTTAAATTTGTCCAATTTTCGAGAAACCTTGGTTACGACATTTTCCAATTGCTGTGTTACCTGAGATTGCTAAATATGAAACAAATATTTAATTTTCTCATTTAGATATTGTAGTTAAGGAAAATTGCTCTTTTTTCCTTCCGTGGTAGTGACAGAATTAAATACAATTTTTAGTTCAAGCTTACAAATTTATAATCAGTAGAATAATTTTTGTTTAGATTCAAAGCAAAGATTGGCGGCTTAGAAAAGTGGTATAGGGAGATTTAACATGTACTTTGTGAAGTAATAGTACAAGACAAGAAGTTTGCCCTGAATATGTACAAAAATCAGGAGGTCTGACTGACTCCTTATTTCGTCTTTACTTTTATTTTTCTATATTTTATCCTTCTCTTTATGCCCTATTAATAAGGATTTTTCAAAAGTGGCTTAACATTCGAATTCCTTCTTAACAAGAGGAAATATATCGTGAAGCTGTGTGAGGATGAACTTTTCTACAAACTAAAAATTTTCATTCTAAAAACTGTTAAGCAAAAGACTAGTTTCTTAGAACATGACAGTTCAAATTACTTCCGATAAATATTTTAGAATTTTTTTTTTTATACTAAAAGAAACTAAGGGTGTGGAACATCGCACAACTTTCAATTGCACTATAATACTGAATATAATACTGAAGTGGATTTGCGTCATTTACAGTTATTATATTTTCATCATTCATTTAGAAAAATTGCCAGTTTACTGATATTTTTTGCGTTAATTCTTGTATGGGTCTTAAAAAAAAAAAAAAAAAAAAAAAAAATATCCAAAATGGTGATTTTAGCTATATACTTTTCGATAATCCTTATATTTATTATAAGTGATCTAAACATCCCCACTACCGAAATTTCTTTTTAGAAATACGATAAAGACGTAAAAAGATGAAAAACGAATGTCTTTAACATAGACTCTTCTCTCGAGTATTCATCAGGACTATCAGTGACTGTTTCTTCTCTGTTTTACTTACGAGACAGGATAATGTAATATTTATCGAAAAGCATATCTCCAAATTCACTACTTTGGGATGTGGGGGGGGGGGGGGTAAAATATTTCTATAGCCAAGCTACATATTTCTTTAAAAAAATTAATGAAAATATGAAAACGGCGTTTTACACCAATTTATGGCAAATATAAATGCAGTGTTCAGTGTTAAGCGCAATTGAAAGTTGTGCGATGTCCAAAACCCCTAGTTTTTCTATATGATAGTTGCCTCACGCATTGCAGACACCCTTCATTTTGTATAGGTTCCAGCTTTTGATGCTTTGTGAACAAGGCTCGCTATGCTTGCTCAAAGCTTCATTTCTACGCAAAATCAAGCTTTCTTCATTCAGTAAAAGTTTCATTGCAACGAATACACAGGCTCGCTTCGCTCACGGAAAAACCTTTAGTACGTAAACACAAGCTCAAGCGCTATGCAAGCACAGCTTCTTTTTGCTGGCAGAAAGGTTCATTGCTGTGCAAGCATGTGCTTGATTCGTTCTCTAAAAAGTCAATTGTTTTATTCAATTGCTTATCATAACCTCTTCCTCACCCTCACCATCTAGAAAAAAAAACTTTTCTCCGTTTATACAACCTACCTTACCCCTATGAGAATATTTTAACATTCTGTTGTGAAAAGCAAAATTAGAAGGTCAAAACTGCTTATGTTTGAATTTTAAGAGTTTTAAGCTTGCTGGAAGTCAATTATTAAAGAAACTATAAGAAGAAAAAAAAAAGAAAGGGAAAAAAAAAAAAAAAAAAGGAAAAAAAAAAAACTTATTTAAAAAAACTAACAAAAATGTAAACATTATGTTTGTCAAAAGTACAACTAGAAGACCATTACTGTATATGTTCAAAATTCCAGAGCAGTACTCCCATTAGAAATTACTTTATAAAAAACACATTTTTAAAAAACTCATTAAAATTTTAACATTCTGTTTGCCAAAGGCACATTAAAAAGGCAAAAGCTACTTATGTTTACATTTTCAAAGTCTACTCATATTGGATTTCGCCTAGGGTAATGCTAGGTATGATATATTATCTCATTTCAGATATAATTTTCTAATAAACATATATGTATATCTAGTTGTATACCTGGACATTCTTTATTTTGCAATTTAGATTTTTAGTTTTTGCAACAAACTATTAATGGCTTATGAAAATCAAGTTCACTTAAGGGAACTATACACTGTTAAAAATTTTGTTCCACCTTGCACCAAAAATTGGTTCCCATTTAGCTGCCACCAACATTTGGTGCTTAGTTTCACAATTTAATGGTTCAACCTCGGACCATAAGCACCATTAAATCGCGAAACTAAGCACCAAATGTTGGTGGCAGCTGAATGGGAACCAAATTTTGGTGCATGGTGGACAAATTTTTTTAACAGTGTAAATAGTAGAGACAGAACATTTGATACAATTAAACTATTTATTAGAGCAATACATTTATTAAAATTAATGAATAAAAATGTGTTGATTATAAAAATTATTGAATTTCTTTTATTAATTATTAAAACTAATAACTTAATTATTGGCATTATTTTATTATTAACATTAATTAATAACATTTGATTATAATTATATCGAAAAGTTGGACCGACATAAATCTAAAATCACCGGGCCGATTTTATGTCCCAATAGGCCCCTGGTTAAGTAACACCTCAAAAATCATGATACACACATTAAACGTCATTTACGTTTAAAGTATATAATGTGTGTCATATTAATTAAACATTTTGTACAAAATTTCTAAACACCTAAATTTCAACAACCGAAAAATCAGCTCCATACCGCCACTGGTCTTGGAGAAAACTGAAGTTTCAATTTAGAATGAATCTTGCTTAATTTTTTGGCAAAGATAAAAATAATATATACAATTTTCAGGTTATTCAACGAGGATTTTTTTTTTTTTATACTACGAAAGTGAAGTTAAGTAAAAATGAAGGTTTTGAACCAGCATAAAATTCTGTTGAAAAATATTTCTATTGTTCATTTTACTAAATTATGGCAATTAATGTCGAGTAGAGCTCCATAAATGGTGTTAAATTTCATATATTAAAAATGCAATTCCGTAATAGTGCATGCCACAGAGACACTGGAAAGCAGAAGGCACTACCGTATTTATTTCAACAAAATAATCATTGAAAAGGTGAAAAAGATTTATAGTGTGGAGTTAAAACTTTTGACAACAAAAATTGATATGCTTTAAAAAAAAAATGTATTTGGACTTTTTAACTAATATTTTTATGAAACATAATGCTTAATTCCATCTTGAAAAGCAATAATTATTTTAGCATAAGTCTTTTTTTTTTTTAAGTTATCAAATAAAGCTTAATGATGGGAAATTTAGAAAAAGAATCGGAATAAAAGTTACCCACAATATTAAAAATAATATTACCCTATCGTTTAAAAAATATCTAAATATATAAATAGATTTTTTTTATAAAATGGTATTAATAGTTAGAGATTTTTTTTTTTTTAATTTATATATTTTATTTTTCTTTCGTTAATAAAAATATCTCTATATTGTATTAAAAAGAATAATTCTGACTCAGAGAATAAACCCATAAATTAGCTTTAATTTTTACAATTAATATTGAGCTTATTCCAGAAAGTTAATAAAATATCATGTGGGTAACTTATGTTCAGATTTTTTTTCTCAATTTCTTCTCGTTACGTTTCAAATTTTATAATTTTTAAAAAAATATACTTATGCTTACAATAATTATTATTTATCAAGAATTAATTAAATATTGTGCCGTATTAAAATATCAAATAAAAATAGAAAATACATTTTATTTTAAAGCATATCGAAAATTACACCAAAAGGCTGTTTTTGTTGATGTCAAAAGGTTTAAACTCCCCTTATAATACTATCTAAATTTTCTGGCGTTTTCCATTCTCAAATAGCTTTGGCCCGGCGTTGTCAATTGACAATACCAGTCTATTTGCAATATTACAAATTGGCATTGGCACAACCGTCCCGTTGCGAATCGTGAGTATGCCCCCTTACACGTCTATCTTCGATTATGTAATTGTGTTTACACACGAAACATAGGAAATAAATTGTGTTTCAGATAAACTAGATTAGTCAAAATACTTTTAAAAACTATTTCAAAAGTGGATCCACATATTTCAAGTTAGGATCATACCCTTTAAAGAAGGGAAAGAGATTTTTTTTCCCCCCACAAATGAGCAACATTCAATTTCTCAAGATCGAAATAATACTGTAAATTTGAATATTCTCTCCCCTCTCTAAGAACAAAATCCTCAGGTACTATTGTTTATATGTAGATTGAGTTTTAGAGCTAAAAATTATGGTATGCCTTATTATAGAGCTGAATATGTTGTCACTAGTTCATAATGTTAGTGAGTTAGTTGAAAATAATTTATCTTGTAAAACAAAAAGATCACCTCGAAACTAAAACTAAAGATATTAATACTTAATACTTATATTAATTTATATATTATATTAATACTTATATTTGTTTCTGCTTATAAACAGTATTATAGTTTGGTTTAACGCTAAAGTGGAGCCATTTCAATTTTAGTTTTACTTCCAAAAATTAGAAATTTCAAAATGTAGTAAAAGTTAATTATACATTAATTAACAATACAATTAATAAATACTTTTATTGATAATTTCTACTTTTACACGAAAATTGCCTTGATTTCAGTCGCCAAAGAGATGTCTAACGCTCATTCTCCCCAATCGAAATTCTTAGCGACGGCTCTGCGGCCTTATCGTCATCGGGAATCAACCGTAGACTATGACACGAATTGAACACAATGACCACTGGCTCAACAAAATATTCCTAAAGAGGATGTGTAGGTTAATATACATTCCTTTATTTTTGAACAGAAAAACAGTCACACTCATTTATCGCCAAATGTGGGAGAAAGGAAAATTTCCATTGCCTTTCTAAGCTCTTTGCACTCTAACCAAAAAATTTCGAGCGAGAAAAATTCTAATGACAATAATTCTAACCAATTTCATTCTAATCGCGTTTATTAGGTCGAAATTAATTCTGTCCAATATTATTCTGTCGAAATTCCGTTCTGATGAGTACGATTCTAACGAGTTTTTTCTGGCGAGTTTTTTTCGGTCGAAAAAAATTCGGTCCGTTCGGATGTAGCCGTTGCGAATTCTGAGTAGACAACAATTTGTGAGTAAATTTGATACTAACCTGATTAAATGACAAAACTCATCACTTTGTAGTTTGCTCCTATCGATAGAAATATATCGCAATAATTGCATCGCTTCACCCTCACGGCAGAATTTATTCTCCCGCATTCTTTGTCTTTCGCAAAACAATTATTTTGCGGTGTGCAGACGACTTTTTAAAATCGTTTGGGAAAAATATGAAACTTCTCAACCCGACCCACGATAAGGGTCGCGTAACCGAATACCGCATGTTTAGTCTACGAGCACTTTCATTTCGCCTCGCTGTGCTGGTAAACTGTTGAGTTGTTTTTTGCTCTTTGCCTGAACCTGAATAGTCTGGAAGGCGACTGCTGCATTTTACGTACCCCATCGAACATCATTCTGACTTATTTTTTTCATTATAAAATATAGAGAAAAGTTGATAGATTACAAATCCACTGGTCTGCCGTGGCAAAAATGGACGAAATTAATCAAAATTTGACTGTGAGTGAGTTGAACTAAATCCGATTGCCAAATAAGCAATAACTAGCCAAATAGCTAGCATTCTTTTTTTTCTATTTGGTAACTCATTACTTTTTAATTTTCAATTAAGAAGGTTGCAGACGATTCAGATATCTGGCGACGGCTTACTTGCATCTTTTAGAAGGGAGCCAAATTGGCAATAAATATTGCGTCATGGATGGCGCAACTGATGCCGCCAATTTGGCTTATTTTTTAATTATGCAAGTAAGCCAGAGATCAAAAATCGTCTGCGGCCTTCCTCATTGAAGTGCGGTGGGTTACCAGATGAAAAAGTGTGCTCACTTTTTGGCAAGTTATGACATATTTCGCAATCAGATATAGTCCAACTCATTCAAAGTCGATTTTTGATTAGTTTCGGCCATTTTTGCCTCGGCAGACCAGTGGATTCGCTATCTACTCACTTTTCTCTACATTCTATATATATATAAAAACAATTCAGAATTATGTTTGATGGGGTACCAAAATTTACAGTCGTCTCTCAGTTTGGGACTTTAATATTAGGCATGTTAAACAAATGGTGGTGATTGAATGACAATACTCCAAAAAAGTGGAGAAATTGAAACTGTTTTGTCGCCAAGTCTACTTTTCAAAAATATAAACTAAGAAGAAGTGTACCATCTCGATCCCTACCCAAAATCTATTGCCCATGCCTAATATATAATGGTAATGAACCTATATTTTAAGGACTGCAGGTTTGAAAATCTTCGGCATTTACTGGGATTTCCGCTTTTGCTACAATTTTATTGTTTTTAGTGAACTTTATAGAGCTTTATCAGACTAAATTTCATTAAAAATTCCCTCAGATAAAATTTCTGGCTGTACCACTGTTCTGTACACACGTTAATACACAAATATATTCTTATTCAGCTTTTTTTTATAGTTCAAAATAACGCTGCGTATATTTTCATCTTTTTTTTTTTTTTCTACTTTCAATTACCCGTATGTATGCATAGGGTAATGAAAGTATAGCAAAAGTGCTTTAATTTTCCAGGCAAATCATTTCTTTGCTGGCTATAGCAATATCAGATTCTGACTTGGATATTTAGAGACAAGTTTTATTGCCATGTCTTTCGAAGACTTTTTGACATTTTTTTTAATGGATTTTTTTTTTTTTTTTTTGGTCTGATGTGGCGGCCCGTGGTTGAAAATGTTAATGCAGCCGCCAGAAACATCAGTCTTCCGAACAACCTCTGCCGACCAAACGGTATAGTGGTTTAGCGTGCTAGCTTCTAGACCGCGAGGTTGCGGGTTCCGAGTCCCGTGTTAGGCATGGGTGTTTGTAAATGTATGTTGGCTTGTCTAATGACGAATGTTTCGACGCATTTTAGCCCTCGTGTTGCTGACGGCGCCAGATAATCTGAATACAACCAAACGAACAACCTCCCCCCCCCCCCAACCACACACACACCATTTCCACAATCATAAATTTTGTGAAATTTTTTTTTTAAATTATCATTTTAAAATCGGTTTTTTTTTTTTTTTTTTTTTTTTTTGCATTTAAAAGTACATAATTAGTAATGATATTTAAAAGAAAAAAATTTCAGTTTTATTCAAAAATTAATTAACATTTTACTCGTTATAAATTAGCATATTTTTGAACAGCGATTACTCGAGTTTTATGGGAGCAATAAAAGAAATTATGGTTGGAAATTGTTCCTAATTTCATTATCAGTGTTATAAACCTCTATCTAGTTTCTAGAATATATAGTTTTTTAATAAAAAAATTTTAAAAGTAGAAAAATCGCCATTTTTGTAAAAACTTATGCATTTAAAAATCCAGCAAAATTCATTTTCTTTTCCAATCAATTTGACTGAGGTTCAAAACATCTAATAGTTAATGCAGATTTTAATTCTCAAATCATTTTTCAAACTGGTTATATCAAACTTTTTTTTTCACGTCCCTAAAACACGATTTCTTAGTCTTAGATGATAAGTTTAAGATATTCAAATTTATTTTCAGAACAAAATAGTATACTTCAAACTAATGAAATAACTCTCTAGCCTTCAGATGATACCATTCTCTTGCAAAAATTCCATCTAGAGATTATTTTAAAGCAGAAATTCTGAAGGGCAGCCGAAGTCGGAAAATCGATAAACTGGCTGCCACGCTATGCATTACGTGGAGGGAAGGCTGTATTGGATTCCTGTGGCTACCATGCCAACGTCGCAGCCGAAACGCGTTTCAGGAAGACATGGCCATCGTTCGGAGAAAAATCCCTTTGATTGGAAACGTCTTTTTCCCCCCCTCCTGGATTGAGTATTGAGGCAAGAAGTTTGCTGTTTATCGGATTGTTTTACACTTACCGTAGAAACTGGATCTTCATTTATTTTAGAAAATTGTAAAATGTATAATTTTAATTTCTAACTACTAAATTAAGATGCAGCCCGGCTGTTGTGCACGAGGTGCCTCTGCAATATTAGTAGGGGAAGCATTCAGTCATTAAACGACGCCAAAAGTTTATATGCTGGACATCTGGATGTCATATGCTGTAGTAGAAGCAGCATTTTGTGACTGTCATTGTGCTAATACACAACTTGTTTGAAAATTAAATGAATGCTACTACATCGATGCTTTTATATTAATACTTTGAAAAGCTCTTTTTTTTTTTTATTCATAAATACATTGTAATCTGATATAAAACAATAACTGCGTTATTTATTGATGCCTTTTTTTCATACTGTTTCCAGACTTTACAATAAGCTCCTGAGGATTCTTCGTGTTTACCTTCACTATCGCATAAGGCGTATAATATCAACAAAATGCATTTCATTATTAAATACCCTTAGCACTATTCAAATAGGTACAAAAAAAACAAAAAAAAACAAAAATTATCTCAATATAATCCAACTTAAAAATAAAAAAAATAAAAATTCTACGGATTTATGCTCTCTCATCTTATCTAATTTCAATATAACTTGGCATTGTGACAATCTAGTAATATAATCAGACAGCGTAAAATATTTTTATTTCGTAAAATTTTCTCGACTGAGACAAAACATATTGTCCTTATGAACATAATACTTTTTTTGTTATGTTCGGAAAAATTTACATATATATGGAAGAATAAACATTTTCCCCTGATAACTTTATATTTATTTTCTTATTAAATACTAAAGCATACGTGTCCTTTCAGTATTACATTTGCTGTGAAAATAATATCACCCTGAATAACAGTAATCCAATTATAGGCAGTAAACATTTTAGAATTCCTTACGGATTAATGGATTTGCAATTGTTAGGGCGTAAATTTATATCTATTGCCTATTGCAAAATACTTATAAAGAAGAGCTGCTCTGATACTTTGTTGATCATTATGTATGATCCAATGAATAATTAATTAACTGTAAAGAAGCTTTTGAAATGTATGTTTGTTTTTAATATCCCCACATTTAAATTTTTGTAATTTTTTTTTTTTTTTTTTTTTTTTATTATGTTTTAATGTAATTGGAACTAAATTATTATGTGAATGAATTCTGATTTTATATACACGGGTACTTTATTGTATTGTTACGTGGATGGGTTCGAAAGATTTGAAGCCAAAGCAGATCAAAACTTGCAGAAATTTATTCCAATATAACTCTTCACAGATTCCTTTACAACTCCAGATCTTCTCGTTCTAGTAGACAGAATACAGCTCTTTTCACAACAATAGAGCACAAAACAGCAGTTAAAAACTTGACAACACAACTGCTCAAATCGCTGCAAAAGACAATGCAATACAGTTCGCTTTCGGAATTCTCTGAACGCTCACTGAGACTCAGTAATTCCAGTCAACTAATGGACTCAGCTAACAACTAACTGACTAACCTCAGTCAAATAACTTCCCCCTCTCTCTTGGTCAGCCTTATATAGGACAGGTGAATCTTCGTGAATCTTCTAGAGGTAGATATTTGGAGAACTTTCCAGATCGTAGTCAAAAAGTCCTATACATGTACATGGGGACCGAAAATGTCGCCAAGTTTGGCGACATTTCACGATTTCTCGCCAAATTTGGCGACAAAAATTAGTCGCCAAAACCGTCGCCAACTTGGCTCTATATCGCCAATTTGGTGAGATTGCCATTACCATAATGTTAAATGCCCTGCTCCTTGAAACTCGCTTCCCAGAGTTACCTCTGTAAAACTCGTTATCAAGCATCAAGAGACTCCTTGCAGGGAAACAAACTAAAGACGAACTATTGCACTGCCTTATGCAAAATGTACATAAATTTTCCTATTTACAAAATTAACACTACGAAATATTTACAAATATACACAAATTCGTAACAGTATTTTATTTAATTTGGTCTTTACACATGTGTGTGTGAGGTGAAGTCACAGGAAAAGTGGCTTTCGACGAGTAAAATAAAATGCAGGTGTCTGACTGGTTGAAAATTCGAATTTGTTCTTAAAATTGTAATGTGATTGGTCCGATAATTAATTGGTGATAATTAATTTCGGTTTTGTGTGTGGCCGGTTATGTCGATGGGGGCAAATCTGCAGAAGCCTAATTAGCTCCCTTGCCTTCATCCAATCGGGCTGAAACTTGGCAGATAGATTCGATGTCGATGAAAATGCATTCTATCAAAGTTTGACGGCAAAGTGGTCACTGTCACTAAAAGGTCGTTTTTTTACGGAATATTAATAAACCAACTTGCCGTCGTCCAATCGCGCTGAAATAGCATTTAACCAATCACTGAAGAAACTTTCCTGTTGCCAAAATTGTTTTAGTAAATAAATAATAAAATTGTCTTAATCTGAATGAATAAAAAGATATTTGGATGTGAATGCATAAATTCACATTAATTTTTCATGAATAAATTTTGAAAAGTAGTTTGCCGCACTTTATGAAGAATTTTTATTAAAAAATTATTTATACGTTATATTCTTTCTCCCTAAAATCTTTCAAAATTTTACGTTAGAATTATTTTTGATATTTTAAATGTGTTTGAAGTTTTTTAAATATAAAGTAAAATTAATTTGAAACGAAAAGATATATTTTCTTTTGTTTTATTTATCTTGGGAGTTATTTTTGAGGTGAAAGCTTATTTACACGTAACATCTAGCACTGAAAAAACTATAACTTAATCCCATTCAGTGATTCTTGTTAGAATAGATTTTTTGCTGAAAAGAGATGGTTAAAAAGAAAGACGCTTGCAGAAATATGATTACTTTGACTATGAATGAGAACTATGATTACTAAAACTCGTTAAGAAGATGTTGAATTTGTAAAATATGAAACGTATTTGATAAACAAATTTAAATATGTGTATTAAAAAAAAAAAAATCACCCATCACGTAAGTTATTTGCTTAATGCTGTAAAGAAAATATGCTAATAAATAGAAATCGCATCAGCATGAAGAATCGGGAAGCTTTTGAAAATGTCGATTTTGGAATAAGATTTGCATTTAGAATGCAACTCGTGTGTTTTGAATATAACTTTGGTTTTACCACTGATCCTTAAGTTAGTGAAATTTGATTAGTATTAATACAATATTCATGTATTTTTCCTTTTGAAGATTGAACTTATTGCTGATTAAGTTTTTACTAAACAAGGTTTCCATAATTAACAATGTCAACATTGAGGAAATTTATTAATATCCGCTTTATTACCATCTCGGTCATGAAAAATTGGTATAGCATAAGCGGGATTCGCTTTAATAATGGAAAGTCAATTTGCACAACGAAATCAAAGTATTGATTGTGAATAAAAATATTTATCTTTTTTTTTTTTTCAAAAAGTGGAAAGATTGACTTTGGTACACTTTCATAACAATTTTCAAGAAATGTTATGAATTTTCTATAGAAAACTTTTTTTTTTATTAATCTAATTTTAAAAAAGTGATGTACTATGTTTCCATCCTTTTCTTAAGATGGGCTCATAGACCTAATAACAGGGGTGAAATTAATCCGCGTTTACGCTGGTTTCCGCATTTTCTACTTTTCCAACCATATGAAAAGAGTTTCAACAATGATCGTTCTTTCACTTACAGCGTTACAGACACAGTGAGTGAGTCAGTGATCAAGGTAACTCTTATAGTAACTATTATTTTACATTTCCACACGTTTTAGAACGTGCTGAGTTCAAAAATGTTGTCCAGAAAAAAAATTCTGTATCCGTGATCAGCTTATTGATCTACAATGATGACGTCCCAGACCACTGCTCTTCGAAAAGTGTGGTGTTCGTCAACTACAACTATGCGTGGCTTCTGATTCGGCTAAATCATAATTAACGTTAAATGTGTGTTGCGATTGGTCACAAGTTTTGGCAGACGATAAAAATCGCTGCAATTATGCGTGGCTTCTTATTCGGTTTAAATAATAATTAATGTTAAATGTGTGTTGCGATTGGTCACAAGTTTTGGCAGACGATAAAAATCGCTGCAATTATGCGTGGCTTCTTATTCGGTTTAAATAATAATTAATGTTAAATGTGTGTTGCGATTGGTCACAAGTTTTGGCAGACGATAAAAATCTCCCTCCAAATAACGTCGTGCATAAAATCCATTAAGATAGTTAAAAAAAAAAAAAAATTGGCTTCAATACAACTAACGACCCTAATTTGTGTTTTGGTAACGGGATAAAAAACACAGATCGTTTGAGTGTTTCCAATTGGTGACCGTGAAGGACGCAAGAATAGAAAAAAAAAAAAAAAGTGTCTAAATTCGAAAACCATGAATTAAACTTTCTCTCATGGATTCAATTGAGCGTGAATATAATGCTGGTTTCACTTCCTCTTTTGAATGATTCCTTTATTTTTTCTCTCTCTTTTTTTTTCGTCGGTGGCGTTAGATCTATTTTCAAAGAGTTTAAAGCTCCATCTAATTTTGATTTTTACTAAATGCTCTTAATATTACGAAGTTTAGAGAATGATTTTTTTTTATGGGAAAACGAATCAGTAGTGGCGATTAGGTAAGATGGAATATTATCAAAATATGCAGTTAACTACTTAGCAAAATTTATTCATTAAAAATGCCAAATATCTTTTATTTATTCTGATCAAAATAATTTTAGTATTTATTAATTAAAACAATTTCGGCAACAGGAAAGAGTTTCTACAATGATCGGCTAAATGCTATTTCAGCGCGATTGGATGATGTCAAGTTGGTTTATTAGTATTCCGTAAAAGCGACCTTTTAGTGGCAGTTAACAGCCTTGCAATTTTGTCCATTGAAAATAAAATTTAACCGTCATTAGATTGTGATGCACTAACAAAAATATTTTCGGAACACATTCGGAAAACACTGCTAAGTGTGTAATACAGATTATTTTAATCAATTTTCTGTAATGTTTTTTATATATATATATATATATATATATATATATATTTCCATGAATATTAAATCAAATAAAACTTTAGTTGTAATAAAACTATAACTGAACTATAAACTGAGTGAAATAATTAAGAAGTTTGTTCTTTACACAAGTACATCACACCTATTGAAGTTTGAAAAAGTCATTTAAACGAATTAGTAATAGAAGGCATTTAAAAAAAAAAAATAGTGATAATGCACGAAATTCTTTACTTTATAATATTTACTATTTATTGCTGATGTTTCAGGTTTTGGTTTTTAATTCCTTTATAATGCCAACTTCAAGTATTAAGTTCCAGCAAATTTCAATTATAAAGGAGGGTTTCCTATACCCATTTTCATTGTAAGGGGCACCAAAACTCATTCTTGCACGCACAGCATTTTGCTCTCAGGACGGCCCTGGTTAAATTTATCATTTGTAAAAATCGAAATGCGCCTACAGTCTGAACCATATTGTTTTTTTATTGTCCACCAACAAGCCTTTCGTAATTTTTTTTCTCTAGTCTAACCAAAACCAAGGACCATTTATTCGATATGAAACTCCCCCCCCCCCCCCCTTCTTAAACGCTTCAGCAACTCCGAACATATTATAAAAACCCGTTGCCGTTTCCCAACGCACTACCATTCCAAGATGCCACCTTTTTTTTTTTTTCTAAGTATCTGACAATTCCAATATTAATATCCCTTAATAATTCATACTTTTTTCTTTTTTTTCTCATCTGTCCTCTTCTCTCCATCATTCCTTGACAACTGCTGATCAAATTTCCACAACCATCATTCTCATTCCTTGTCCGAAAAAATTCCACGAACTCGACTGTCCTATGACCTTGGGAAAAAGACCATTCTGTGTTGTTTTTGTTAAAGGTTCCAAGATGGTTCCAAGGCGGCAAGGGAGGAGGGATTCTTTCACTTGCATCCTTCCCCTTCCTTGTTTTGTCAGCTGCAAAAGTGGCAGACCCCCCCCCCCCTCCTCCCCCTATTTTCTTGGTAGGGAGAGTGGAAGGGCACCCCTCAGCCTGACGATAATAATAAAAGCCCCGGGGAAACCGGTATGGCAACACCCGGTTTCAGATGTTGTCAATAGGCTTTAAGCTTCTCTCTTTTATAAAAGTCATCGCTGGTGTCCAGTCCGGTTTTCGTCAGGTCGCCTCTGGTCATCATAAACTTGAGGATTAGAAAAATAAAAAATAAATGCTTTGGAATAGCGATGTTATAGTTTTCTTTCTTCGTTGTTGTACAAGGAGTTGAGGGGATTTTTCCAAGTTGCCGCTTTGTGATTTTGTATTAGGAGGTTCGACTTGGAAAGGTATTAGTTTAGCATCGAAGATCGAAATTACTATTCCATATGCAGTTATTACGTTCAGTTACCCATTTGCTAATTAAGAGTAATGAAAATATTGGATTCGGTCAAAAAAAAAATTTTTTTTTTGGATTTCTCTGCCTTTTGGAAAACATCCTGAATTAAAAAAAGTGATTAAGAAAAAGTGTATGTCTGTGGTCAGCATAACTCCCGAACAAAATAACCTACGATGTTCAAATTTTGTGTACAGGTTAGTGGTGGCCATTGGGCGTTGTCATGGGACCTCTCATCAATGTTTTGGTCAAAATAGTGCATGCGCATAAGGTAACTGCCATTGAAATAACGATTTTGATCAAAATCGCTGTGGTAATGCCTTTTAAGGTGTTCTAAACATCTCCCCCAACGAAATTCCCATAGAAATGCGATAAAGATGTATAAGGTTGAAAAACGAATGTATTTTAAACCAGAGCTCTCTTCTTTTGAGCATCGCTCGTCACTGACTGTTTCTTCTGTGTTTTACTAACAGGAAAGAATAATGTAGTGTTTATTGAAAAACATATCGCCTAACTGGGCACTTTTTTAAAAATTAATGAAAACAGAACATTTCATCAATCCATGGCATAACGCAGTGATAATAAATGCAGTGATCAGCATGAAGTGTAATTGAATGTTGTGCGATGTTTCACACCCTTAGTTTTGTCTGTCCCGATAGAACACACACACTTTAAAAAAAAAAAATTGTTCCTTTAGTACACACATACACTGTTAAAAAAAATTGTCCACCTTGCACCAAAAATTGGTTTCCATTTAGCTGCCACCAACATTTGGTGCTTAGTTTCGCGATTTAATGGTGCTTACGGTCCGAGGTTGCACCATTAAATCGTGAAACTAAGCACCAAATGTTGGTGGCAGCTAAATGGGAACCAATTTTTGGTGCAAGGTGGAACAAAATTTTTAACAGTGTAACATAAATATGCACACCAGTCATAAAAACAGCAATAAAAGCTTATCAACAAAATTTAAACGTAAAATAACTGTGTTCTTTATTCTTTAAAAAAAAATTTATAAGCTAGCTTAGAAAAAGTTAACAAAAAAATATTAATAATTAAAAAAACATAAGTACTTTCCTTTAAAATTTTGTCAATGATATTTTATTGATGTTGTTCATAAGTGGTGTGCATATTTATGAGTATTTTTTTTTTATTGAACAATATAGAAAATCCCCGCGTTCCACTAGGTATCACACAGGGCTTAAAGAAATAAGTAGAAAACATTAGTTAAAAATAATACAAAAACCAAAACATGTATTAAAGCGATTATGTAGCCAAAAAAATGAAGCATTAGGTCCAAGAAAAGATTTTTTTTTTTTGGGGGGGGGGCTTAATCATATTCACAATTACTTATGTAAGTACATCAAGCCTTATAATAATATTTAAGAGTTAACAAAATATAATAATAGTTCTCACTCTCCCTACCCCCCACCCTTTTACCAAAAAAAAAATATAATTGGCTTCCCTGTAGACGTACCTTCCATATAATACCCGGAGCGTCTGATTTTTATAGTTAGCAATAATAAAAAGTATCCCCTTTGGTAAATCGCCGCGACCTTCACGCGTCTAGGGGTCACTCTTTCCTTCGCCCCTATCCTTCGCAGGCGGGGGGGCTACTGACTTCACTTCGTGTCTGGCATTTTGAAGGGGGGGGATAAATTATATAAATTTTTTTGTTGCTGGGAATTTTTATCCTCTTATTTACATCGGCATCGCACAATGCTGTGTTAGAAGAAATAAAAGTGACCTATAAAGAGGTTTTTTTTTTGTCTTCTTTCAAATGTGATCTTCATGTTGTCATTTTGAATAATTGAAACTGCTGTACTTAAGGGAATTTCTTTAAAGAGAATTCCTAGCCAAGGAATGGTCCGATAGACCTCCAGATTTTTTTTCTCCCTTAAACTTTCAGCCGACCAAACGGTGTAGTGGTTAGCGTGCTAGCTTCTTTAAAGAGTTTGAGATAAGTTGCTCCGTTTTCTCCACTTTACATTGGAAGCACAAATATTCCGATACATGTTTTGCCAAATAAATATCATGATTGTAAAACGTTGTTTAAAGAAAGAAAAAAAATACCAAGAACCATTCGGTATTCCGTTCTCAAATTTCTACAATCATTGTTGAAATTCAACCGAGGGTTTTTCTCTACTCGAGAAAGCCTTTATAGAGCTTCAATTTTCTATTTTCACTGCTTCGAAATCCTTGAAGCCGTGCAATAAATATCCTTGCAAGTGTATCAGTTTATCAATAAAAATAGTTATATGTGGGGTCACATCCCAAATAATGAACTCTGTAGACACGTATAACATTTTAAATTATTAGGAGTAGATGAAATATTTTTTAAAAAAAAAGGTAAACAAAAGTTCAAGCGGATGGGACTTGCATTTCGACCGGAACTATAACAGGGTTCCCACGATCATTGAAAGTCATTAAAAGTGCTTAATATTTTTGAACTTGTTTTCAAGGCCTTGAAAGTCCTTAGAGGTGCTTAAAAGTCCTTGAAATTGCTTAGAGGTCCTTAAAAGTCCTTAATTTTTGCAGATGTTGTGTGCTCAACTGCAAAATTTATAAAAATACAACTAGGATTTGCTATTCCCAAGTAACTAATATTCACTTATCCGCACCGTATCGGAATTCTCTGACATATTTGGGTTACGCATGCGCCAACTTGTAACTTTTTTGGTATTATATACTTTATTAAAAATTTATATACATATCCCTGATGTCTGAAAACAAATTTTCAATGGTCCTTAAAAATGTTTATTTAGGTGCTTAAAAGTCATTGAAAAGTCATAGATTTTCATTATGTGATTTGGGTGGGAACCCTGTATAACTATAACAGCTAAAACTGCATCTATAATTGGATCTGTAGCAGCTAAAACTGCATCCAACTGCTTAAACTACTTGTATGAAGCGATCAATAAAAAAAAAAAAGAATTCTAGTGATGTTTGTTGATGAACTAAAACTAAAAAGCTTCTTCCGGTCGAGGTTTTAGACTTTTTTAAAGTTAGACTTGAAAATGCTCTTCTTTAAATTTAACCTCCTTCATATAGAGGGTCGCAATTCAAAATTATTAATACTGCATGTCGTTATATCAAATTATAAGGAGAGATATGCTGGATGCAAAATGAAAATTTTCACCCAGAAGCGGCTGAAATTCCGACCGGAAGACTGCTGATAAGGTTAATTGTTTTCAGATTATCTGGCGCCGTCAGCAACACGAGGGCTATAATGCTTCGAAACATTCGTCATTAGACAAGCCAACATACATTTACAAACACCCATGCCTAACACTGGACTCGGAACCCGCAACCTCGCGGTCTAGAAGCTAGCACGCTAACCACTATACCGTTTGGTCGGCCTGCTGATAAGAAAATGATACTGTCCAAGTGCCTATATAACAATACCAATATGTATCACGGTGATAATGTCTCAGATAGCCGGAAACTTATAATTGATGTTTCAAAAAAAAAAAAATTAAGATGAGCATGCTGAATATAAAATGGTAAATTTCAACCGGATGACTGAAATTCCGACCGTAAGTACGCTCGTACGCTTGCAGACTGAATTTTTTTCAATGCAATTCAGATACGACTAAAATATAAAATGTAACTAAGTGACACAACTTCTAACTTGACTAACTTCTTCACTTTACACAGGTCTCCTGCATCGCTAACACAGTGCCCCACGCTAGCTAAGCCTCACAATCTTAAGAGAGTTCTGAATGATTTTGTATATAGTCCGAGAGGAGACTGCAATTTTTGGACCCCATCGAACATCATTCTGAATTTTTTTATACAAATTGGAGAAAAGTGAGTAGATTAGGAATCCACTGGTCTGCCGTCGCAAAAATAGCCGAAACTCTTAAAAAATCGACTTGGAATGACTTGAACTAAAATCCGATTGCCAAATATGTCATAACTTGCCAAAAATAGAACAAACTTATTCGTCTGGCAATCCACTTCATTTTGATTTTCAATGAGAAAAAGCGCAAACGATATCTGATCTTTGGCTCGGAAAACTTATATCTTTTAAAAGTAAGCCAAATTGGCGACATCAGTTACTTCATAAGTGACGTAATATTCTTTGCCAACTTGGCTCCCTTTTAATAGATGCAAGTAGACAGTCGCCAGATATCTGAATCGTCTGCAACCTTCTTAATTGAAAATTAAAGACTGAGGGTTACCAAATAAAGAAAAAAAGGCTCATTATGTGGCAAGTTATGGCGCATTCGGCAATTGGATTTAGTTCAACTCATTAAAAGTCGATTTTTGACCAGTTTCGGCCATTTTTGCCATGGCAGATGGATTCGTAATCTACTCACTTTTCTCTAATTTCTATAAAAAATTCAGAATGACGTTCGATGGGGTCCAAAAATTGCAGTCGCCTCTCAGTCTAATACTGATAGTGGAATTTAAAGAGTATTTTTTACATGAAAGAGCATGGAATTGCAACTTGAAGTCTGTTCCAGTTAGCTCTCGTTGAACATATACTTTATCAGCTACAAATTGTTATAAAAAGTTTATTGTACGTAGTTGTAACGTTTAAATTCGCCAATTACCGACTTAGAAAGGGAAAAAAAAAAATTAATGGACATTTGGTATAAAAGTATTGTTTAAAACTGCATTACACATAAGAAAGCTTTAAAAAAAAAAAAAAAAAAAAAATTCTATTAAGCATGTTTTGAGTTCTCATGTACGGCATTCTATCTTGCAAATATATTTAAGATTGCTGATCATATTGTTTCTCTTGAAATTACAAATCTCTTGATAGTCTTTTTTTTTTTTTGCATTTGCATACCAAAGAGTCATTTAATCGGGAAGCGCGCTTTGTTTAGTTGGTAATTGACGACAGTGGCGTCCTAAGATGTTTCGCCATGTCGTTGGATCGACACTCTTGTACTGAATTTAAAACTATGTAGCTGATGGAGGCCTGAATCAATCTTCAAATAAAATTTAAATGTTTTTTTAGCTTAAAGATCTTGAGAGTAACTAAAATGACATTTTATAGAATTTTGTCTCTTTAAGTTGCAAAAATAAACGGTCTATAATAACCTTACAGCACTGATCTCTACTACAACTTCTGGATCGCTTCTTAGCGGTTTCTGGTTGTGCAAGCACATGATGCCATATGAATACTTCCCCTCATAATGCTTTGAAATAGGTTGCCCATAGTTACAAACAAATTTGAACTAGTTTTGGGGGAAGTTGTTGGTATAGATCTCTATGGTGATTATTAAGCCTTCTCCAAGTCAGTAACCAAGCATGCGCTATCCAGAAGTTGTAGTAGAGATCGAACAAGAAAATCAGTCTCATTACTTAATTTACACACCTCGTATACCTTACAGTCACATAAACGTAAACTCGCGAAGAATTTAAGCCAATCATAGATCGCCATTGCACTGCGCTTATAAATGCATGTTATGGGTTTCAATTGGGATTGAATTGTAAAAGTGCGAGGGAAAAAAAAAGATATTTCTAGATAGTTTGGAAAATTTTTCAAACAGATACTAAAATACAATTAAATATATCACCAATAAAAACTCAAACTCAAAATTCGGCTTTAGTCCCCCCCCCCCCAGAGAAGTGCTATTTGCTGGTTGGTTGGTTGGTTGTATTCAGATTATCTGGCGCCGTCAGCAACACGAGGGCTATAATGCGCCGAAACATTCGTCATTAGACAAGCCAACATACATTTACAAACACCCATGCCAACACGGGACTCGAACCCGCAACCTCGCGGTCTAGAAGCCATCACGCTAACCACTATACCGTTTGGTCGGCAAAGTGCTATTTGCGTTCCTATGAAAATAAGTTGCCTTATCCCATGTTTCAGAGAATGACCCTTAGTTAAACTAATATTTTTGTCATATCTGAATTGCACTGACAAATTTCAGTGCGTACGAGTGGATTTCCAGTCGGAATTTCGTTCATCCGGTCGAAGTTTACCATTTCATATATTCAGCATATGATCATCTTAATTTTTTCTGAAACAACAATTGAAATCTTCCTGTTATCTGAGACGATATCGCTCTGATGCATGTATGTATTGGTATATTTTCAGCATCAGTTCTTTATAAGCAGACTTCCGGTCGGAATTTCAATCACTTCCGGTTGTGTTCTTCCATTTTACATTGAGCATATCTAAGCATATCCATTAGAATTCGATGTAACAACTTGTAGTAGTATTTATAGTTTTCAATTGTGACCCTTTATATGAAGGTGGTAAAATTTAAAGAAGTGCATTTTTTAAGTCTAACCTTAAAGAAGTCTAAAACCTCGACCGGAAGTCGTTTTTTAATTTAGTTCATTATAAAGCGTCACTAAAATTACCTTTTTATTAATAGCATATGTTTCATACATGTAGTTTATACTGTTGGATGTAATTTAAGCTATTATAGATGGACTTCCGGTCGAAATGCATACCACTTCCGGTTGAACGTTTATTTTTTTACCATTTTTTAAAAATATTTCATCGAAGCCTAATAATTTAAACATATTACACGTATCTTTAGAGTTCATGATTTGGGCTGCGACCCCACATATAACAATTTTTTTGTTGCTAAAAATTTAAATATCATGCCTTAAGTTTGAACAAGTATAAAAACTCGACCGGAAATAATATCCGAATGGCTCCACTTCCTTAAAATGATCCAGAATGGCATATTCTATCAATGGGGGCGCCAAATTACAGACTTGTTTCACGAAATGCAGTTTTTTTCCCCTCTAGCCGCTCTACTATGAAACATAATACGTTATGCATTAAGAATCAAGGCCTAGTTACATGGTTCGTGAAATCGGGCTGACCTTTTATATTTTCTAGGAAAATGATTACTATAGGCACAACGTAGTAGATGGGTCCCCCAATGACTTTTGTTAGAGTTATTCAATTATTAATGGTATTTGAAGAGCTACGACAAAGGACGATCATATTCCAATTTTTCCGAAACCGAGGTTGCCGACCAAACGGTATAGTGGTTAGCGTGCTAGCTTCTAGACCGCTAGGTTGCGGGTTCCGAGTCCCGTGTTGGCATGGGTGTTTGTAAATGTATGTTGGCTTGTCTAATGACGAATGTTTCGGCGCATTATAGCCCTCGTGTTGCTGACGGCGCCAGATAATCTGAATACAACCAACCAACCGAAACCGAGGTTTTCGGTTTTCCCGCCATCTGCAAGGTGGTATGCTGGTATACTAAACTTCAACTTAACTTGATATCACTAGACGGTAGATCGTCACAGTGCTCATAGGTATTTAATCCATTTTGGCGGCGTGAATGCATAATGTTCGCCAAACCACAACCCTGTAGAGAGAACAAAAGGCTATAAGGTTTGGCGAGAATTATAATCTTCACTCCGCTAAAATGGATTAACTGCCTATGAGCACGGTGAAGATCCATCGTCTAGTGATGTCAAGTTAAGTTGGAGTTTAGTATAGTTTAACCAAGCGGAGTCCTCCAGGCAAATAAATATCATACGGTTCAAATCAGTACCTTCCTGGAGAATTGAGAAAAATGGACTCAATTTTTAGCAATTACTGAAAAACGTGATTTTTTTTCAAAGGCAGCTACCTTATGCTCATGCGCAATTTTGACGAAAACCTTAATGGTAAGTTCCTGTGCCATCACCAGTTCACACACCAAATTTGTGAACATCGTAGGTCTAATTTGTTCGTGAGTTATGCTGACCACAGACACACGTTTTTTCCAAGATCACTTTTTTGAAATCAGGATGTTCCAAAACGTGGATAAATGCAAAAAAAAAAAATGTTTTTTTTTGTTTGACCGAATACTATACTTTCGTTACCCTATGTATACATATAGGTAATTGAAAGTAAGGGTAAGCTAGGTTCTAAGTGATCTTGTATTGCAACTTATTGATTTTATGTGTCAAGTCTGACACACTGCAGTTGGGGTCTCAATTTTAAGAGGCAGTCTTAGTAAGGACCATTCGCTACGTTACAGTCTTCTAGCCCAGTGCATTTAGAAACTACTTTGTATAAAACTTTGAAATTCGATGAGTAGGTACGAAAATGATCACTTTATCAGGGATGACAGTTTTCCTCCTTTTTGGTTTTTTTTATGTAACATTTTCCTTCTCTTTGTCCCTGTTTTGAGGATCCGCATTTTTCTGATCCGAACCAGTTTTTCCTGCAAAAATTATACTTTCCCTTATGTCTAAACAAAAGATTTTCCCTGTTGGCTCCCCTTTCCTCACAGATTCACTAGATCCTAATATTTGAAATGTAATTATTACATAGTATGAGACATTTCATTGTATCTTTAAAATTTAAAATTATTGAATCATCCTTCCTGCATACTTTTTTGTTGAATTTTTGTGTATTCCTTCCGCGAGCTTTTTTAATGAATTTTTGGATTTCCTCCTTTTTTGCTTTCTGATCACTCTCATCCCTGACTTAATGAAACAACCTAAGTTGTTTTCGTTGAAAACTAAAAACAGCAAAGAGACAAAACCCAGTGAAACCGTTGTATTGGCATTGACGTAGCGAACTGAAATTTAAAATAAAATATAATAGACGCTATTTTCGAGTAATTTATGCCATTTCATTAAAGTGATCCTTTTCGAAACAAATGTCAGGCGGCTATAGAAAAGTAGTTTCTAAATGCACTGGGCTATAAGATTGTAACATAGCGAGTATAAGGAATAGACTGAGAGGCGACTGCAATTTTTGGAACCCATTGAACATCAGTCTGAATTTTTTATAGAAATTAGAGAAAAGTGAGTAGATTACGAATCCACTGGTCTGCCGTGGCAAAAATGGCCGAAACTGGTCAAAAATCGACTTTTAATAAGTTGAACTAAATCCAATTGCCAAATGCGCCATAACTTGCCAAATAATGAGCATTTTTTTTTATTTGGTAACGCTCACTCTTTAATTTTCAATTAAGAAGGTTGCAGACGATTCAGATATTTGGCGACGGTCTACTTGCATCTATTAAAAGAGAGCCAAGTTGGCAAAAAATATTACGTCACTTATGACGTAACTGATGTTGCCAATTTGGCTTACTTTTAAAAGATATTAGTTTTGTTCTATTTTTGGCAAGTTATGACATATTTGGCAATCGGATTTTAGTTCAACTCATTCCAAGTCGATTATTGATCAGTTTCGGCCATTTTTGCCACGGCAGACCAGTAGATTCCTTATCTACTCACTTTTCTCCAATTTCTATATAAAAAATTCAGAATGATGCTCGATGGGGTCCAAAAATTGCAGTCGCCTCTCGGACTAGAATAATCCTTACTTCCTCTTTTAAAGTCAGGCTTCCCCTTTCCTTCGAAGTCATGATCGGGCCCTGCTAAAAGCAGTTTCTTTCTCTGAAATTTTTAATTTTGGCGTTTCTTGCTCTTTTTGCCCCTTGACTAAAGTCTGCCCCCCCCCCCCCTCTTCACTTCTATCGACGGGATTGGTCAGACTGAAGGTCCCCATTAATCATTCCCCCACTGGAAGTCTGAATGGGAAATCAAGTTGACTGAGAGAGGGTGGTTTTCTGGCCTGTCAAGGGTCGAAAAGTGTACAGTTGAAGGGATCACGACTATTTCTCATTCTCTGCTTCGCTTGATCTTCACTTCAACCCACTGACCCTGGAACTCTGTCATCGTTCGGCCCCACAAAAAAAAAAAAAAAAAAAAAAAAAAAAAAGGAGGAAGTGGTCAAAATGGTGGGCTTTTTTTTTTGCAAAGAAATGGAGGGGTTCTTTGCTGGATGATTTATGCCAGATTGTATCCGGTCAACTGGTATGAGGTATGATTTTGTTGGTTTTTTTTCTTCCTTCCACCATTGAATTTGTAACCAGGCTTCAAAACCATATTTTTTTTTTTAATAATTCGTTTGTGATATAAGGTAAAGGTTGTAGAGAAGAATATTTGAAACATGATGCAGGGTTGGCCAGGGCCCGATTTAGAATTTTTTTACTGTAGGCCCAACTTTCAGAGAGGGGCCCCCAATAGCAAATATTTATTTCCTTACGTCACAATATTACCAGATCAAGCTACATTCGTTAAGATTAACTTTTTACAATTAAAACTCATAATTTACTTTCACGTGATTTTTTTGTTATAATTAGTATGATCTTGATCTCCTCTATCTAACTTAATTCTCTGTGACTATAAAAAATATGGAATTTGCGGATGTGTAACTAAAATTTTTTTTATTATTTTTGTTCAGTACTTCCCATTAAAAGACCATTATATTTTTTAAAATTTTCAGAAAACTTCTCATTTTTGGGGGCCCGGGCCTAGTGGGCCTAATGGTAAATCAGGCCCTGGGTTTGGCATGTTTTAACCAATTGGTAAACCGTGGTGGTTTAAACCAATTGTTTTTTTTTCTCAAAAAAACAATTTTTTTTTTTAAAGAATAATTTAAAATTGTATTTCTATTAATAATACACTTGAAATTATTTGGTGTTGTAAATAACTTCTAGTTTTAACCAAACGTTTTCCATTTCAAATATTTTTTTTTTCAAAAGGAATTTTTTGAAAGTGTAATAGTTATAGAATGATGATGTGAACGCAAGAAAATAATATAAAAAGTTTAATGCTGATGCATTGAAGGAAGTTTAAGTAATTCTTACTGCAAAAGCAACTACAGCAAATGTTCAGAGAATTTTTTCTTCTGTTGGTGTTGTGCAATTAAGAAATTCACTAAATTAATTATACATTTTTGGTACAACTTGACTGAGTGATGATTTTGTAAATGAAAAATTATACAAATAGAATAAGTTATAATCTATTTTAAAATAAATCTTGTAATTAAAGAATTGAACAGTAAATTTCTATATTAATTTAATAGATATATTAATGTTTTATAATTACTGAAAATTATCAATTAAACTTAAATTATAGGCTGCATTTTAAATTTGTTTCTGAAATAGAGATTTTGTGCTTTAGCAAATTTTTTCTAAACCTTAAAAATATCATTTTGAACAATATATCACCATTACTGATGAATCTAAGAGCAATTTTCCATGCGTTATGTAGTAAACAATTATTGTTATATAATGCTGTATATAATGAATTTAAAAAATAGTATCTCTAAATAAAATATTGCAATTTAATATGATTTCAATATCCACATAAGTAGCAAAAATTATTTATTTACTTAGTTTAAATTATTTTCAGAAAGAATATTGTTATTTGTACATTAATTATTCTAGTTAATGTCAAATTTTATTTATAAATATGTATACATGTAATTAGAAAAGGATTTTTAAAAAAACCCGGTCAAAAAAAAAAAAAAAAAACCCCACTTTTTTTCCCCCAAGCCTGACATGATGTCTCAAATAAAAATTTGTTTATAAGTCCTATTTACTTTCTATTAACCATATGTTTACATAGGGCTATACAATAATTGTTTTTGGTAAAAATAAAAAAAATCAATTTTGTTTTCTTGCATTTTTCTTCGTTTTGGAACATTCTAACTTAAAAAAAAAGTGTTCTAGAAAAATTTGTTTATAAGTCCTATTTACTTTCTATTAACCATATGTTTACATAGGGCTATACAATAATTGTTTTTGGTAAAAATAAAAAAAATCAATTTTGTTTTCTTGCATTTCTCTTCGTTTTGGAACATTCTAACTTCAAAAAAAGTATTCTAGAAAAAATATCTATCTGTGGATACGTGATCAGCATAACTCACGAACGAATTGACGTGTGATGTTCAAATTTGGTGTACCTATGATTTCTTTAAAATTGCACATGTGCATATAATAGCTGCCATTGAAAAAAATCTTGTTTTTCAGTAATTGCTAAAAAACGGCTCAAACGATTTTGGTTAAAATCTCTTTGATAATGCCTCTTAAGCTGTTCTAAACATCGCCATTCCTGAAATTCCCGTAAAAATGCTGTAAAGACGTAATAAGTTGAAAAACGAATGCCTTCAGCGCAGAGTTCTCTTCCCTTGAGCATCGCTCATCAACGACCGTTTTTTTTTTTGTTTTTTTTTTACCTCTCCTCTGTTTCACTTACAATGCAAAAAAAATGCAAAAAAAAAAAGTTTTTTTCAACCAACCAATTCTTGTTCTAAAATATTAACACTGATTAAAATAGTATTTTGTACTAACCATAAAAATGCAAAAACAGAACATAGTATAAGACATCTTCTCAGAGTTTTCTAAAAAAAAATTGCAATCAAAAGAACATTATGTAATCGTAAAATGAAAAAATTGCAGTCAAAAGAACTAGGCTTACATAGAGAGCAAAACTTAATCGTTAAAAAAAAACCAAATATAAGATTATAATACCCCAAAACAATAAATTGTAACTCAGAAGAACACAAAACAAAAGATTACAATAGCTTACACAAACCTACTAAATTTTCGTCTCCAACAAGCGGTTACTCAGCCCAGATAATATGTTTTTGTTATTAGTACGTAAAAAAAAATTCTGGAATATTCTTCCCAAAAATTAAAACAATGACGGCCACGCACATTATTGTAGTGTAAATTGCCGATTTTAAAATAATTGATCGTTGCCGATTAAAAAAACCCAAAAGAACCCAAGGACGTAAACAGTAATTTTAGATTATGCAAACTTTTAAAATGTGTTGTTAAAAAAAAACTAATTAAAAATTCAACCAAGTAAATGCTGATAATCAGTTTTTTTTAGCAGAAAGTCAATTAAAAGTATTAATGAGCTTTATAATCTCATGACGTCATACTTGGAGCTTATGCATGGGGCCTTGTAAAAATTACGTCATAATTTCCCACCCGCACTCCTTCACCTGTTTGCAAAGGAGAAAACGGATTTCCGAAGGGGAAAAGTGCACGAAAAATGAATTTTAGTGCTCACTAAAACATGATGTATCTGATTAATTATTTTACATCCAACGAAATTTTTAATGCAGTTCGCAAGAGGAGATTTCAAAGGTTCTAACCATATTTTTTTCAATGAAAAAAAGTAAATATTTTGACTATTTATCGCGATAGAAGAGTAAGGGGGAAATTTTTTAGTATTAGATTACCATTACGGCCAAATTTAAAAATGTAATTAAAAAAAAACCTAATCAACAATTTTTTTTTCTGTTGAAACTAAATGAATGCAGAAACTACTTATGTTTCAAATTTTGCAGTTCTCCTTTCACCAGAAATTGATTTATAGAATGCATTGTCATCGAGATCGAATCTATCTGCCAAGTTTCAGCCCGATTGGATGACGACAAGGGGGTTAATTAGGCCTCCGCATATTTGCCCGCCATCGACATACACAAGCAATCACCCAAAATCGAAGTTGATGCATAGAATTATAAAACATTTCGATTTTTTTCTCTCTAATAGAAAACTAAAAAATTTCGACATCCCCATACCCCTCCCCCTGGTTACGCGCCTGCAATCATAGGAAATTTTGGCCGCTCTATTCGAGAGACTAAATTTTGTGGAAGATGATTCTGTGTGCAATAAATATTAATGGAGGCTTACAGATCTAGAAATGAGTTGTACAAGATTTACAGAGAGAGAAGTGATCGAATGCATTAAAGTTAATCGTATTAAATTTGCTGGGCGCATCTTCTCAAATGGATTTCTCCTTGTTAATAACCGGGATTTTCAATTACAAACCAATAGGATCGGGAGCAGCAGCACGGATTGTTTCGACGAAGACCTTTTAAGATTCAGTTATAAGAAGATTATAAGAAAGGCCCACAAAAGATAATACGAGAAGAAAATAAAACTTAATATAAAATAAATAAGTTAAACAAACAAACATATAACCAACCTCTAAAAACAATGTTTTTTAATATAAATCCTTTATATGTATTGGCCGACCAAACGGTACAGTGGTTAGCGTGCTGGCTTCTAGACCGCGAGGTTGCGGGTTCCGAGTCCCGTGTTAGGCATGGGTGTTTGTAAATGTATGCTGGCTTGTCTAATGACGAATGTTTCGGCGCATTATAGCCCTCGTGTTGCTGACGGCGCCAGATGATCTGAAAAACAACCAACCTTTATATGCATTGGCAATTTTTATCAACTTTTATTTATTCCGATTAAAATAATTGTGTCAACAGCAAAGAGTTTTTGGCAATGGTCGATCGAATGGGTTTTATTGGCATTCCAAAACGAAAAACGAAACTCTGTGTGAAAGCGATCTTTTATAGAGACAGTGACATCCCCAAAACTTGATAGAATGCATTGTCAACGACACCATATCTATCTGCCAAGTTTCAACTCGGTCAGATGACGGCAAGTGGGTAAATTTGACTTCTACAGCTTTTCACGGCAGCCACAAACCATGACACAAACAAACAAATAAACAAACAAACAAAATCGAAGTTTATATAAATGATTTGAAAATATATAATGGTCAAGTGCAATTTCTCACACTTGCATGAAAATTGCCATTTAGAAGAAACGTAATTTAAAATGAGATAAAATGCTTCCAACTACAAATAGTAAAAAACATACAATGGATTGTAGGCGGATTGACGATCAAGCATGCAAGATGCCTATGTATCAAGTTTCATCTGAGCGTTCTCTGTTGTCCGCCATTTTTTCAGTTTTTCTCCCATTCGAGACGCAAATGAGAAGCTATGTTCCGGTACGAATAGTCATCAACTGGTCCTTACGCCTGATGTAAATATCCAATACAACCAACCAACATTTTATTTTATTAACAATGTTCGTTTTCCTTTCCCCATTTGAAAAGCAAGATTTTTTTTTTAACATTATTTAAATATATATATATATATATATATATATATATATATATATATATATATGTTTTAAGGTCGCCTTCAACTTTCTCTCCCCCCCCCCCCCGAAAAAAAACACACCTTATTTTTAAATCAACAAACAAAAAAATTGCATCCCTACAGGTCATTCCACATTAATAATATTTATTTATCAAAAAAAGTACTTATTTATATTTAAAAGCATTTATATCCATTTTAAAAAGTACTTATTGATATCTGAAAGCATTTATATCCATTTTTTTCCAAAAAAGTTTATATAACACATTTTGATTGCGTTTTGAAGAACTCGCAGATGCACCTGCGATTGTTTTTCTCTCGGCGCGATATTTTAAAGATGGAAGTTCAAAGTAATTTATTTCTTTTCTTTTCAGCAAGCTATACCAGTTGGTAGCACTGAACACTTGCATAAATACGAATAAAAACTGGTTATGGACCGAAATAAAAAAAAAGTGATGTTTAGAAAATGCGACCAGGCATGCCAATTTCCATTGGCTGCTTTTTAGGAAAGAAATTGCTCTCTCTCCTTTTTTTTTTTTTTTTTTTTAATTTTTTTTTTTTTTTATTATTATCTTAACTCGTTTTGAGTTGTCATTTCCAAATATAATAGCCTTTTTGTGTTTGCATTTGATAATATAAATAATTCTTCCATTTTGATCAGCATTCGAAAGAAAACGTTCTGCGACGAATTATAAACGTGTTCTGTAGAATATAATGTAGAGTCAGTAAATATATTCTGCAGAACTTTGTTGGAATATAGTCGCTTTTTAACCCTTTCACCGCCAGCGAAAGGGTAAATTGCGCCAGGGAAAGACTAATATTGCGAATTCGTACAATTGCAGTAGAGTTATAAAAAAAAAAAAAAAAATCAGTGTCTTGTAAATTTCTGAAAATGATACTTTTAAGTAACGTGTCTGTAAGTTTGTTTTATAATTTTTTAATTAAATTTCACACTAAACATTTCGAGTTTCTTAAAATTAAAATTGCCATTCTGCCCGATTTTTGTGCTGCAGTAATAAAAAAAACCTGTCCTGTTGTGAATTTCTGTGAGAATACCTTTAAACCTTTGTTATAAATTTCTGTAGAAATGCTTTTAAATTCTTTAATATTGTTATTGTAATTTTATTTAATTAAATTTTACTCAAAACAAGTTTTTTCTTGTTTTGTTTCTTGCGATTATCTTATATAGAAGCGAAGAAATTTTTTCTAAGAAAGCATTAGTTTGTGCGGGAGAAACAAAATCGCGAATTCCTTTTCTCTTTGAAAATGGAATATTAGTATATTACCTGATAGGAAAAATAATGCTTATTATTTTGCGAAGTTATGATCGATTTTTTCGACCAACCACCCATTATATTCCTTTAAACTGCTAGTATTTCTTGACATTATACATATGCATAAAAAAAAAAAAAAATATTCAGAATGATGTTTGATGAAGTATTAAAACTTTCGTCCGCCTCTCCGATTATATGGGTAAAGTATTTAAAGAAAAACAAACAAATATCCATTTAAATTGTTGGCACTACCGAGAAACATGTTTCCTTTTGACGGGCCGTTTTCCCTCTCATTCCTAATATTCCAATTCCATTTTTTTTTCCTCGCAAGATCCACCACCACTTCTTAAACGTCTAATCCAGTTACCCATTAATAAAATTATCTCTCCGAATCCGAAAAATGTTTTATTTTCTTTTTTTCATTCGTCTGGTTACTTGGAAACTCTTTGACGATAAACAGACATCGTCTCCCAAACGATTTCTTTCATAGCGATAAAATAATGCATAATAATGGTCAACAAAATATATCAAGTTCTCCTCCTATGCTCGAGAAGATATGTTTCCGAATTGACTGTCCTTCCAACACCCTCCCCCTCCCCTATCCTACTCCGAAATGTAGTTCCTCTCCTCGGTTCTTCGAATGAAAACTCCAACATCCCCCCTCTTTTTCCGCATTTCATTTTGTGGCGCTGCCGCTGCCAGCTAGGAGATTGGCAGACGAGGTTCGCGCAGCGCTGCCAGGTCTGGCGATTTTTCGCCAATTTGGCGATTTTTGAAGGCGTTTGGCGATAGGTTTTGAGGGTTTGGCGATTGGCGATTTTTTGGCGATTTAAAAAAATTATTCTGGCGAATTTCCACTTTTTTTTGGCGATTTTCTGATTTTCCAGTGATTTTCTGGATATTTGCTATTTTTTTTATATATATATATATATATATATATATTGTTTTGTTTAAAGCAGACTTAGTCAACCTTCCTTGTAACTGTCTGGTGAATGCAGGCACCTGTTGTCTTGAATTATTGAGGATTTGTTAGAAGATACATTTATTGCACTATCATTAAAATACTTTGGCTTACTTTTTGTTCCTGTTTTGTTCTCAACCATTTACTTTTAAATACTTTGCTGTTTGTAGATTATTAGGCATTAAATATGGTACTTAATTGATATCTATTTTTAGAATTCGGTTGTTCATTTAGAATATGGCCTATTTTTTAATTTTATTTTCATTGGGGAAACAATTTTCTTTGAATTTTGTATGTTGTATTTCTAAATCCTAACTTCGATTTTGTTTGCTTTTGTGTGTGGCGTACGAATCTGAGAAAATGATAACGACAAATTAATCCACTTGCCTAGCTTTATCCATTTGAGCTGAAACTTAGCAGATAGATTTCGATATCGATAGCAATGCATTCTATCAAGTTTTAGGGCTGTCACTAAAAGGCCTCTTTTACACACGTTTCTATTTGACTTGGAGGAACTAATTAACTCACTTACTGCAATCCAATTGAACTTAATCTAAGTGTTGTAGTGTAAAATAAAAAGAGGTGGAAGAATTCGAAGTGCGTTTCAATTAATCACAAATTGTTTTCTTATTTCGTACAAAGGATTTTTACTTATTAAGAAACTTGATTCGTATCTAATCTAAAGGTGTTCCCAGAAATAAAAAACGAGAGGAAGAAGCAGTCTTCCCTCGTAGGTGGCACATGGAACGCGACAAAAAGAAAAAAAAAATTATTAATTATTGTAACTATTATAAGAATAAGTCAACCGATTCCCCGAAAATCCGTTGACTTCTTATAATAGTTATAATAATTAATTTTTTGCCCTGAAGTCAAAGTCAATGAAACAACTTTAAAAACTTTTTAGCATGTATTATGAAATGAGTATCTTATTTAAAATGATAAAAGTTTAATAAAAAAAAATTAAAAAAATTGAAAATGTCGACATCAAAAATAAAGACTAAAAATTAAAATGTTAGATCAAACACCAGTCATTCATTTTAAGTTACTTGTTTCGTTCACATACCAAACTAATCGGAAATTCTCAAATAATTTACAAAAATGTATCACATATTTTTCACAGCAAAATCTAATACATTAACAAAGAGATACAATAGATTTGAGAAGTTTTTGACTATTGAGAAGTTCTAATTTAAGCCGATCCAATTGAAAAAAAAATGTCATAGGAAATAGTTATTTATGCAACTAGTGGGGAAAGTAATACTTTTACAAACAAGGTAAAATGCTTATTTGATGAGTGCGACCCAAAATAGAATATCGTAGATCAATCTGTTCGGGAGTTATGCTTACTAGGTCTACGGACGTACACCGACATTGTTCTAGACCACTTTTTTTTAACTCAGAGCACATCCCAAAACATGAAGAAAAGCAAAAATCGATTATTTTTTTTTTACCGAATCCAATACTTTTATTTCCCTGTTTTAACAAGTGGATCATTGAAATTCATAAAAATAATTTATCTAGTTCCATGTAAAAGCATAAAATTATTGAAATGCAAAACTGTTCGTGTAACTAAGAAAATATGAAATATTGTTTCAAAATTTTCCATAGCGTGAAGGAGTTCTGTGGTGATCTCAATTTTCAAAATATAAGTAGACCCGACAGGGATTGTGACAGATGTCCGATTATTGATGTAGTAACAATATGAACTGTTAAAAAAACAAGTTTAAAATTTTTAACAAATTAAAATTTCCAAAGTCATAAGATTATTAAGAAAACTAATCAAATAATTCTTATTCAAAAACATAAATTCTTATTTTTATATCCAATTAAAGCATTGTAATCAGTCATGTTAACTATGTCAATATTTTTTTTTTCATTTCTCTCTAAAGTTAATTAACTCTTTTTAGAAATAATTGTGGTTAAAGCTGTACTATTTACATTTTTATCTACCATTTTCTTCATCATTTCCAGGTTCGTTGTATTTTCTTCTATTTATACTGTTTCTTCCCTTGAACAAAATCAAATTGAAAGTAAATAATAATTTGCAATCTTTTATTATTCTTATTGTTAAGTTTTAAATGACAAGCGTAAGCAAATAATCTATGAATATCCAAGAAAAATTTCCAATATTATTTCGAAAGCAACGAAATTTTTTTTTACGTAATGAATAATACGTGGCAGCCTAAACTGGGGACACACATGCCTCACTAAAAGGCCGGGCACGGCGCGGATACAAGCCTCCTTTTGATAAATGTCGAAAGGGGAGAAATGAAATCTTAAGGAGGGTGGAATTTGTTCCTGTGTGTCTTCAGCTTAACTTTCCTAAATCCCAGCCCAGTTAATAGATAGAAATGGAAAGGAAAAAAGCCAAACCAGAATCGGTTTCGGCTCAAGATTGGAACAAGGGAAAGGAAATGACACTGCACATTTCATACCCCCCCCCCCCCAAGCCGACAGTGCGACTAGTATTTTAACAAACACAACAGGGTACCCCTTGGACCTTTGTTCTGTTCGCCGCGATTTGGTTCTGCATGCGAGACAAAAAAAAAAAAAAAAAAAAAAAGGAAAGAAGGCTGGAGGCTAAAAGCTAAACTGCCCTAAAACGAGATTGTCCACAACCATTTGGTTATGTTAAGTTTGCCCGCCAAGTCGATCTAATTATTTGTCAAGTAGGCGCCGAGGTTTCTTTGAAGAGAACTCCTGGGGGGCAATAGGGAGGGATAGGAAACCCTAAAAACGGCTGCAAACTAATTGAAATTTGAAACGAACACCACAGTGACGAACACTCCCGGGTAGGGGATAAAATAAATTGATCTCGTGTTTTGTCGCCTACTCGTATAGTAATGACCCTTGTTTATTTAATCCATGCCTTGAACTTATCAGATTACTCGAAAAAATGACCTCTCCGTAGTAAAAAAAATACATTCTTTTTGGGGGAAAAAAAAAAAACCCGCAGATATCCTCATTTTCAAATTACCCTCCAACGTTGAAAAAACCAGGTATTTATCCGCCAATTGGCTTGGCTGGAAAGGCAATACTATTGATAAACACATTTTTTTTCTAAGATAATTAGTTTTTTTGGCGAATTATTTTCTCATTTGGCGATTTTTAACTATATTTTGGCGATTTTCTTGATTTTGAGATCTGGCGATTTTTGGCGATTTTTTAATAGGCTGTTGGCGATTCAGGCTATCTGAGAGTTGGCAGCCCTGGGTTCGCGCATATTCCGTTCCGTGTCATTCTTGGATTACTCGTCCGTGGTGCTGCTCCCTTGAAAACAAGTTCTGTGGTGTGTATTCATTTTGTCTACGATTTTCGAGCTGTGTGCAAATGTGATCGTGATTCTATATAAGCTTTTGATCGTCCAACGATGAGCGCTTTTTGAAATGTGTCGCATTTTTGTTCGGAAAGGGCTATGGCCTTCTTCTTCTTCTTCGGCGGATTGTTTTCGATGTTTGTGATGCACGGGTGGTTCATGTGGTTGTGGAAATAAGTGCTCTCGTGCCAAAGGTGCTGCGTTCGAAATCTTGTTTAGTTCGGAATTTATTGTTACTAACGACTATGTTAAAATGTATTATGCACAGGCGTTGTGTGTGCGCGGAATAGTCGTTTGGGCGCGAAAATCTACGATTTCGTTCGAAATGGATAAATGTATTACAATTTGGATTACCCATTTATAGCTGTTTCCGAGGTAAGGTTTTCTATATCCTTGGCATTGTCTCTTTTTTTTTTTTTTTCAGCCCGAGGTTGTTCTATCTGCTATTTTACAATTTGGGGGAATGTGTAAGAAAATGGAAAAGTTAACTTATTTATTTCGACATTTAAAAATACTGTTAAAAAGATGGAAGTGTTCTAAATTGGTATCAATTTTAAATAAGATTAGTAAATGGTTCGTGCAAAAGATATCTCGCACGATCATATAACTCAATTTCAGCGACTTATTGCTCAAAAATCTGGCATCATCTGCTAAATTAAAACATTCCGATAAATCGTGATATTCGTGATCCTGAAATGGAATGGAAACTTTCTCCGTAGAATGTTACTTTCTCCTAGGCCTTTTGTAATTTTATCCACCGCGTAATCAAAATAAATACATTTCGACAGAAGTCTTGATTTCTTGGCTGCAGTAAATTCGAAAAGTTGTTTATTAAATAAGTCTCAAGTATTTGAAGTGCCAGAATTAGGGATAGAAATTCTCCTGAATTTGGCGGGAAGCATTAGTCTTTCCCCTCCCCCATACCGGTTTCCAGGATTCAACTTAGCTTTCCTGGAAACGTTGGGGCAGCGTCGAAGTTCCATCCCATGTTTTTCCAAAATAAACAATGAATCGTGTTTGTTTTTACACTGGGAGTGAGTTTGTAAATCGTCCATCTTCTCCGAGATAATGTCGGGTATTTAAAAATTAAAACTTAACTAGAGTGTCGTAATAGGTCATGCGTTGTTAAAGTTACGTAATGGAATAACAACAGGCTTAAGACAATGAATAATTAGTTTTGACATTTTTTCTCTCCCTGTTTGGGATATTATTTAAATTGTCTAGTAATTATCCGTAATTCGAGTTGTAATTTTAAACGCTACGCTGATTATCTGTCCTACGACTTCTTGACAACTTTGTTTAGGATGCGCTAAATATATGACAATTTATTTTCGACGTAAATAAAGAAAAAGCCGTGCACATTCGCCGTGAGATTACCAAGAATATTTTTTCCCCGAGAAGCTTTTTTGTAAAAAACGAGCAAACGATTTTAGTCACCAATTTTTAAGAGGCGTATTACGTCAAGTATCTCGGGAAATCTTTAAAAGCGAAAATGGTATTCAACTTTCTACAACTTGTATTCGACGTATAAGTTTAATATTCATCGCATGCGCGTGAGTTTCAAATTGCCCTTTGTCAGCACTGACCTTTATCAATGTTTAGAGATGTTTTTATCTGATTTTGGAAGGATGATGACCTAGTACTTGGGTCCAAAGTGGCGGTTTGTAGGCAATCTTGATTGTTGCTGAGTGCTGTCCATTGTCTATGCATTTCTTTGCAAATGACTTGAAATGTCAGCCTGGACATACATCAAGATTGATGTCCTTTTTCTTTTTTATTGGCAATAAAATTTTAAATGTTGCCATTTGCATAATTATCAGAAAGGAAATATTGTTTTGCTTATGGGAATCAAACTTCAAGTAGATTAAAGACCTTTTTCAATCAGGGATAAAGAAAGCTCTGGGTGCTTTTTACCAAAATGTGAAAGCATTTTCTTAAAGGCTAAAATTAGGAAGTGTGATGTAACTCTTTTGCTTAAACATTTAGCCTCACAATTTGCAAAATACCATTTTGGTTAAAAGACTATTTATTGACTTAAAAAAATGCATAAGCTGAAAGTAGTTAAGTACTTTTCTCGTTGATAGTTTGGTATAAAATTACCTTATATATGATTGCCTTACAAATGCCAAGTTCATTAGGATTTTATAATAAAAAGTATCGTAATTATTTTTTATACTAAATATCTAGAGTGAAGGAACTTGTAATCGATTGAGCATTTTGTGCAACTTAAGCTTTTTTTGTAAAAAATATTTTTTACCTCAACTCAAACACTATTTTTAATATCTTTCTACTATGCAACAAAATAAAAAATGTTGTTCAACAGTGTTAAATTATTTATTATGCTGTAATTTCAAGTTCATGTTATCCTCCTGATAGCTGTGGGTTAGCTGACCACACATGCCAAAGGGTTTGAATCCCTGGTTATTCATGGAATCCATGTTAAGCTGCATGCCTTATTGCTATCATTGTGCTTAAAAATAGGAGCTTACAAACCAACTCATTAATTTTTTTTCCGTACACAATAACATATGAAATTGCAGCGTCCTACACTTAAGTAACATTGTAAAATATAGATTGCAATGGGTAGAAAGCAAGTTACCTCTTATTATCTTGCGGTCTTTTAATGCAAAATATGTACTAATGATGTTAAACAAATCTGCCAATCAACCTATATTTTATTAATTTATTTGGCATTATTTCCTTTTTTTTGGAAAATTTGTGAAAGGAACAGGGCATAATTTAGAGTTAAAATTCCAAGTCCTGTGCAGATTCTGCACCAAGGTGATTTTTGCCATAAAATGGCAGCCTCTCCATTCTTTAATGACAGGCAAACTGCCTTTGGTTGCCATAATTTGGTGTGGGTTTTAGGCAGTGCAGAATCTGTACCAGACTTGAAATTGTTACCTAATTCGATTTTGAAATGTACCATGTAATAAAAATTAGAATAAAGTCCAATATGTAATGCAATTCTTCCTTTAACATACGAAATAAAAACAATTATAAATGTTTCGTACAAATAGGAAAGATGATGCCATCTCTTTAAAGATGCTCATAAAAGGTACCCTTCCGTTAAACAGGTACCAGATACAGGGTTCCCACGGTCATTGAAAGTCATTAAAAGTGCTTAATATTTTTGAACTTGTTTTCAAGGCCTTGAAAGTGCTTGAAAATGCTTAGAGGTGCTTAAAAGTCCTTGAAAATGCTTAAAAGTCCTTAATTTTTACATATGTTGTCCAACTGCAAAATTCATAAAAATACAACTCAGACTTGCTGTTCCCTCATGACCGGCATTTATCTGCACCTTATAGGAATTTTCCGACATATTTGTATTACGCATCCACCAACTTGTAACTTTTTTGATAGAATATACTTTATTAAAAATTTAAATACAGACATGATGCCTGAAAATAAATTTTCACAGGTCCTTAAAAACCTTAATTAGGTCCTTAAAAGTCATTGATTTTCATTCTGTGATTTGAGTGGGAACCCTGAGATAAAAATGGCTAAATTGCAGTGAAGTCTCATTCAAACTTACCGCTCAATATATCTTCAAGCCTAAATAGTTTTGTTAAGGGTTGCTAAAGCAATCCTATAATAAACCTAAGTATTTAGGCTTGGAGTTACATTTTAAAATGTAAATAATAAGGCTTGGCGTCAACTGGTATCCGCCTAACGGAAGAGTACCTGATAAATTAATAAAATCATATTCCTCTCAGTTTGTAGATTTGATAAACTAGTGCATTTATTTGTTCTGAAGGACATGAAATTAGTTACAGGAGCAGGATCTTAAAATTATACGGACGGAAAAAATCCTGCAATATTTTTTTGTTTACATATTGGTTAAAATGCTGCGCAATAATATTGAACACGTTTTAAAAATTGTTTTGCAATGTAGTTTTTAAGTGTATTAGTTTGATAGGTTAAATGCACCGAAGTTGTGCAGCATTTTATTTATTTTTAGCATATTTTGCAGCATGGTAACAATTTCATTTAATCCTTCGGTGCTGTTTTCACTTCGTAACAAAATCAGACGTGCAACTACAGGGAGGGTTTTTAGGGCTAAAACACCCTAGAACTTTGAAGTAAATGACAGATTTGTATATCACCTAGCATAAAAAAAAATTTATGCATTATTTTTAGTCTATTTAAGTCTAGTATAAAGTGTCATTTAAAAAAAAATGTGGATGTTTCCGTTGTTCAAATGTAGCTATAGTGTTACAGTGCTACATATTCTTGTATTTCAAGAGCCTTATAAATATTATAAATTAGTGTTTGTCCGTTTACCTAAAATGTCACTCCTTTTATATCATTTATAATCCAGGAAATATGGATAATGCGTGGTCTAGATAAAAAGTAGTCCTATGTCTGGTTATTTTGTATAACTCGAAAACTAGATTAAAACTTTTTAATATTTTGTCATATGTAAGAAATTCCAAAAATATTGATGACATGTGACAAGTATGGTATGAGAAAGTTCAGCATCGAAGTCCCCACTGAAATCGTAGATTGAAAATCAATGATTTTTTTAAGGACCTTCGAAAATTTGTTTTCAAGCATCAGGTCTTTATTGTGCGACCTTATAACTGCTTTGCCCAGAGCATTAGATATAAAAATCTTTCGTCCACAATTTGCCTTACAAACATACTTAGATGATAAGTCTTTGATCTTTTGGCTCGTTAAGCGTAAACACTAATTTCGCATGCTTGTCTCGGAGAGTACAGTGTGCAACTAAAACTATTCGATTTTTACTACACCAATCGGCAAATACGAATGAAACGATGCACACGCGTAATGCATGCATAATATAAATGTATCAAAATATTTGTTGCCCTGCAGATAAGTGACAAAGATTAAGGACCTTTAAGCATTTTCAAGTACTTAAATCCAAGTCCTGGAAATTTTCTAGTTGCACCTGTGCACAAAATCAACTAAGTAAAGTACTATCCTAATATAAGCATTTGAATTGTTTTCGAGTAAAAAAAGGGGTTTAGCTCTATTTACAGTTATGATTTTTAGCTTTTATACAATTATAATGTAAAATAAAACAACGGCTCTGTGCTTTGGTTTGTTGAATGTAAACAATTTATAGATAAAATTTAAAATCTACAGACATGTGCGATATGTAAAATGAAAGGTCTCGTCTGTTCTTTTACTGAAATTCAACTGTATGAGTAATAGCTAAGCGGGAATTATAATTGTTACAAACACACCATTAATTTGTGTGAAAGTATCTACAAAAAATGAGTTGTATCAACCCAAAGAGGATTTTCATGTTATTCAAAAAGCAGTGCTAATTTGGCAAGATTCATTTTATAGAATAACTTTAATATGCAAATTTTTTTTTTATCAAGATAGCTTTAAAACAGAATTACTAACGGTCTCTCTTTAATTAAGCGACCAAAACACCTACATTATGTTAATTTCCTATATTGTTGTCGCTTTCCACAACATTAAAAGGGTTTTTGTCAAAGATTTTTTTCACTATCACTCAGCACACTTTAAGAATAAGTCCTAGTAAGGATCATTCCCTAAACTCGCTATGTTACAGTCTTCTAGCCCAGTGCATTTAGAAACTACTTTCTATAACCACCTTCACATTTGGTACGAAAATGATCACTTAATGAAATTACATAAATTAAAAACTCAAAAGTAGCTTCTAATGTATTTTATATTTGGAATCTTTACGTCAATCTGATTTTGTCTCTTGTTATTTTAATTATCGTTTGTAGTAGATAGAAATTAAATAAACATTTTATCATTTCATTAAAGGATCTTTTTCTTACCTACTCGTCAAATGTAAAAGTTTTATAGAAAGTAGTTTCTAAATGCACTGGGGTAGAAGATTGTGCAAATACAGGGAAAGATTCTCACAGGACCACCTCTTAAAATTGTTGTAAAAAAATTCCCCCTAAAGCATTGGTGATGGATTCTAGTTTTGTTGCACTGGAGACAGAAAAAAACAATTTTTCTTTACTGATTTTGGTGAATTCAACTCCTTAATCCGTTGTTTCTGTGTGTCAAATTGTTGTGTATATATATTGTTTAGTTAATAATTAAAAAAAAAATCAAAATCAAGGATGTTATAAAACACTTAATTTAGTCAATCCATATTTATAAATTCAATTACCAAAGTAAACACATTTAAATGAGAATGTAAAATGTATCTGGTCCGTGAATGTTGATTTGGTGGCAAAATTTTTCACCAGCAGGGCCGGCCTAAGAACAAAATGTTGTGTTTGCAAGAATGAGTTTTGGCGCCTCTTACAATGAAAATGGGTCTAGAAAAACCTCCAAAAATGGCATGGGTGCTCTAGAAATGAAATTCGACATTTGAAAGGGATTAAAAACTAAGTTCCCACGCTTCTTGAAAGTCCTGGAATTTTTTTTGGTCCTTGAAAATAGAATAAGGTAACCACCAATAATCTCAGTTTTGTATTTTTATGTCTGAAGTACGTAATTTTATGGTCCTTGAATTTTCTTAAAAATGTCCTCGAATTTCGTACTTCAATAATAGTGGTAGCCCTGTAATAAGTCGTAATAAATAGTAAATACTGAAGCAAAGTATTTAGTACCCTTTCATTATTTTTATTTTTTAAGCGACTTCTTCAATTGCTTGGTTTTTTAACTGACTTTTTCAAACTTCAATAGGCATTCTCTACCATAGGTGTCAACTTTTCAAAAAACATATGCGGGGGGGGGGGGGGGGGGCGAGTTTTGACGGAAGATGAAATTTTTCGAAAAATTATCGAAATCTATTAATTTTTCAAAAATCTAGGTATGACACAACTTCTCGTATAATACCAACAATAAACAGTTATAATTTATTTGGAGAATGGAGGGAAAAAAAGGAGATAGTGTTACAAAAATCAGGGTAGGCAGCCCCTCAGAATTTAAAAGTGGGGAGGCCCCCGTACTTTACGCCTATGTAAAGAGCTGTGTAAAGAGCAAACTCCTAAATTCTTTTATTCAGTTTATAGTTCTGCCAGGTAGAAAATAACAAACACATTTTTTAACTACAACAAAAGTTTTATTTGGCATGAAAAAAATATTAATCAAAAAAATATATTATGGATGATTTATTAAAATAATTGTTATTAGGCACTTAACAGTGGACCTTTTTAGCTTTAGAAGCCGAAAATGTTTTTATTAGTGGATCATAATCTAATGACCACGAAATATTTTCAATGGACAATATTGCAAAGCTGTTGAGTCTTGTGAAAGAGTAGACGTTTGGTAGGTTTTTATAAAATTTAATTTGGAAAAACTACACTCTGCCAACGCTATTGACGTTGGTAGTGTCAGTTAACTAAATAGTTGCAAAGTAATTTAGCACTGGCTTTCACTTCTTTTAAGGGTTTATCTTTCCGCTTCTTATTTTGACATCCAGAAGGTTTGGAAAATATTTTTAGTTTTTTAAATATCACAAATGGAGTTATCACAATTTACAAAACTAATATTTATCACAAAACACAACTTCGGTGAGAAGGCTCAATCAAATTATTGAAATTGCAGTGTTTTTTTACACTAAATAACATTATTTTAAGTCTGTTTTTATTTATAGAACACTATTTTTTTTTTTTTATAAAATATAAAACTTATAATAAAATTAATTTCATATGAACTTTTATAAATAATTGTTATTAAAATTACTGAATTTTGCAACGCTTTGATTATTTTTTGCCAAAATTGCATGACCCATGTGGGCAATTTTAAATTTTCTAGGCATCAATTTTGCCCTTAAATTATCTTCTAGAAAGCTTCCAAGGAGAAATAAGCTTGTGCTGCCTTGCAACAATTGCAGGATGAACTTCATAGAAGTGTTGATTTCAAAGTCCTGATGGTCTCAAAGAGTTTAAATTATTACCGTACCTTGAGAAATTGATGAGACTTACAAGTCCTGTCAGCAAATAAAGGGGTAAACAACTTTGGTAATTTGAGTGCGAAAATTTTTAGATTTTGATGTCCAATTAAAAACGTATTATCTCTGTATTGAAAGAAGAGTTGGAAGAGACAAGTAGAAATGCAATTTTTTTTATTCAAAATTCGTACTGCACAAAACTTAATTTAGGCAACATCTAATTGGAAACTCCAAGTGTTATTTAATTCAAGAATATTAGATGAACACTTGAAGTGGTGATTTTAATTAGGGTTCCCAAGGTCATTAAAAATGCTTAATATTTTTTAACTTGTTTTCAAGGCCTTGAAAGGGCTTAGAGGTGCTTAAAAGTCCTTTATTTTTTTGGATGTTGTTTGCCCAACAGCAAAATTTATAAAAATACAACTCGGATTTGCTATTTTTACAGTATTAAATTCTATACAAAGGATTTGTTATCCGCGCTGTATCGGAATTTTCTGACATATTTGTATTATTCATGCGCCAACATGTAACTTTTTTGGTTGAATATTAAAAATTTATGTACTATATAGACATGATGCCTGAAAACAAATTTTCAAAGGTCCTTAAAAAACATGACTTGGGTCCTTAAAAGTCATAGATTTTCATTGTGATTTGAGTGGGAACCCTGTTTAATACCATAAAGGCTTATGTTATGCGTTGTTTAATTGAAAATTAACTTATACTTGGTTTTTAGCATAGGTGACAGTTGCTATTACAAGTCTTACCAATATCACAGTATTTAACAGTAAAATATGTTGAAAAGTTTTAATGTAAAAAAAAAACAATTTTAGCATTAGTAACAGAAGTTTCTTGTCAAAATGCCTAGTTCAGGGGTGAAAATCTTTCGCTTTTACATAGATTTCCTCTTTTTTTCTTTCTCGGAAGTTCTGCTTTTTTAATGTTTGTAATGGACTTTATCAGATTTAAATTGCCTAAAACCACTTTAAAAAAAAAAAATCTGGTTGCACCGCTGTTCTGTACGCTCATTCGTACATAAATGTGTTCTTAGTCTGTGGTATTTGTAGTTCAAAATAACGTTACTCATTTTTTACATTTTAACTGTTTTTCACCACTGATAGTTTACTAGATATTTCATCCTAATAAGCAATTAAAATTGCTGGCCTTTAAATTCTTCGGCAATCTGTAGTTTAGCTAAATTAGTTATAAATATATATACATGTAATTAGAAGAGGATTTTTTAAAAAAACTCTGTTTTTTTCTTTTTTCAATCTTGCCAAAAATTGCCACTTTATCGCCAAGCTGAAATGTTGACATGAAAATAATATTTTAACCTTCTATAGCAACCTTATCATGGATCAATAGGTTGCTAGTTGAAATGGGTTATCGCTGCAATTTTCAAAGAGTAAATGGGTTACTACAAAGAAACTAAGAATGTGTTTTTATCTCTTAAGGATATTGGTTTTACAAACTTGATATGAAAGTTTTGTTAAATTTCTTTTTTTAGTATTTTAAGTTTTTGATTCGCGAGAAACGAATGTTTGGCGTAGCATAACCAATATTGGCTCTTCTCTTGTGTCCTAAAAAACCAACCAACCATCCTTTATTGAAATTAACCAATTTTAGTAACAGTCATGGTATTTATTATTTTGTTTGGTTTGCTAAGTAATAAGTCATCACTAATAATTCTGGTACCCATCCATAAATTTTGATAATTAGATAATTGTGCTTCCTACTTTTTGTTTGTTAACCTTGAAAAACGTTTCTCCTCTGCTTTTTAAAATAAACAGCAAAGTATTTTTTAACTTCAAAAAAGGAACAGTCAATGTAAGACAATCAGTTTTAAAGATTTAAAAACATCCACAAGAAACTTCTTAATTCTAGTAATAAAGCTTTGATTTTTAATGGTTGGTAAATAATCGATCATAATGCATAATATAACTGCTTACATAGGTGTAAAGTGCAGGGGGGGGGGTGGGGCTGGCCTCCCCACTTTCAAATTCTGGGGGCTGCCCACCCTGATTTTTGTAACACTATCTCCTTTTTTAGCCTCCATTCTCCAAATAAATTATAATAACTGTTTATTGTTGGTATTATATGAGAAGTTGTGTCATACCTAGATTTTCGAAAAACTAATAGATTTCGATAATTTTTCGAAAAATTTCATCTTCCGTCAAAACTCGCCCAACCCCCCCATGTTTTTTGAAAAGTTGTCACCTATGACTGCTTAAATTATGTAAACCAATCTTTTCTGTTACTTTTATCAGTACCATTAATTGTTAAAGAATTCAATTTTTTCTCTCTGTCCCCTCCCACTTCACCTTTTTCTAATTTCTTGGAACCTGCTTCTTTGTCAGGGTTCCCACGGGCATTAAAAGTGCTTAATATTTTTCAACTAGTTTTCCAGGCCTTTAAAGTACTTGGAAATGCTTATAGGATCTTAATTTTTGCCACTTATCTGCACCGCATCAATTTTTTTTTTTGTATATTTGTAAACGAACACGAGATAGGTGTTTACGTTTTGTGAACCAAAAAATCAAACACCATCATCAGAGTCTTTTTATAAGGCAAAATGCAAATTGTGCATGAAAGATTTTGATGTTAACGCTCTGGGCAAAGCAGCTGTAAGATCACACATTGAAGACCCGGTGCATGAATTTTTTTTTTTTTTTTTTAAAGTCCTAAAAAAATATTATTTAGATTCTTAAAACTCTTTGAAAAGCCATTGATTTTCAATCTAAGATTTCAGTGGGAATTTTGTTTGTCCTCTTCCAAATACAACAAGTTTAAAAGTCACTAAAAGATGTTGGTACACATGTTTTTTCTTAAGGTAACCCGAAATTAAAAGTCATGAAAAATGTCGATTATGAGATTTTAATTGTTTCAAGTACCAGATTTCATGAAGTTTACAGTTATATATAACTGCAATACCTAAATTGGAAATATCGGTAACAACTAGACGTATGGTGTAGGTATACTAGGAATTAAGGAAAAACTTGAAGCATTAAAAAATGTGGTTTTTTTTGTCATTTTTTTGGTACAGTTTTAGTAAAAAAATATTTTTTTAAGAAACTAGGCAATATTTTTGAAAAAGCTCATGTTAAAGTAAAGTAATAAACAATGTTTGATTTGTCACTACAAAAAAATTTCAATTCAGTATCTTTTGCAATTACTTAGTAAAGGTACATCAAAAACTTAGTCCTGAGTAAATCAATTTTAAAGTAAACAATCCCCCTTAATTCATAGTATACCTCCACCCATATGTATGTTTGTTACCAGTACTTCCAATTTAGGTATTGCAAAATGTTATATATAACCGTAAACATCATGAAAGCTGCTATTTGAAAGAATTAAAATCAACATTTTTCATGATTTTTGATTCAAAGGTTACCGTAACACGTTGAGCGGCACATGTATTTTTAAGGAAATCCTCATCGGGCCACACGTTGCTTGGAAGCGCTCATATTTTACCATCTTGTGATAAATAAAAATTAAGTCAATTTTCAGTAATTACTTAAAACAATGTAATTTTTTTAGTTTTATATTGTATTTTACACTGTCACGTGCGCCTAAACAGAAAATTCACCGTCGGTTAATGATGACTGGACTGTGGCACTCAACGTGTTAATATCCTTTATCGCATGTTCTTACATACATTTCTCTTTGTCCAGGGCTACCAAGCATGTACGATTTGGTGCCATTTAACCTACTGGCGGTCATGCACGTATATATGTGTCATTTGATCCTCAGTTTTCCAGCAATACACAACATTTTTAAATTTATAAGTAAAATTTAAAATAAAATATTTTTTAAATATTTTTATTAGGTTAGTTTATCAGCTATCTAAAACAAATGAATAATTTTTTTTTTTTTTTTTTTTTTTTAAGTTATTTATTTGCATTAGAAATATGATTTAAAAATATTGCAGGGAAAACAAGTGTAGAATTTTGCCCATATCCTTGATCATCAGTGCGTTAAGGGCTAATATTTCCCAATGTTAAGGTTGACAACATACATTCTAAACAGTAGTAGAAGTGATAAAAAAAAGTGGGGGGGGGATGCCCTAAAGTTGGTGACGACAAGTCACCATCCCCTTTATTCAACGATAAATAATATCATTTCGTAACTTATTATAAAAATATTAACTAGTAAGAAAATAATTTATGCTTCTTAACACTAACATTGAACAAGGGTCTAAAATTTATTGTTATTTAAACGAATATTCAGCGACCTAGTTTTTTTTTACTTCTGAATACTTTCATGAAATTAAATTAATAGAAAACTGTAAAATATGTTTTTTTTTTTTTTTTAAATAGCTTGTTTTTTTATGAAACAAGAATAGAAATTTAACTTAAAAAGAAAGTTCCTCCAATGTTAAAAGTTGGCCAAGTGTATCTGTTAAAAAAAATACCTATATCTACCTTATATAAAGTAGTATAATATATTTTTTATAATAGTATATATATACCATTAATAGCTTTAAAGTTTTTTTAAAAAAAATCACCTTTTCTCAGTGTCACTACATTTAAAGGTTAATGTTATTTTTCATTCGTAGTTTTTAGACGAATTGAGTGTTTTTGAAAGTGGATTTGAGTTGTTTTCAAAGTAGGGGGACGCTTGAGTATTTTCATGAAAAGTGGGGGAATGCGTCACCCCACGTCTACCCACACTTCTAGCACACATTCTGAACACTGCAGATTTGGGGAAGTGAGGGATTGTTGTAGAAAAAAATTTAGCAAGTTTGCAATCTTAGCAACAAACACCATCAAATAAGTTAATAATCTAATACCTTTATTTGTTGCCAATAGGTGCACTTGTCATAGCTATTAAACATTTTTCTGGTTGAAATTGAGCACACTTTTGGTTGGAATTTGAAATAGGAACTTAACAATAGGCAAGACCTTTCATTTCTTGTATCCCACCTGTAGCATTTGTAGTTTTAATTACTTGATAATGTTGACCTTAAGTAGACAGAGCCTTTGCTTTCTTACTATACTAATATGTTGCAGAAACTAAAATGTTTTGACTGAAAATCACTCAAATTCTTGTTATGACATCTTTCATGTTTTGGAGAAATTGTCTTACTGCTATAGCAATAAGAAATCCCCAAGTGATTTTTCATGAATGTTCTTAAGTGGTTTTTGATTTTGACTTATAAATTTATTGCTATCTCATTAAGAATGTTGAACTCAATGATTCTGAATTTAGTGTTTGACTTTAATATCAGGGGTCCCATTCACCTTAATATTCCTTAAATTTTTGTTCCTCCCTAAAATTCCTAGAATGGTACTTACATTTTTAGATTATTATAAAAAAAAATTAAAAACTAGAAATTTCCCCGATTTGCCTCCAAAATGCACGAAAAAACACAGATTATCCTCCAGAAAAGATAGTTTTTTATAAATTTTTTAATTATTGAATTGTTTAAAAATTGCTTGTTTTTTGCCGTTATTGAAACATGCTTTGTAAAGAATGTCTATGTCGACATTAAAAGAATTATATCCGTAAATTGTTTAAATTATCCCTAAAATTTTAAGGAATTTAATCCTTAAAAGGTTCCTTAAATTTTTGGAACTATCCTAAAATTCCTATTTGATTTTTCTAGAAAACTCACTGTCACCCTGGAATTGAGTTCAAGACTGAAAATGCTCTTTGTTTATGACAGCTGTTGTTTTTCTTGTTATGGCATACTCGGTGGATAGCATTTCCTCTTTTATGTTGCCTGATCAAACACTAAATTGTTTACCCACTAAATTAATATTTTTTTATGTGTCTATTCTTGTTACTCGAAATCAATCATTCTTAATGTGGTGGTTTAATCAAAGTGGAGTCTTCTTTAGTGGTGAAGATATTTTTAAAAACACCCAAATTATAGTTGTATATTTTCTACCAGTACTTTCTGCTGGCAAACTGTTAACAATCACCTATTTTAAACCACGTTTGGGACCCCCCTCCCCCCCCCCCACCTTTAAACTGGGTTTTTAATACATAAAAAAATCGTTTCTAAATCTCTCAACATTTGCTATAGTTGCTTTTGCTGTAAACTTCCTTCAATACATCAACATTAAACTTTTTAAAAATGACTTGAAAATGCTTAGAGGTCCTTAGAAATCCTTAATTATTGCAGATGTTGTTTTACCCAGCTGCAAAATTTATAAAAATACATCTAAGACCCCAGCGTGATTGCCACTTATCCACACCGTATCGGAATTCTCTGACATATTTGTATTACGCAAGCACCAGTTTGTAACTTTTTTGGTAGAATATACTTTATTAAAAATTTATGTATAAACATGATGTCTGAAAACAAATTTTCAAAGGTCGTTAAAAACATTACTTAGGTCCTTAAAAGTAATTGAAAAGCATTGATTTTCATTCTGTGATTTGAGTGGGGACCCTGCCTTTTTAGTGGACTTTATATGACTTTATCAGATAACTTGCATACACCATACATATTTTAATTTAACTGCTTTTACTTTGCGTTAAGTGGGATTTCATGTTAAGCGATTTTGCGTTAACATGGTTTGACTGTATTACTAGCTTAAACAGAGGTACAATAATTTCTAAGATCAGTTTACTTTTATCACTAAGAAAGTTCAAGCTGTTTAAAGAAGCAATTTATACCCAATTCAAAGCAACTACTTGCATATTCAGTGCTTAAAAAAAGTCTCTTTGAAAACCTTTTAAAATTATAATTTCTTATTGGGTAAATAATTTATTATAATTTCAAATAGTTGATATCTTGTTCTTCAACATAATCCCATCCAGTAATAATAATAAATGCAGCAACTGAAATATTCTACTTGCTTATTCATTTAGAATACATTCTTAATACTAACTAGTACATTAATAAGATTACCAAATGGATTAAAAATATTTTGTCTGAATCGATTTTTCGCCATTAAATATGTATGATTCACTTTACAAAATCAAAGAGCTTAAAATAATACAAATATATTTATAAAAAGATATTTATCCCTTGTTGTTTAACTTAATCTTTAGAATGTGAATGAAACTATTGTAAAATAATAGAAATTGCATGTGAATCCCCCCCCCCCCCCTTCCCGCCTCGATATTTTTCTAGATGAGCAAAGTGGATTTAATTAAATATATATGTTTGTTAAAATAATATAATTGATTATTTACATAACTGTTATTTTTCTAAAAAGTTGTTAAGAGTTCAATTTTTTGGTGTTACTGAAACAAGCTTTGGAAAGAATATGTCTGTATTAGGAGCCTACGTTAGCTTCAAAAGAAATAGTCCTAAATGTTCTTAAATTATCCCAGAAATTTTAAGAATTATCCCTAAAATGTTCCTGAAATTTTGGGAATTATTCCTAAGATTCTTACCTGAATTTTTTAGAAAACTGCATCTCCTGGTAATGATCACAATGAAAAAGACAATGTGAATGCATGTTTGGCTGTTTCATGCAAGTACCACTGGTTTATATAGTAGTTATCATTTAGCAATCTGCAGCAGCATTACTAGTGTTGAATCAACAGCATTATAATTCAGAGTCAGGGTTCCCACGGTCATTAAAAGTGCTTAATATTTTTGGATTTGTTTTCAAGGCTTTGAAAATGCTTAGAGGTGCTTAAAAGTCCTTGAAAATGCTTAAAGGTCTTTAAAAGTCCTTAAATTTTGCAAATGTTGTCTGGCGAACTGCAATATTTATAAAAATACAACTCGGACTTGCTATCCCCACGTGACTGCCTCGTACTTGCACCGTATCGAAATTTTCCGATATATTTGTATTACGCATCCACCAATTTGTAACTTTTTTGGCAGAATATACTTTATTAAAAATTTATTTATTGACATGATGCCTGAAAACAAATTTTCAAAGGTCCTTAAAAACATTGGTTAGGTCCTTAAAAGTCATTGATTTAACGCTGAGAGTGTAATGGGTCGATAAATATATTTTACTACAAGACTTCAATGAAATGAGAAAGGAAGGTCGGTTTCAAAATGTACTATCTCAATGGCCAAAATCGGGGATTAAGCTGTGTTTTGGTTTTTTAGCAAAATGCTTATGAACTTTCTTTAAAATTTGACAATGTGGTTTCGAATTTTTGCTAACATATTTATCGACAAAATTTGCAAAATCACCATTTTTGTTTTTTATGATTAGTCATCGACCTAAATGATCAAGCATGCTGATTGTAAAAAGTAGTTTTCCTGTCGAATTTTGGTATAGCATAGCTTTTTGCATTAAATGATACATAAAAAATGACAGAATCATTTTAGCAGTTTGCTAGAAAGTGACTTGTAAATTTTGTAACCCAGCTTAGACACTGTCCAGAATACTTAAATAAGATACTTGTTCTTTGAAAGTGTGACGTTTTTATGATCCCAAAATAAATTCCTTTAAACGTGAAGCAAAGTTCAGTCATCTTTTGTATTCATTTTTCAACAAGCCTTATAAATGTGATCAATTTACCACAATTACTTAATACCAGAGAAAATAAAAATGTTAAACATTTTAAAAAATAGTTGAGATTTTCTGAGAAAAGAATCTGAAGTCTGTTGTCCCAAAAAATTTGCAACATCTGCGAAAGTAAAGTTTAACGTTCAGTTATTTTTCGTGTTTATTTTTCAACAGGCCATATGCTATTTATAATTGCAATTAGTTGCCTAAAACTACTAATCTCTTAAGCAAGTTTGTTGTAAAAAATTTGCTACTATTTGTCTAATATGCAATCCTTATTAAGGAATTGCTTCCTTTTACAAATACCTTGTATTAACTTTGATTTTATGTGTTAGTGGCGGACAAATCTGTGGAGACCGATCTAACCCACTTGTCGTCATTCAATCGAGCTGAAACTTGGAAGATAGATTCGTTGTTAATGACAAAGCACGCACATCACTATTATCACTTCGGAAGAAGTTAGTTAATGGTACGTGCAGAATCAATGGTTTTCTTCGTAGAGGTCAAACACTATAAGAAATCGATCTGAGCTTAAAATCGCTTAAATGGGTTGCAATTGCGCTTAAAAGTTGTCTATAAAAGATTCATAGTAAAGACTTTTTATGTAGGTTAACTTTTTAAGTTTTGATTTCTCTCTTTTGTAGGCTTGCTGGAAACTGCTGTACTCTTTCTGCTGTATGGCAGTAACTCTACAAAATGGCCGACCCCTTTTTATGAAAATGGCAGCTCTACGAGGCCTCCTCCTGGGATTCTGCATTCTACAGCTATGTTACTTCGGCCGCATCAAAGGTTGCCGAGTATTCGAGCACCCGCTAGGAAGTAGGTGTTTGATTAAAAATTTCTGATTAAGAGTGATTGTTAGTTTTTTGCTGCCCCGTAGCAGGGTTCATTAAAAGTGCTTAATCTTTTTGAACTTGTTTTCAAGGCCTTGAAAATGCCCAAAAGTGCTTAAAAGTCCTTGAAAATGCTTAGAGGTCCTTAAAAGTCCTTAATTTTTGCGGATGTTGTGTACCCAACAAAAATTTATAAAAATACAACTCAGACTTGCTATCCTCGCGTAATTGCCACTTATCCTCACAGTATCGGAATTCGCTGACATATTTGTATTATGCATGCGCTAACTTGTAACTTCTTTGGTAGAATATACAGAATTAAAAATTTATATATAGATGTGATGCCTGAAAACAAATTTTAAAAGTTCCTTAAAAACATTATTTAGGTCCTTAAAAGTCATTGATTTTCATTCTGTGATTTGAGTGGGAACCTTGTGTAGAACTAAAGAAATATTTCCCTGACAGAATATTTGTTTTAAACTTCTAAAACCTTTCACCAGATACAACAATACTGATTTTAGATAATTAACAATATCTCAAAGAAAAATGTGTTTTATGTTTCTATTGACATTTAAGAATTTATTTTTCTTGGTCAAAGCTGTGATATCACCTGTTGAAAGAATTGCAAAAGCTGTAATTATTCCATACTTTTTAAATTTAAAAGTTTAAATTTTCTTCGAACTGCAAGTATGATACCTCATGGAACATCATTCTGAATTTTTCGTAGAATATAGAAAAATGTGAGTAGATTATGAGCTGTTGTAAATATTGTTGGCCATATGTAAAATGTCTGTAACTGAATGAAAATTTCTTTCTTTTAAGAAGGAACATTTCAACGTTTTTGTTTGGTAACCCATTGGTCTTTAAATTTTAATGAGAAAGGGTGTAGATGATTTCACTTTTCTGACACCAAATACTTGCATTCTTTTAAAAGTGAGTCAGTTTGGTGATAGATTAGATAAGATTTGAAAGAGGCAAAGCCAAGCGTACTTAGGTCTGATGATAAATATTAGTTCACTGATATCGTGATATTATCTGAAATTGTGTGCAACCTTCGTCATTGAAATTTAAAGACCAGCGAGTTATCAATTAAAAAAAACAAAAAAACATTCCATTATTTGGCTAGTTATGACATTTTGCCATCAGATTTAGGTTAACTCATTCAGAGTCTATTTTTTAACAGTTTCTGCCATTCTGCCTCGGCAGGTTCATAACATTTCTCTATGTTTGAGAAGAAAATTCAGAATTATTTTCTGTAATGTTCAAAGTAAAATTAATATACTTTAATATATTTGTAAATGGATTTATTGCATACATTTTTTAATTTTAAGAATGCACTATAACCATGTTGAAAATGATGGTGGGAATTTTTAGGTTGTTTTAGAAGTTTGAATAATTAGAGTGAGTATACAAGTGTATTTAAAAAAAAAGTATCAAAATTTTTATTTTTCTGGCAATAATTATTCCTAGTACCTTTCTAAAAAATTTTTCTAACAGTTTAATAAAATGTGAAATTATAACTGAAAAAACAACGAGGAAATATATTCATATGGTTCTTTTTCTGAAATAAGTTTCTAAATTTTGATTTTTTTTATCTCCAGAAAATGAATTTAAATGAGTTAAATTTTCATTTACTATAGTATGTATACCAAGTTTATTCATATCTTATTTGGCTATGAAATAGCAACTTGAAAGTCAACTAATGCTCCCGCAAACTAGCACCCTGTTCAATATGCGAGAGGTCTTGCAATTGAGATTTGACGGACACTGTGGCGTGTTTGTTTCCGATGCGAGTTGACATTGTGAGCTTTTTTGCGAGGTAACCTTGTGTCAGTAGAGTGGCCACAGAACCGGGAAAACCTGGAAATCAGGGAAATGTCAGGGAGCTTTCTAATTCTGGAAAAATCAGGGAAATGTCAGGGAACTTTTTAAAATTTCATGAAAATCAGGGAAATTTTTTATTGCTTTGGCACGTTCATCCATATTTTGGTGCTATTTACATGGAGATTTGTAGTGGTAAGCCATTAGGACGTTTAATGTTACGGAATAATTTAAACTTTTCATTACCAGCAAAACTATTTTTTTTAAAAATTGCATATTATCTCTTTTGCATACATGTTCTATTTGACCAGGGTGTCTAGACATCTGGAAAACTTAAGAAAATTGGGGAAATTTGGAAAAAAGTTTGCTTTAAAGTCAGGGAATTTTTTAGAAATCTGTCAGGGAAATCAGGGAATTATCATGGAACTTTTTTCCTGAATTTTGTGGCCACCCTGGTCAGTTTTTATGGGTATTTCTTTTCTCGAGAAGCAAGGCAATTTCCAAACTGAAAGACCTCCCGGAAGGCAACTCCCTTTCTTTAAGTAGTCTTGATCAAATAATGATACAGGATAATATAGCTTTCATTCTGGTCTTCCCTGTGAAATAGATTCAATGTTAAAATCATGTAATTCCATTCTCATGAATCTTATTAAAATGTCCATTTCAGGCGTAACGGACGATCAAGAAATTGAAGTTGGCTCGCTTCTCACTTTTCAATGCACTCTCTTCAACGAGACTGTGGAGCAGCTGAACATCTCCTCGAGCGATATCATCCTGAAACTGCAAAAGACGCCTCTGCTAGGGACGAGGATACTCGACAAGTACACGGTGGAGTACAGAGTATTGAATGCTACGGTTGAGGACAGCGGACTGTACAACTGCTTCGTGCCTCATAAGAACTATAGTAGTCCCCAGTTGGTGTGCTCGTCTTACATTGCTGTAGGATGTAAGTATGGTATACCATAGCTGCCAATTTATACGGATTATCTGTACAATGTACAGATTTCTTCTATTTTGTACGGTTGTTAGGTTTAGTTCACACACAGACATGCATGATGCAAGTGAGGATTGCTATTGCGACATCTCTGTTGGGAATCCTTGGCTCTCAACAATTCACAACACAAAATTCTATATAAAGTATTATACAATTTTTTATTCAATTGAGGGACTGAGAAGCAAAGGGGGTCTAAGTAACTTTTTTTAACTTTTGAGAAATTCACATTAAAGTTTCTTATTTATATTAAATTATACGAAAATTATTTGTTGTTAAAATATTAACCTCCGGAATGAAGATATCACTAAATGTTTTTACAAATACCAAGTATTAAATTTTTTTTTTTTTTTTCAGGTACATCACTTATTTCCATTCATTAAAAAAAAAAATTCTTGGACCCTTCTTGTAACAGTTTAGTATTGTAACAAAAAGAAATAATTAAAAAAAAGCATTATCAAAATAGAAATGATAATTTCTTATTGGCAAATATGCCTAAGTATATTTCATACAAAAGGCAATTGCATAGACAATTTTCTTTTTTCCAAAAAGTATTTTTAAATACAAGTCAACTATATGTGAACTTGTACGCCGTCATACACTGTTTTTAAAAAATTCCATCAGAAGATTTATCAATATAAAATTAAATTTTCAACCCTCATCTCCATATAAAAAAATATTGCTAATGAAAAATGCTTATCAATTCACAGAATATTGAAAGTGTAGTGAACGTAGTTGATTTTTGAGGGGAAAAACTGTCACACCCGCAACGGGAAATTTTTTAATTTTATAAAATGTAAGGAATATCTTGGGACTAATGAAAGTTGTTATTGTCCTTCCCATAGTAGACTGCTTTCTTTTTCTTAAAATAAAAAATATTTCCAAATTATATCTTTCTCCCCACAGAGCCCTAAATGTTTGCATTGGGTCACACACGTTACAATGGAATTGGCCAGTATTGACACTGTTTGAAATTCCATGAAACATAGAAATGCAAATTCATTGTTCCATAAAAATTGTACTAATTTGAAAATGCCAATGTTGGCAGCTGTATGTTATAGGCTGAACATACTCAGTTATAGAACTTACTTATTGTCAAACTATTTTTTATCATTTAAAAAGGAAGTTTAACTTTTGATCAGGAACTAAGTTTCTTCTTTCAAATGGAAATTTAATTTTTGATTGTTAAGTCAGTTTTTTAGGTTACATTTAAATTGCTCTTTTTAAGAGCTGATGTTTGTTTCGGTCTAATTTGCAGAAATTTTATGAAGGTATATTTTGGAGTATAAGAATGAGACGAAGCTTCAGTTATGACATTCTAAAATCTTGGTACTTGTATGTTATTGCTGCCATGTTGTCAAAAGTTAAAGAGTGTATTAAGTTCTGTTGCCTCCAATGGTTGTATTTCCATGATAACCATGCACTGCATTTTTCAGTTTTGTTTGGCATGTATCACCACAATAGTATTTATTACATTGGTTTTGTAACTGTTATTATTATTTTGTAAATCATCAATCTTTTTTTCTTTCTATCCAAATTTGTTTGTGATAATGCACATTTACCAAACTTATGCCTAAAGGAACTTATTTCTTTGAAAATTAAATTGAATTTTTTTTCTTGCTATGCATCTCTACATTACCTTTCAAAGTGCTTAGAATATAATATAGAGTGTAATTTTTAAACAAAGTAAAAGAGTGATTCAAATGAAGTTAATGAATTTTCAAACAAACAAAGAAAATCTTAAGATTTCTAGTTTTAATATCCCTACAAATTATAATATTGCAGTAAACTTCCATTTTCGTTTAAACCATGCTGATAATAATTTTTTTTTTCCAGTCAAGCCATCCGATGTCCATAATTTCTCGTGTATAAGTTTAGGTTACTCGAACCTAACCTGCTCGTGGGTTGCACCTTTTAATCCTGTTACGACGACCTACACTCTTAGTGATTACTTGTATAACAATGAAATGTAAGTATATATAGTAAATTGAATCATAGTAACCCTGATGATATTTTGTGGTTGTACTCCCACTATGATTGTACTAAATTTATACCTGTTTTGTCGTGCCAAACATAAACTAGCATGCCTATTTTTCCATGTCATCTTTGGAAAATATTGAATCTGAATTGAAAAATAATGACACTATACTAGAAGACAATGTACCTTGAGTTCCACTGAATCCCCTACAACAATGGGGGAACAGTTTCCTGCAGCGTATTTAGTGAGCTAGGGATATGTGATCTGCTAGTATAGTTTACAAAGCTCAAATTTATTTTATGTAATATATATAAAATTCAGCTTGTGCAGAAATCTGGAGTATATACTTACAGAGTGACCACAGAACCGGGAAAACCTGGAAATCAAGGAAATGTCAGGGAACTTTCCGATTCTGGAAAAAATCAGGGAAATGTCAGGGAACTTTTTAAAATTTCATGAAAATCAAGGAAATTTCGTATTGTTTAAGGCACCTTCATCCATATTTTGACGCTATTTACATGGAGATTTGTATTGGTAAGCCATTAGAAGTTTAATGTTACGGAATAATTTAAACTTTTCATTACCAGCAAAACTATTTTTTTAAAAATTGCATATTATCTCTATCTCATACATTTCCTATTTGATCAGGATGTCTAGACAACTGGAAAACCTAAGAAAATTGGGGAAATTTGAAAAAAAGTTTACCCTAAAATCAAGGAATTTTTTAGAAATCTGTCCGGGAAATCAGGGAACTTTTCTTCCTGAATTTTGTAGCCACCCTGACTTACCTTACTTATAGACATCATAATTTTTTTTTATATATAAAAGCAAAAAGTAGATGTTTGACAAAGTAACAAAATCAAATTCTGATTTTATTACTTGCATTGTGTTAGTGCCTCGCTGGCAGAAGTTTTATGGTTTCTCTCCCTTTCAAAATGCCGACTAAACGGTATAGTGGTTAACGTGCTAGCTTCTAGACCGCGAGGTTGCGGGTTGGAGTCCCGTGTTAGGCATGGGTGTTTGTAAATGTATGTTGGCCTGTCTAATGACGAATGTTTCGGCGCATTATGGCCCTTGTGTTGCTGACGGCTCCAGATAATCTGAATACAACCAACCCTTTTAAAATAAAAATTAGACATTCTACAGTTTTGCAAAAAACACCGATTACCACTTTTCGACATGGATTTTGATCATTATTGAGACTGATGGGAGTTCTTGAATCCTTCATCTTATGAATTTTGTCTTATTTTTCCTCGTAAGCAAACCCATGTTTGAAAAATGTCTCCCTTAATAGGCTACTTTTGGTGGTCTTTATCTAACAAGGTTACAGTGCCTCTCATCTCACTCAGTACCTCCTAAAAGTCCTCTATAGATTTATCTTGCTGTGGCACAACATTTACTCTTAAATGATATTTTTGTAAGGCACTTACTTGATGACAGGGTTCCCACTGTCGCTAAAAGTGCTTAATATTTTTGAACTTGTTTTAAAGACCTTGAAAATGCTTAGAGGTCCTTGAAAGTCCTTGATTTTTGTGGATGTTGTATGCAAAATTTATAAAAATACAACTCCAGAGTTGCTATCCCAATGTGACCACCACTTATCGGAATTCTCTGTCATATTTATATTACGCATGCACCAACTTGTAACTTTTTTGGCAAAATATACTTTATTAAAAGTTTATATATAGACATGATGCCTGGAAAACAAATTTTCAATTGTCCTTAAAAACATTAATTAGGTCCTTAAAAGTCATTGATTTTCATTCTGTGATTTGAGTGGGAACCCTGGATGAGACTCTTAATTTTTTTCTTTCCGCAGGTTACGCCGCCAATGTCCTGTGCAAGTCAGTTCCAGCTGCCAGTATCGACTGGACACGAAACCTGCCTACATTCAAACGCAGACCTATTTGAACTTCATTGTGAGTGGCAACAACTCTTTGGGGAATTCAAAACAATACTTCAGGATAAAGCATTCTGAAATCAGTAAGAAGTCCATGCTTGCTTTTCTAGAATTTAGTGTGTGGTGGGTGATCTGTTATGTTGAGTGTCGATTTTGAGAAACTCGTTAAATGCCCACCAATTCTATTTTTGCATTAAGAGAACTATAAGAAGTTTTACATTGAAAAAAAGAAAAAAAAAATTTGTAAGTTGTATATTTTAATTTAGAACTTCTTCCAGAATTTAATCTCGGGAAAAGTTATTCTTAAATCTGAAGTATTTTCTGGACATTTTTCCGCTAAATTGCGTTGGTTTGAAATATTTATTTTTTATAGTATTGTGGTGGAAAATATGTATGATTTAAAACAAAATAATGTCGGGAACTTGTTTTTCAGATTTGAAAATTTAGTATTTAGATCGAACAAGTTTAACAGATAAAAATATTTGCTTAGTATATTAATTCAGTTATCTGTCAGTTTAGATTACTTTTATAAAACACCATGCTGTATCTTAACTATACTATTAAGCAATATACATTTAAATAAATACCAGCCTTTGGTGTAAAGTGGTACTTGTAAAGAATATAAAAGAAACTTTTTTTCTATTCTTATTTTTAATATTGATGCTTTTGAATCGTTATTTTTAAATTTGGCTTCTGGAAAACAAAGTGCCCAACGCAGTGATACCTTTTCAATTTATGATCAATGTTTCATTGTAAAAATAAATTAAAAAACCTTTGTAGGTTGTTTAATATTAAGTACTACTGTTAAATAATTGAAAGTGTTTGAAGTTGTAATGTTCTATTATTTTCTCTCTCAAACTTAATTTAATCTCTTTCCAGTCAAGCCGGGTATTCCAAGTGCAACCACTGAGGAAGTCTCCAAAACCAGTTTGTTTCTCCGTCTCGGAGCACCTCGAGGTCTCCAAAATGGGGAATTTCCTGGTGGCCTGCTCTATTCCGTTAAATATTATTCCATATCATCGAAACTAAATATCACGCAGGTAACAAAACCTTGAAACTGCTTTCTATCCATATAATTCGTATTTCGAAAACCATCGAGTGGGAAATAATTGCCGAAATTAATTATTTTAAGTACAAGTTCTCATTTAAATGCTTGAACAATAAAAGTTGAAGACTTATTCCTTATGGAAGATGTAGTTGAAGTGAACACGGTTCTCACAGTCATTAAAAGTGCTTCATATTTTTGAACTTGTTTTCAAGGCCTTGAAAATGCTTAGAGGTGCTTAAAAGTTCCTGAAAATGCCTAAAGGTCCTTAATTTTTGCACATTTTTTGTGCCCAACTGCAAATTTTCTAAAAATACAACTCGGACTTACTATCCCTGCGTGACTGTCACTTATCCTCACCGTATCGGAATTCTCCGACATATTTGTATTATGCGTGCGCCGAATTGTAACTTTTTTGGTGGAATATACTTTATTAGAAATTTCTCTATAGATATGATGCCTGAAAACAAATTTTTAAAGGTCCTTAAAAACATTATTTAGGTCCATTAATTTTCATTCTGTGGTTTGAGTGGGAACCCTGGTGAATAATTAGTTTGTTATATTCCATGGTTTCGGTTGAATAATTTATGTTTTATTTAAAAACGGAGAATTCCAACTCTATTGTTTAGTATTTGCTTTACACCTGTATTTAAAAGGGTTCACATGGTCATTAAAAGTGCTCAATATTTTTGGACTTGTTTTCAAGGCTTTGAAAATGCTTAGAGGTGCTTAAAAGTCCTTGAAAATGCTTAAAGGTCTTTAAATGTCCTTAATTTTTTTGGATGTTGTGTGCCCAACTGCAGCATTTATAAAAATATACCTCAGACTTGCTATCTCTGTGTGACCACTGCTTATCTGCACCAAATCGGAATTCTCTGACATATTTGTATTATACTTGCGCCAACTTGTAACTATTTTGGTTGAATATAATTTACTAAAAATTATCTATGACTGAAAACAAATTTTCAAAGGTTCTTAAAAAACATTATTTAGGTCCTTTAAAGACAATGCTTTTCATTCTGTAATATGAATATGAACCCTGTTAAATGGCTATTCAGCACCATTGTTTAATTTTTTCCCCCAAATACTAATATTTACTAATAGTATATATATATTTATTAATTTTGAAATAATGGTTGAAAAGTTTATCGCTAAAAATCATATTTATTCTCACAAATACTAATGTTTACAAATATATATATTTATTATTTTTGAAATAATGGATGAAAAGTTTATCGCCAAAAATCATATTTTTTTACTATTTGACGTTTTACGTTTGTACAAGATACTGTGAAATTTGACAACGTTTTACGTTTGTACAAGATACTGTGCAATAAAAAAAGCTTTAATTTTCTTTAGTATATCAAGTATGTAAATATGTATATTTCTAAATTGATGTAGGTTTTTAAAATTCACGTTAAATTTGACTTTTACCACTTTAAAATGTGTATTCTTAAAAAATTAAGAAATTAACTTAAATTGTACGTAAACAGGGTTCCCACGGTCATTGAAAGTCATTAAAAGTGCTTAATATTTTTGAACTGGTTTTCAAGGCCTTGAAAGTGCTTGAAAATGCTTTGAGGTGCTTAAAAGTCATTGAAAATGCTTAGAGGTCCTTAAAAGTCCTTATGTTTTGCAGATGTTGTGTGGCCAACTGCAAAATTTATAAAAATACAACTCGGACTTGCTATTCCCGCTTGACCGCCACGTATCTGCACCGTATCAGAATTTTCCAACATATTTATATTACGCATCCACCAATTTGTAACTTTTTTGGCGGAATATACTTTATTAAAAATTTATATATAGACATGATGCCTGAAAATAAATTTTCAAAGGTCCTTAAAAACATTAATTAGGTCCTTAAAAGTCATTGAAAAGTCATTGATTTTCATTCTGTGATTTGAGTGGGAACCCTGGTAAAGTTTTAACAAGTTTTTTTATAAGGCATTCATTTGATAAGATACACTGTGTTTTCAGGATGTTTCTGTGGAAGCAGAGACCAATACTCGTTTGAAGATAAGCGATCTGGTGCCCTACACACAGTATCGGTTTGAAGTTCGTTGTCGTCTAAATTTTCCCGGTGACCATTTTTATTGGAGTGACACTTACAATTCAACTGAAATAACACTACCAGATGGTACGAATTGTTTTAAATTAGTTTTTAAAATAAAAGGTAATGATTTGCATCAGAGTTCACATTTTCTGAATTTTATAATACTTTTAAACAAGTTATGTATTCTTTAAAGCCAATATAAGGATTTTTTAAGGATATTAGAGCATGTTTTCTTCAATTTTATTATATTTTAAGCTTTTTTAACGTTTGGATTGAAATGCATTTCGTGGGAATTTAAATTGATCTCTTTACATATGCTAAACATTATCTCTTTCAGTGTACTAAACTAACAAAATGTAGTATGCCAAACATTTTCTAGTGTATTAAACAAGATATTTTTTCATTATGACTTTGTAATTTTTACATAAATATTTAGATGTTAACTTTCATATTCTTTTAGTTCCTTACTTGGCACCTATTATCGATAACTCTGCTTTCGATGTGCAAGTTATAGCTGGAAATAGGACCATTACACTTTATTGGAAAGTAAGAACAAAAGATTTCTATATTATTTATCTCTGATTAATGAATGCTTAAGTTATTAAAAATAGTTTCATGGAATACAAGTCTATTAGTTGAGTTTTGACTGTGACATTATTTTAATTTAAAAACCATGTTTTAGCAACATTTCAAACGATTGAAAAGTCTTTAAAAGTCTGTTATTTATAAATTATTCAGAAGGCAACGTTTGAATGTAACCTATCTATCTTCAAGTTTGATAAACAAGTTTTTTTTAAAAATCTTTTCAGGCCGTCCCGTCCGAATTCGAGAATGGAAATGATTTTCACTACATCATTAGGTATCACGAGCACTATGTTCCGACTCGTGCAGCCCGCCAGGCCTCGAGGGATTCCAACTTCTCTGTCAAGGTGGACAATAAAACATCACACACCTTTGATCACATGGATACTGGCACAGCCTACATGTTCAAGGTCATTGCTGCTAATCATTTGGGGAATTCCTCCAATGAAACTGGCGTCATCGTTGTGGATAAAGCTGAAAAGTGTATGGATCAGTTTACTGTTTAAATTATTCAGTTAATTTTTTTTATACTTATTTTGCAAACTTTGTGCCACTGTTTGATACGTTTTTCCTTTAAAAAAAAAACTATATTTTAAATTTAATTTTGTTTTTAATCCGTTTAAACTTAAACAAGCTTTATTTTTTAGGGTGCTTCAATTTCTTTCAATCATTTTTATTTTGTAGAGATAGGACTAGCGATATGTTCTATAATTCTCCACAGACAGTGATTTAAGGAGTTGAATGACAGCTTTTTGCAGGCTTATTGACAGCGCCAGCAAGTTTCATATTTAACTTGATCCTCGCAAAAGACTCCAATTGATTATTCCTGATTTTGCTTTTTATTTAATTTTTTTTACGATGAATAATTTATAATTTTTTAAGGCATTTCAACAATTGTCGCCTCTCAGTGTTAATACTTTTGAACACCAATCAACTGATATGATGATTGACACAAAACATTCCAGGTGACAACTTCGAAATTTTGAACTTTTGTTTTTTAAACTTAAGGGCTACTTTAATGTAGTATTACTTTAAGCTTATTTCTAAGACAAGTGACACAAAATATTTACAGTTTTTGTTTTGTTTAATATCATCGTTTCCTTGTTTCATATTGCTCCTATGACACTGATAATTTTTTGTTGTTGTAAATTTTCAGTCATCATTATTTTCGGATAAACGAGTGTTTTACAGCAATTACATTTAATGGCCCTTGACTACAAAGTTCATACTTTACTATGTAAAACACTATCCAATTATGATCTATTACAGTTTCACATGTGTAATTTGAAGGCAACAAATCTTGATCACACACAACTCAGCCTTTTATTAAATCCGTTATATTAACTTAGATTTTGTGTGTCGATGGCGGGCAAATCTGAGGAGGCCTAATTAACCCCCTCGCCATTATCCTGTAACTTGGCAGATTGATTCGATGTCTATGACAATGCATTATATGAAATTTTGAGGCTGTAACTGTCACGAAAAGGTTGCTTTTACTGGATACTAATAAACCAACCTGCCCATTATCCAATTGCACTAAAATAGCATTTAACCGACCATTGAAGAAACTCTTTCCTGTTGCCAAATTTTTCTTAATAAATAAATAATAAAATTGTTTTAATCAGAATTAAGTAAATGATGTTTGGATTTGAGTGCAGAAATTCACGTTCATTTTTATTAAATATTGAAACGTAGTTCGCCGCACATTTTGCCGATAGAAATGTTTTCGATATTTAATATTAGATGCAAACACCAACGCTGTTTACAGAATCGACACTGTGTTAATGAATATAAAAATTGTCAATGCATGTAAAGGATTTTTATTAAAAACTTTTTTTTATGGGTTATATTATTTTTGGTTGGTTTCCAAATGAACTTCTGATTTGAAATTAGATGCATATATTGAATTCTGAAAAGTATTTTTAATCAACTCCTTTCTGTGAGCAAAACAATATAAGGAAAAGCTGACAATGTGCAATCTCCAATTTCAGTTCTCCCAGGTCCAAAAGACATAACAGTGATATCTTACGGCCAAGGAAGCTACGATATCTCCTGGAAAGCCCCCGACGACAAACTCACAAACTTCACACTGTACTGGTGCGAGACTCTGAAATCGCGTCCTGCCAAGTGCGACGGGCCGATCGACTGGTCTCCCATCGTGGACAAGACGTCCCATCAAATCTTCCTGCCCAGCAATTTCACTAATTACCAGTTCGCCGTTGCTACTGTCCATAATCATAAGACGTCCGGAATGATCTGGGCTCCCTGCACGGTCATGTATGGAGGTTGGTTAAACTTAATTTTATTTGAGTATCTTTAGTTAATTTTTTTAATATTTTACGAGGCATTCATGTGAAATTTTTTAAATGTGTTTCAGTTTGATCTTTTCCCTGTTATGCTTAAAATGATGCAAAGACTGCATGCAAATGTTTCATGTTCCAGAAGTTCCAACTTTTACAGATTTTTCATACGGATTTTTAATCCTTTTTATGGTTATACTGATACTTTTTAAAAACCTTCATGAAATCTTGTTTTGCAAGATTTTGCCAACACAGTTGAAATTCTTCAATACTCTCGCTATTTTCGAGATTAATAACAGATTTGGGAGAAAGTGGGCATGTGGTATGGGTGATAGATTAATTTTTGTCTAGTATTAAGTTGGTGCAATAGCAACTATTGCAAAGATTTGCACTGATGTAATAGTCGCTAAAACCGAGGTTTGTGATGAAGTTTTGGTGGCATTTGTTGAGATTTATACTGCTTTACAGTTGCCCGAAATTAATCCTGACTTAAGTTTTTGATGGTTTACATTTGCATTGTTGTATTTTTACATTATAAACTTGATTACTTTTATTGCAGTGACGTATAAAATTCAGAAAATTGAGTTGGTCCCTAAGAATTCCACTAGCCTGAGAGTTCGATGGCCGTTGAAATGTGAAGCTGAGAAGAAAATCATCAAAGAATATGCTGTTTATTACTGTCCCTTTTATGGAAAATGTACTTATGAAAATGCCAGGAATTGTAGAGTTAATGGTAAAAATTGTATTTTAATATTCCTTATAAATATATATATTGTGATTTAGATTGCATTTATTGTAGGAAACATCTTGGACTTTGTTACACGGAATTAGTAATATAACTTTTTAGTAAAATTAAATAGGCTAGTAATTTAAATATATATTATAAATTTCTTATGTATCATAAATGTACTTTTTTGTATTTATTAATTATTAAAACTTGAAAACAATGATTAAGCTGTGGGGAATTTTTTAGCCATATGCTTAAGAATTATCTTTAATGCTAAAATCAGAAAACGTTGTTTAGCTTTTGTGTTAAAACATTCAACTATAAAATTTGCAAAATTAGGCCTCTAATTTAAATGTTTATTACACATTTTTTATTTGTTACTGTTGTACTTTTTTTGTATTTATTAATTCTTGGAAACTTAAAAAGCACTACTCTTACACAAGTTCAAAGACCAAAATGTGCTTATTTTATTTTTAAAAAGTTTTCTACATGAATTTCTATCAATATTAAATTACTTTTAGTTAAAAAACTGAGGCTGTAAAAACACTTGACATTCCATTCCGAAAATAATATAATCTCTCTACAATAGTTTTCTTAAATAAGATGTAATTTTTATATTTATAATTTAAATATAATTTAATAATTGCAAACAAGTAGCAGTGATACTAAATTTCCCCCTCTTTTTAAAGGTTCGGGTGTTATGGATTGGCCCCATCAAGTTGTTAAGAACACGTCGCAAACCGAACACATCTTGGGTCCTTTAAATCCATATACCTGCTATTTTTCCTACATCCGAGTCCGTACGGATGCAGGCTGGGGCGAGAACAGCGATTTTGCCTCTGAAGTTACCATGTCTTCTGGTGAGTTATCATCTTGTTTCTTGGACTTCCAATACCAAATATAGTTCAAAATATAATACAACACAATATCCAATTATTGAATTTGATCGTAACGACATGGGTAAAATAAATCTTTAATCCTTGGTTAGGTGCACAACCTTTTGTCTCACGGTTTAGTCGCTTGGGGGATAAATGTCCCTCAAATTCAAATTTTCGTGGACACCTTTAAATTTGTGACCAAATGTCAAAGTAAGTGTTTATTTCAATTAAAAACACAACATTATTGACAGAATAAAGTAAACATTAAAACATATTTTAAAAAGTAACTTGAAAAGTCATGTAAGAAGACTTTGATCATGTACTGTCATCTATTGAGATGGGGGGGGGGGGGACATTTGTCAACCGTGCAACTAACTAAGGGTTAATATTCACATATAATGTACAAATCTTAATATTTTGTTTTATATGGCACAGCACTGTTAACAGAAACTTGTGTAAATAAGTATTTGGAAAAAATTTAAGTATCGATCATTTCCAAGTTGTATAAAAATAATATTCCAAATGGAATCAATTTTGGCTACTGTAAACTGAAGTGAAATTGGAGAACTATGCAACATCCATGAATGGAAACATTTATATAACAAGGGTCACATGGTTCTTAAAAGTCCTTAAGAACTGCTTATTTTTATTTTGTTCTTATATCATTGCCTTTATTGCCCTGAAATTTTTTTTAGCTACTCCAAATTTGATTTTTTCCCTAGTTCTCCGTTTCTACCTGTGCTTAAAGATCCTTAAAAGTACTTGGAAATTCTTAGAAGTCCTTAATTTTTGTCACTTATCCGCACTGTGCGAAAATTTTCTGGTATATTTGTATTACGCATGCATCAACTCGCACATCGTTTGGTTCGTGTTTTCTGATTGGTGGAGTTGAAATCGAATGGTTTTAGTTACAAACTGTACTTTGTGAGACGAACTCGCAAAATTAGTGTTTACGTTTTGCTAGCCAAAAATTCAAAGACCTCCATTTGTTTATAAGGTAAAATTGCGCTCGAAAGATTTTGATACTAACGATCTGGGTAATGTAACTGTAAAGTCACACATTAGGACATGATGTATGAATTTTTTTATACAGGCCCTTGAAAAATATTATTTAGGTGCTTAAAAAAGTCATTGAAAATTTATTGATTTTCATTCTAGGAGAACCCCGTACAAATAAATGTCTATTTAAATTCTTTATATGTCGAAAGTTTTGTGCAAAAAAAAAAGAAGCCTGCTACAAATTTATAAGAGCCTCTTAAAAATTTAAAAGGTCATAAAAAACTACTTTTTTTACTTTTCAAAAACTGTATGAACCCTGCCTAACTAAGCTTCGTTCATGCTCGCTTTCAGCTCCCAGTGGTCCTCCAACCGACGTGTATGCAGTCCCAGTGATAGAAGAGTCCAAAGCGGCCGCCATCAAAGTCTCGTTCAATTCGCCAAAGACTCCAAATGGCGTGATTACCCGCTACAAGATCTTTTACAACAAGACGTTATCGGAAGGTGCGACGTTTCACAAGGAGGTTCGGGTGCAAGCTGTGCACAACGAGGTGACGCTGGAGAAGGTTTTCTACTACTCGAATTATTCCATTGAAGTGTCTGCTTGTGTGGATCAGGCCTGTTCTGAGAAGTCTGAACCCGTTTATGTTTACACAGGAATATCCCGTAAGTATTCTTTAAGGTGGACCCTCTAAAAGTATTGCTTTGTGGTTTACTTAATGTGTCACTTTGTTTGTGCTTATTGAACAACCAATATGTGAAGATGTAGATCAAATGTCCTAATTTTGGTTTTTATTTGTACTGTAACTGATTTTGAGACTTCACTGTTTAAAATTGGAGGAAGTAGTCCAGGGTTTAGATGGTTTTTAAAAATCCTGAACTACTTAATTTTAGCAGGTCCTTATGTAAGGGCCCTTAAAGTCAATTTTCATATCAGTTCTTTTTCTTAAATTTTTTTTTAACAATCTCAAATTTGATTTTCATGTGTTCCCTTTCACCAGTTTAGACCTGTCTTATGTTCCAAGTTGTCAGGAACAGGATTTTCGTTAAACATCCATAAAAAAAAGTTGCCGGTTATAAATAAAATTTGATTTAAATGTTATTTAAGTTATTTACTTCTCAATTTTGATTCTTGTAATGTAATGCTTTAAATTAACGTGTAAGGAAATGAGTTTTTTTTTCACTACAAATTTATGAGGTCATGTAAAAATATAAAAGATCATTAAAGCGTCCTTAAAAACTAATTATTTTTTGTTTTTCAAAAGCTGCATCAACCCTATAGTTGCAAAATATGTGATATTTACTATAAGCCAGTTAAGATTTTTTGTTTTTGAAGAATTAGAAATTATTTCCTTGTCTGGTTTTTAAATATTGCCATTCACCTAAGCTTAAAAACTACCTACATATATTTTTATAAAAGATTCTAACTTTTTACTAAATTAGCTTTTACCAAGTGTCTTGAAACATTCACTCCTTTTTAATTTATTCGCAATGTCTTGTATATTGGATTATATGGCCATAGCAGCAGTTATCGCAACTTTTGTTAATTACCATTAAATTGTCATTCCAGGCCCTGGTATTATAAGTTTGCCCCGTGTCGAAATATTAGGCAGTTTTCTGAATGTCACATGGGAATCGCCCAATGTCCCGAACGGGCCAATAGAGTTTTATCAGGTGAGGGCGATGAACAACGACACCAACACAGACGAGATCACCAACGTCACGGCACAGAACTTCTTCACCATGAGTAGGGACTGCAAACTCGAAGAAAAGGATTTTATTTACAGCTTCAAAGTGAGAGCCGTCAACATCAAAAACGGGGTTCCTCTCTATGGAGATTACAGTGGTCCTGCAAGTACAGTGATATGTCCTTCAGGTAGGTTTAAATGAGTTCATATTTTCCAAGGTATTACTGTCACAACGTTCATATTATCAGCCTTCCAGTTTGGGGCAGTGTCAATATCTCAACTGGGGATGCTAATTACTGCATTCTATTGTTGCTGATGGTACTACTAGGAAAATGAAAGAATAGGTTTTCCAGTGGAGTTACTTTTGATCTCAAAGTACGACATACCCATGGTTAGAAAGTTAAAAGTTACATTTAAAACAAGTATGAAAATCTTGTAAACTTGGCTTTCATAGAAAATTATCTTTTTAGTACAATGTAGTCAAACCCTGTTAACGCAAAGTCAATGGGGCGCGAAATTGTTCGCGTTAACCGAATAAATTAACGTTAAGTTTTAAATACAAAGAACTGCTTTTACTTTGCGTTAAACGGGACTTCACGTTAAGCGATTTCGCGTTAACTGGGTTTGACTGTATGCCATGGTGTGACTATATGTTATGATGAACTTTTATTAATTAAAAGTTGCCTTAAAACAATAGTTAAAAAATATTCTAGATAATTAAATTTCGGATCCATTTATTTATCTCTCAATTCCTTTCATTAATTTGGTTCATGAGAAATTTATTGAGCTCAAAAATTGTATTTGAAATATAAAAATGAAAATAAAGATTGGTTTTTAATTTACTTTTCAAACACAAATGAATTTTCTTCTAATATGACATATTTTTCTGCAGGGGGATTATTTGCAGGATTTAATCTTGGTATAATAGTTGGAGTTACACTGGGCTCAATTTTTGTAGTTGGGGCTCTCTGTTATTTCGGCAAATAGTAAGTTTTAAATTTTGTTTATTTCTTAATTTTTACCTTTTAAGAATTAAAAATTGGTTGTTGTAAAGTGTATTTTTTAAGACATTATTTAAGTTCTATAATTAAAGGAAATTAAAATTTTATATTTTATAAGTAGAATTATTGTTATGCCATTGCTTAACTATTGTGATGACAATTTCGCTGTGCTTACTATGTAATTTTTTCTTTATGTAGAATTTTATACCCAATCTGTTAAAACTGTATTTAAATATGCGATCCCTATTTTACAAATTTAGCATTGCTTAACTTATACAGCTTTTTTTTTTCAACTGCATACTTGAAATATTCTTGTATTATGAAACTAAAATACTTTATCTGCAGCACAAAAAAATATATTTTAACAATACATTTTTTTTCCAGCTTTCTCCAAAACATTAAAGAAGCTAAAAAGACCAAAATCAAACTCCCAAAAGGACTTGATTCTCCTCTTGACGTGAGTGTGAATTATTGGATTATATAATAAAATTGTTGTTAAAAAGCATGGAAAATGTACAGTTATCAAAAGTTTTAAATTATACAGGGTTCCCACTGTCATTAAAAGTACTTAATATTTTTTAAACTTGTTTTCAAGTTTTTGAACTTACTTTAAAATGCTTAGAGGTTCTTAAAAGTCCTTGAAAATGCTTCAAGGTCCTTAATTTGTGTGGATGCCCAACTGTGTGATTGCCACTTTTCCGCACTGTATCGGAATTCTCTGACATATTTGTATTACATATGCACCAATTTGTAACTCTTTTGGTAGAATGTACTTTATTAAAAATTTATACATAGATATAATGCTTGAAAACAAATTTTCAAAGGTCCTTTAAAACATTATTTGGGTCCTTAAAAGTCATTGATTTTCATTCTGTAATTTGAGTGGGAGCCCTGTTATACGAGTGATCATTTTCAGATAAACCCACAAGCGTGGTACTTCCAGAAAAAGTATTAGCATTACAGGTTTTTATTTTTATGAAAATATCACAAGGGAATTTATTTGGAAATTAACTTAGAATGTAATGTAAAGGGCATCTGTGCTTATAGAATGTCATGGAAAGTCAGGAATTTGGACATAGGGTAAGTTTTGTCATGGAAAGTCACGATTTTGAGCTAAAAAATGTTGGCCGCATTGGTGATGGCTTTGTCATCCAACGTATTCTCTTGCTGGAGATCTTTGTCAACATTTCGCCACTTCTTCCAGGGATGAGATTTTTTCTCCTTAAGGAGGATTTTTTGCTTTTTATGTAACAAATTCTCCTTTTGTTCCTGTTTCAAGGATCCACATTTTTCTGATCTGAATCGGTTTTTCCTGCAAAAAGTATAATATTCTTCATGTCTAAACAGAAGATTTTCCCTCTTCGATCCCCTTTCCTCTCGGATTACTTCGCAAGCTCCTCAGGGTGCACTTTGTATTGTGATTGGTTGCAAATGGCATCTTTTTTATAACTAAAATTTGGAATTACTAGAGTATTATGTTTCGAGAACACTATGTATCGCATGTTTAATTTCTTCCCTGATATTTGAAATGGTTGTATAGTTTGAGAAATTTCATTGTATCTTTAAAATTGGTGAATCATTCTTCCTGCATGCTTTTTTGTCGAATTTTTGTGTATTATTCCTGCCGCAAGCTTTTTTGACAAACCTTTGGGTATCGTTCCTTCCGCTTGCTTATTTAACGAATTTTTGGATTTCCTCCTTTTTGCTCTCAGATCCTACTCAACCCTGCGCTTCACATCGATGTTTTTGATGCACTAAGATTTTTAAATACTGATATATTCTGTAGCATGCTCCAAAAGGTTTCTGGACTGACTGAATTGAAAAGCAAATATGATACTGTAATAGCACAAGGGAAAAAGTTTTTTTTTTCCTTCTTTTTTTTTCTCTCTTCAATATTTGTAATTTATATATTTTTTTTTTACGTTTTATACTTTGAAAAGTTGCATCCAATTAAACTGAGGGCTGTTCACAGGAGTTCTACTGTACTACACAGTAAAGACATCATAGGACCCTTTTTCACTAGGGAAACTATAAACGCATTCCACTATTTTACAGCAATTTGTTGCCACATTTCAGTATCGTAACTAATTTTGCTAGCCAGTGTATTTAAAATTCTGTACCTGTCTATCCAACACACTACTTGTCTTTTCTGTCTCTCACAATTAAGTCTCTTCAAAGTTAATTAATCCTTTTTTTTAAGATTCTGTAGAATGTGTAAAAAATGTCGGGGAATTTGAAATGGATTTTTAAATCCTTTATATTAACTTGGATTTTGTGTGGGTGTTTGTGTCTGCCAGGCAAATCTGCCGAGGCCGAATTAACCCACTTGCTGTAATCCAATTGAGCTGAAAGTTGCTTGATAGATTCGAGGACAATGCATTGTATCGAATTTCGGCGGCTATCACTGTCACTAAAAGGTCGCTTTTGCACATTTACCTATCGCCTTCAGAATACCAATAAATACCATTCAACCAATCCTTGTTGATACTCTTTCCTGTTGCCAAAATTATTTTAATCAAAATAAATAAAAGATAACTGAATGGGAATTCATTGAAATGCAGTCGAATCAACTTTGCGTCTCGTAGCAACTCTCGACAAAATTGTTTTAAATAAAAGACATATATTTCTATTGCCTTACATCAGACTTATTAGCTTTTACTCACATTCTGTTATCCAGACACTAAACTTAATTCAAACATGTTAAATTTTTAGGGATATTTACCCCAAAATGCCTTGCCCTAATAAGGTTGACTAGGCAAAATCTTCGGATGCCTAATCAACCCACTTTCCGCCAATCGGGCTGAATCTCGGGAAGTTGATTCGTCGTTGATGACAATGTATTTCAATCAAGTTTCAGGGCCAAAAAAAAACAAGTTAGCAAAGAGTTCCGAATGGGTCTTTTGTTCTTAGTGGTCAAACACTACGAAAAACTCGATGCGAGTTTAAGAAGTTGTGATCGCACTTAAAAGTTGGCAATGCATATAAAGGATTTATATTAAAAACTTTGTTTTTATGGGTTGTATTATTTCCTCTTCAGAATCCGCTGAGTTCTTACGATAAGTTCAAAAGCGGCCTCCAGAACAGCAGAGACTCTGGAATCCCGAACGACAGAGCTTACGATCGCTTGTTTTCTTCCTCGTCTGAAGGAGACCTAAAAAGGGCGGACGAAGTAAGAGTGGAATCTCTAAACTCGCTACACTACAATCTTGTAGCCCAGGGCATTTAGAAACTACTTTTTATAACCATCTTGACATTCGGTGAATTGGTACAAAAAGGATCACTTAATGAAACGACATGAATAAAAAAAAACCTCAAAAATAGCATCCAATGTGTTTTGTTTTATAAATGAAAATTAAATAAAAGCAAAAGGACTATTGCAGGTGGAGTCACTGCACAGGCATTGACGTAAAGATTTTAAATATTAAATATATTGGATGCTACTTTGGAGTTTTTAGTTTATGTCATTTCATTATGTTATCTTTTTCGCACCTAATCACCTAATGTCAAGGTTTTATACTAAGTAGTTTCTAAATGCATTTTTTTTTTTAATACTTTATTATTAATTTTTTTCTAAAAACTTTATAAACTTTTTTTATTTAAAAAAAAAAAAAAAAAAAAAAAAAAAAGCTCTTGTTATTTTTCTTTAAAATTTTGTTACTGTTCTTTTATTATTGTTACACCTCGTATAAAATTTCATACATATTAAAGCAATACTTTGGTAAATATTGTGACAAAAAAAAAATACCAATAATTAATAAAAAATGAAGCAATAGCTCTATTGACAGTCTGAAGATCCCTCCTAATGTTCAGTTGAAAAGAATTTTTTATTTTTTTTAAATTAAAAAACAATGTGACTGTTTTGCATGTATTAAACTTGATGACAAATATGTTGCGAAAGTTCCATATGGCTTAGCTTATAAGTTTTAATATAGTATTTTGGGCTGTATAAATATGTTTAGATTGAATATCTTAAAATATCTTCAAGGGTAGCATTAACAACTGCTTAAAGACCAATTGCTTTTGCATAATGCAAGACTTAACTACCTAACGTGATGGAAAAAATAAAGATCCTAAATCACTTGTGCCTATCTAAAATGCTGTATACTTTTTTTTTTTTCATATTAGTATATACATATTGCATTTATTTTTCTAATTATACTGAGCATAAAGATAAAAATTGGACATAAAAACCTTGGAGAGACCCTAAAAGTGTATGTTTTACTGTTGTAACTCAAGGTGATCTTCTTAAAAATATTAATGAGTTAGCTCATTTCAGACTAATTAAATAAACTCATCAAATAAACTGATAAACAATTTATTAAGGAACTTGGGATAGTATTTTCAAACAAATGTTACCAAGTTAAAATTGGTATAACAACCAAATACTGCTAATTTTGACCAGTTTTCCTAAAATGGATCCTGCCCATTTTGAAAACAGCCTCATTTCTAATTCATTCATTCCATCCTTTTATTGCATTTTCTAATTTTAGCCCAATCGGTAACATTTATTCTTCTGGATGAAAAAATTGATATTGAATGCTGATTTAGCCATTGTTTCTATATACTCATTTTAGTCTTTTTACAAAGGTCAAGAAATATCATTAGTTGTTTTTCCTCTTTCCAATGATTAATTTCCTACATTATCCTCCAGCTCTCCAAGAGGGTCCAAACAGGCCGAAACCCCAGCGGCGAAAGCACCGCCTCCTGCAAGGGCCCAGATAGCATCTCCTCTGCCAACACCACCAAAACTCATAATTCCCTGGACTCTGGTGCCGAAGTAGAATCTCCTCCATCACCAGACTCCTTCTCCTCAGATTCCACCAACAACACCACACCACGCATCTTCAAACCAGGCCTCAGGCGCGTCTCCGAAGGAGGAACCCGGTTTGGGAGCCGCGACTCGGGGCTCGCGAGGGACGACTCGAGGCCCATCAACGTCACCAATTTCGCAATGACCACTAAGGGCAGGTGCTTTGATACGGAGGATCCGCCTGAGGTAAACTACATCAAGTATAAAGGTCACTTGTCGAGTAGCGATCCGTCGTTGCCGGATTATGAAGTTGGCGACGGATCCGAGCCACTGATGAATCCGACTATGCAACCTTATACCAAGTACGGGGAATCTAGGAGCGCAGAGAACGGCCTCAATTCTATGTCGACCGAGCCAGGTTATTCGAAGTATGGGTTGGACTCGAGACAGTTGGCGGCATCTATGGTTCCGCAGCACCCTCAAGTGTTTTCTGCTCTTACCACCACACATTGTCCTGTGCCATGCATTGTACCTTCCAGGAAGAAGGACCCTCCGACGGAGGCCTATTCCAAGTTTGGCGAGGTCCAGCCGAGCGGCTCGGCAAGCGCCTACATGAGCGTGAATGACGTCATGAATTCTGCCAAAGTGGGCGCCACTAGTCATAAAGAGCAGGATCGATGTGAGCTCCCTGGTCAGTCGTTGGATCCGGTCGAAGACAATCCGAGGAAAGTCGACAAAGGAGCAAAGGGCCCGGGTTACGTCCCAGTGGAAATATCGTATCCCGAAGTCCCCGACGACACTCCCGAACCAGAATCAAACGATTGCGGCATAGATCTGAGCGAAGTCCTACCCGCAAACTTTGCGATCGTCCATAGCGACGAGAAGTTGGTCAGTGCTAACGGTGAGCAGTCTAACAGTCTGAATGACCTGTCTGACGGTATAATACTGGACGGGCCATGTAAGGCGATAATTACAAACAACCTATTTCACGGAGGAGGCCGAATGTTTCTTAGCGGGCTTGAAACAGAAAACGGCGCCTCTGAGGAGAGCCAATCAATAGCAGGGGACTGGTGTGAACTTGGTACTATCCAGGTCGACCCCGAGACGTACAGTGACGTTCTGCCTGAACAACCTGTTGTAAACGGGTTTAATCTGTTATCACCGTCGACCAAATCAAACAATGAGGTTCTAGCCGAACAGCCAGTAGCGAACGGGGCTACGAAATGCACGCCATTGACTGACGAGTCGAGCGAATTGAACTGTGGGGTTCTAACTGACCAGCCGGTTTCAAACGGGTTCAGCCCGTTCTCACCACTGATTAGTGAGTCAAACATATCATCGCCCCCTTACGTCCTCGCCCAACCAAACTTGTCAAATGTTCCCGTCGAAAGCGTGTGATGGGAAGTTTTTTTTTTGGATAGGCGAAGCTCAACCAGGCCATTTTTAGCAGTGCAATCATGTTTTTAAGAAGAGACACAAAATAAGTGGCATTTTGCTGCATCAGTAATCATAACGCGTTCTTCGATTGTGAGGAGTTGCAACAAAGCTTTGAGTGAAATTATTTGTTGCCCTTTTATGTTGATTTTTGTTTTATTGATAAGTTTATCAATGTGCTGTTTAAACACACTGAAACTCCAGTTGAACAAGAAAATGAGTGTGTCTCTCGGAACTTATTTTTGTCGTTTTGAAAACAAAAATCCACTTCAGATAAAAGTATAAATCTGTCAAATTCTTTTTTACGAATCTTTGCAGATTTGAGCTTCCAACCGATGTTCTATTCGTGATGCATTTTTTCCCATCACAAAATCTAGACTTCATTTTTAAAATATTTCTTTTCACGATTGATAAATCACATCATACAATTTGTTGAGTTTTGTTTCTTAGTCATATTTTTTTATAACTTATTCGTTGGAACGACAACCGAAAGAAAATCAGCTAATACTTTTTTAGGAAGTTTTATTTCTGAACAAAGCCAAGGGTTGCTTCAGAATGTGATTGTGATTTTAATCGAATCAATATATTCACCATGTGTCAATCTCTGTAAATAGTGTACATAATTTTAATGTTGTTGTATTTATGCCCGAAATTAAAATCTATAAAAATTCCATTCAATTTATTTATATAAAATATAAATGATCTCTTAATCAGTACTTTATCATATCCCAATTCAACGCTTGCTTTATTTTCAAATATCGGAACAAACCCTATAAGCATAATAGTTTATTGTATACCTAAGCAGCTCTGAAAATTGAACTTTTTTTTTAAATATGATTTCATTTGCTTCTTTGTCTCCGTCCATAAAAGTTGGAAGTGAAATGGACTCGGTAAACCAAGGACACCTGAATAGGTTTTTTCATAGAGTGTCCTCTTTTTTTTGCCAAGTCTAATTCAATTATAGTAATTTGCTCCGAGCGAGAAATAAAAAATGAAGCTGATATTTTTCAACAAATCCTATCTGCTAGTTTTATTTTTAACCGAAAAAATATTTTTTTAAAATGTACAGATTTACATTTATCTTATTTTTATTATAATTTTAGAAGTTCTTTATTTAGAAATTCTGGAAATGAGCTGTCAAGTACATTCTACCCAAATCCATTTGATAGTAAAAGAAAATTATTTATCAAGATTACCATATAAACAAATTTATTCCAAGAATTAATACCTGTTCAATAGATTCCAATTTTTTTTTCCCTTCTTACTATTTTATTAAGAAAAAGTTCGGCCATTTACATCTTTTTTCAAAATGGTTATGGTTTCAATAAATTCAGTTATATTTACAGCTCTATATTGGAAAAAGTTATGTTTTAGGTTAGTTTATTTCATTAACCCTGTAATGGAGATGCTAGGCCAGGCCCAATGCTTTCTTTGCTGCCATATGCACCCCATGGAAGATTAATCTAAATTTTAGGGTTAGTTAAAAATGATTAATTTGATTTCGAGGCTTTACTCTTCAAATACTGTGAAATTTACTTTGTTTTTGAAGCTACTGTTCATCCATATTTTGGCGCCACTTACACGGAGAATTGTGATGGTAATCGTTAGAAGTTTAATGTTGCGGAATAATTTATGCTTTTCACCAGGGTTCCCACGGTCATTGAAAGTCATTAAAAGTGCTTAATATTTTTGAACTTGTTTTCAAGGCCTTGAAAGTGCTTGAAAATACTTAGAAGAGCTTAAAAGTCCTTGAAAAAGCTTAGAGGTCCTTAAAAGTCCTTAATTTGTGCAGATGTTGTGAGGCCAACTGCAAAATTTATAAAAATGCAACCAGGACTTGCTATCCCTGCGTGACCGCCTCTTATCTGCACCGTATTGGAATTTTCCCGACATATTTGTATTACGCATCCAACAACTTGTAACTTTTTTGGTAGAATATACTTGATTAAAAATTTATACAAAAACATGATGCCTGAAAACAAATTTTCAAAGGTCCTTAAAAATATTAATTAGGTCCTTGAAAAGTCATTGATTTTCATTCTGTGATTTGAGTGGGAACCCTGTTCACTATCACGAAAACTATTTTTAAAAAATGGCAGATTTTCTCTGTGGCATACATGCTCTATTGATCAGGGCGTCCGTATATCTGGAAAAGTTAAGGTAATTAAAAAAAAAAAAAAAAGTTTGCCGTAAAATCTTGGAATTTTTTAGAAATCTGATGGGGAATTTAAGGAATTATCAAGGAACTTTTTTTTCCTGAACTTTGTTGCCACCCTGTATAGTGAAAGTAAAATGCATTTTTTAATTTCAATATGAATTAAGTTTTATATATATATATATATATCAAAAATAATATTGAAAACAATTCAAAACATTTGTTAAGTGTTGGAAGAAGTAGTGTTATGGGAATGGTGGATCGCCGTTGATCGACTTTCTAAAAAGGTAGATTCTGATCTTTACTATTCTTCACCATTTTAAACCTGGACATCCAACAGTATTACAATAAGTGATTTTACTTGCATAGCTGTATTTTTGCACTTGAATAGGTAGAAATAAGCTAAATGGAAATCAGATTAATCATTCTTGAATAATCCTGTGCATCATTTAATTAGTGTTTCTGAAAACTGGATTTTTTTTTTTTTTAAATGGGGCATGTTTTTTCTCAGCAAAAAAACAGGCTTTCTAAGTAAAATAGATATATATTTGCACACTGAAAATTAGTATATAGACAGAATTTTGGGCTAACCTTTTTCATACATGGCAGTTAAAAACAAATTTTCACCAATCATTAATCAAATATGTATTTTTAAAATGTGTTGTTTAGTGTTTGTCCTTTTACTTGGTATGTAAGCGAGATTAATTCGAATACTGTTTAATTAATCTGTCCAGTAGTTACGCTTGAAAGGTTTGCCTTACACTCTTTAAGCTTTTCTTATTGTATTGTAAGAAAAGTAATAATTAAAAGCTTGAAAGATATATTGGACTTGCAAGAGTTTCTCTTAGGACTAATTTACTGTTTATTTTCATTTAATACAACTTTTCTTTAAGATTCTCAAATATATATTAATACATAGTTTAAAATAGTTTGTTTTCCATTGGAATATAAGAAGACATGCTTCTGTTAAATTGTTTAATAGCCAATCAAATTATAATAATACAACAAATTGTTTTCAATAATTGATTTTTATGCATGAGAACAATCAATTTAATCATCATGTAAAGATTACTGCATGAAGTTTGTAGTTGCATGAATTATACAAACTAAAATGTTTGTTAATCAATATAAATGCATTATTCCTATATTTTGTACTTTGGCATTCAAAGAAACACTCTCTTGGTTTATGTTACAGTTGTTAAATTTCAAAAATGAGATTCATTGCATTAACTTGGTATGAAATTAAAGTGCGTGCTCCTTTTGGATATTTTTTGGGATGTGTTATATTTTTCTATTCTAAAAATATAACTAAAATATACATTTGGCCACCTTTGATTTGTATATATTGAGTTCACGCTTCATAATTACTACAGTACAAATGTGTGTACAGATATTTGGGATTCACATGTTTTGAAACTTGTAGATATTTTTTATTTAATCACACACATTTACGAGAGTTCATATTTTTTCCCCCTGTACAAATGATGTATTATTGCAAGAAATCGTAGGTATGATCTGAATTTGTATCGTTTCTGTTAAGTTCATAAATGTATATTGATTTATGTAGAATCTAGAATAAGATAGAAAGGTCCAGCATGTTAAATATGAAATGTTTTCCCCTTTACAAGGAGGGTATCCATCTTTGCCAAACATCACTGTTAATCTTTAACAGAATGTAATAATCTTACAAGTCAATTTTTTCTTCATTATTTACATTTTAATTGCAACTTAATATTTGCAATGTCACAATGCACATATAGTCGGAGTACCTTCCCATAAACAGTGTTCAACTAGTATTGTAGTAGTAAATCTTTCTATCAAATACTATATTACTTGTTTATATGTATAAAAAGCAAGATGTCCAATATGCATTAATATTGTATAAGTAACATATTAATAACTCTTTTAGTTCCGTCCATTTTGTGAAGATCCATCCAGGATTTCAGTTTTGTTTCACTAAGTTTTGTGGATTTTTCCACACTTAATAGCATCAAATGCCATTCGTACAACAAACATAAATATTACCTCAGTAAACACAAGTTTTATAAAATAAAACGTTTACCCGTTCACAAACAGGGTTCTCTCTGTCCTGGAGAGTCCTTGAATTTTTAAGCGATCTTCAGCTCCATGTTTTTAATTTTTTATTATTTATTTTAAAATCGCAATGTAAATTTTGCCTCTTATCAGAAATCTATTTTGGCGATTCTAATAAGTGTTTGATGGAGGGTTTCCATGGTTTTTGAAATTTTTTGGTGAAAATTGGTCCTTGAAAAAAGGATGTTCCTTGAATTTTTAAGTGACCACCGATAATCTCTACCACTGTTATTTTTTGGCCTCCATTTTGTATTTTTATGTCTAAAGTTTGTAATTTTATGGTCCTTGAATTTTCTTGAATTAATTTCTCCAATAAGAGCGAGAACCCTGTTGATGGTGCTGACGCAATCCGACCAAACCAGAATAACATAATCCTGCCTCTTGTCTGGACCTTTCTCTCGATTCTTATTTCGCAACTTTTGTAGAAATAAAGTTTATGGTATTACGTCACCATCTGGCTCCTAAAAATGTTTTCCTTAAGATCAACTTTTCCCCCCGATTGCTGCCTATCCCGCACTCAGTTTCGCATAGTTAAGAGTACGCAAATAACAATCCTTGATTTTTGCCTCATTTGCTTTAGCAAATGAAAGCACTTTTAGGGCCATGTGTGTACCATATACTTAACTTGTAATCCAACTCTCATGTACATTGCATACAAGTGCCATTTTTAAGCTGATTGAAGAAGAGAGCAAAGTAAGAAGCTTTATATTATTTTGTTCGTGTATTAGTGTAAGCTTTATATATATTATATGTGTATGTTTTGTCCTCTTTCAATTGCTTTTTGTTAGATGAATTATTGTATTTTATGAGTTCAAATTTGCCAAATAAAATATCAATAAAGGAATTCTTTTCAGTGTTTTTATTGCTAACTCGCATTTACTCTGTTGTTGGAAACTGCTGTTTCGTGGAGGCTTAAATAAACTTGTGAAGAGAAAAACAAAGGGACAATGGCCTTTTTAGGGCAAACGCGTTACTTTTATTAAATGTGTTCGTCTAAATCGGGGTTCGTACAGATTTTGAAAAGTAAAAAATAAGTAGTTTTAAGTGGAAGTCCTAGTAAAGATCATTCCCTACACTCGCCATATTACAATCCAGGTCACTTAATGAAATTACACAAATGAAAAACTTGCGAGTTTTAGTTTAATATTTTATATTCGAAATCCTTATGTCAATGCATATGCAGCGGCGCCTCCTGCAAGAGTCTACGGGGTTCGTATGCCTCCTGAAGAACTCCTGAAATTTGCTTTTTGTTAATAAGGGCCTTTATAACTCCTGAAAATTGTGTTTCTACTCCTGATAATTCTTTTTATCTCCTTAAAATTTATCATTGAAGGGTAAAAAGATTAATTGAACCGTAAAACATGGCCTTTTATTTTAACTCGATAAAACGTCTGAAATTTAAATTTCTTACTGTACTTCAGAGTCTACTGCGCTTTGTCACTACAGCCGCAAAGAAAAACCTTCAAAACACTCCCAGAATGCACCACAATTCTCGACAACCAGGCGCATAGAGGGAAAATATATTATTTGACATCTTATATTTTTGTCCCGTTCACTCCTGAATTTTACTATCATAGCTTGAGTATAAACCCTGCTACACATTTTAATTTGTACTTAAGTTAATAGAAACGCAATACACTGAATAATATATAGAACTTATGTTACTTTAAACTTTACTATTTAATTCAAAAGAAAAATAGACCAACTACAAGCTACTGTGCAGAAATAAAACTAACGGCATCAACATGATGCCACTCGCAAAAAAACCATGAATCATATGAATAATAATAATGAAAAAAAAAACAGCAAGTCAATTCAAGGTGTGTTGTATCAACAAACCCTATCTATTGTTGTTGTTTTTATTTATAAAATAAAATACATTGGACGCTGTTTTTAAATTGTCGTTTCATTAAGTGATCATTTTCGTACCTAATCGTCCAATTTCAAGGTTTTAAATGAACATAGCGAGTACAGGGAATGATTCTTACTTGGAGTTTCTTTTAATAATGGAACATCCTTATTATATATACTAGGTGTATTTTCAAATAAATTTTTTTTTAAAGAATCGTACAGTCAAACCCTGTTAACGCGAAATCGCTTAACGTGAAGTAAAAGCTGTACTTAAAACTTGACGTTAATTTATTTGTTTAACATCAGAAGTTTGATTGTTTTTCGAAAAAACCCGAAGATTATTAATTTTTTTTAAAAAACAAATATAAAGCAATTTTTATTTTTGGGAATAAAAATGAAAAGTTTAGAATATTATATAACTGTAATAAAAAAAATATCTGCCATTTAACATTTAGGTCTCCCGGAATCTAGATGAAAACCTTAATTTTGTTACCAAATAAGGATATATATTTCAATTTTCAACCCATTCTTTTGGTGAGTATCAATTATTTTATTTATAGTCTTAAGTATAGTAGCACAGTATTTTGAAATATATCAAGAATATCATTTTATGATATAGTAGAGTTACTGCACTCAAGTGTTAAGTCATGCCACAATTTCAAGATTTTTTAGAAAGATTTTTTCAAGAAACCACACAGACTAGATTTGAGACATGAAGGTAACGTTAATCAAAATGATTCAATGTCCCAGAGTTCGAGTGATAAAAGTGTACTCGATAGTAAAATGCTTCTACAAGAGAAAAGCCAGAATTTTCAATTATTTCAGTGAAACAAGAGCTGCTAGAAAATCTACTCTCTTTTCCCAGAGATTGTGACCGTAGAGCCATTTCTATTAGAGCAGAAGATCAAATAGAAAGTGCTCTTTAGCGGGATTTAAATGTAACGCAATAAAATCATGCAGTGGTAATAGATAAATTGAAAGTTTTTCGTGAAAGGGGAAAAATACCATCAAAGTAGTAATTTAACTATTTTACGCTCTATATTATGCACTCTCTTATTATATAATGGAAAGAATGAAGTAATAAGCATAGAAATTGTAAGAGTTAATGTGGTTGAGTAAAAAATGAGAAAAACATGTACATTTGGTATAAGAATTATATGCAACATGTTTTGGATGCGCAACACCAGGCAGTGGCTCTGGATGAAACGTAGCTTCATCATTACAACTTATGAAAGAAAGCTGCATTGATAAGAAAAGTATTTCAAGGTCTTGGTGATGATGGTACTGCATGAAATACTGAAGTTTCTAATTCGTCAATTTCATTATTCGAAAATACTTTAAAATAGCCAGTACAAGCAGTTGTTTGTTTGCTTCGTTTAAATGAGTTGCCTCTTAGGAAAGTTAGGATTACTCTCGGTGGTCCAATTTCTTGAAGTACTTCTTTTACTGTCCAATAGGAAAACGTTTAATAAGTTATCGAGATTAACCAGTTGTTGAATACAACGACACATAGCTAGTGTTTATCCAGAAGTGGATTTTAAGAAGTTGTACACCGACCAGAAATATTGGGAAATATATTGGGCTGTACTTAGAAGCAAATGCACCCAAGGTTTAGCAAGCAGAAAATATGGAAACATCTCCTATTCAAAATAACTGAAAATGGTAAATCGAATTTCACGTTTATATATTATATCACTTGATCTAACCTCACAGTTTAAAAAAATAGCAGAGTTTGTAACACAAATTTATACTACTTTATGGTTTAGAATATCAATGTCATGTAATGATGATACTACGTTTCATCCAGAGCCACTATCTGGAGTTATGTTTCCAAAATATGTTGATTATATAGTTCTTATATCAAAGATACATATTCTTCTCGTTCATTTATGCGACCACATTTACTACTTACTACCTTTTGTTTATATGAATAGAATGAATAGTAGTTGAACTAAAATCTTGATGGTATTTTACCCTGCCTGACTGATGGTTATTATCACTGCCTGATTTTCTAGTATTACAACATTTAAATCCCGCAAAAGAGCACTCGCTATTTGAGCTCCTGCTCTAATAGAAATGCTCTAAGGTCACATTCTCTAGAAAAAGAGAGTAGATTTTCTGACAGCCCTTGTTTCACTGAAATTATTGAACTTGGTGGTTTTCCCTGGCAGAAGAATTTTACTATCAAGTACAGTTTCATCACTCGAATTCAGTGACATTGAATCATTTTCAATTACGTTACCTTCATGTCTCAAACCTGGAGTCTTTGTTGGTGGGAGACTCCAAGGTCTTGCAGAAGTGACATTACTTAACACTTGAGTTTAGTACACGCCATATCATAAAATGGTATTCCCAATACTTCAATCCCTCTCTCACCAGAATATGAATAAAAAAATTAAGATTTTCATGCATATTCCGGGAGACCTAAATGTTAAATGGCAGATATAATTTTTTTATTACTGTTAATTAATATTCTAAGCTTTACATTTTGATCCTTAAAAATAACTTTTTTTTTTGTTTTAAAAAAAAATTAAAATTTTCGTTTTTGTCAAAAAGCAATCAAACTTCAGATCCATTCTGGGAGACCTATATATTTTTCAATTGAACTAAAATGTTATTTGGTGAATATGTGAACATAGTGGCAACTTTTTATCAACTTGAATTTTGAATTTCCAAAAGTTTTTTTTTTTTTTTTTGCTGATAAGGTATTAATATTATGCCTGGGCAATAAACTTTTATGAGTAATGACTTCATTTCAATTCAAGGGTCTATGCAGAAAGATATTTGGGTCTGTTTAAGGACCCTTCACAAGATTTCATGTCCAAAAAACGGACCCTTCACAAAATTCCATAACCAGCAAAAGGACCCTTCACAAAATTCCATATAAAAAAAACCACACACACACAGAACCTTCATAATAGTATTTCCAATTTTAACCGTTTAATGACTTAAATAATATTTCGCCGTTGCTGCTGAAATATTGTGTTCTGTAGAGAATGACCCCTTTGTCGTCGCTACACATTTCAATTTACTAAACGTAAATTTGGTAATGAGTTTTGAAACGAGTATTAATCTGTCAAATGTGAAAAAAATAGAAATGCAATATACCAATGAATATCAGAATACAGTGCAGATGAAGGAACATATCGGAGGAAGATTTCAGAGTGGTGACAGAGTACCCCCCTCCCCCCCCCCCCCAAAAAAAAAGGTTTGTTTCCTGTAACATGGGCAAAAATATCAAGGTAGGGAGAAGCTGGATTGCTTTATCAAATTTAATTAACAATCTAGAATTGTCAGCGGAGACTGATTTAGACACGTTCAAAACTAAATTCCTCTAATTCTATCAAGATAACTAATGCCTAGCATTACGACAGCAGGATTTAGCAAATTGTCGTCAACTTCCGGATGAAAACATTAAATCATTCGCGATCAGAATCACTTCCACAGCGAGAAATTTCATGGGGGAAAGTTAACTTCCGAGTCACCTAAAATCAAACAAATATTCAACCAAATTAGATTAGCTAAACTCATCGATGGTATATTACCAATTTATAAAATGCAATTAGTACTTTCGAAGGATTTGAGCGATTTCGACTCGGGAATTAAATTTGTACAATTACTACAAACAAACCAAGCTCTATTCACATCACAGGCGGTCACAAATATTACATCCCACAAGCAAATCAAGATATGATACACGACCCTTTGGACAAAATGTCTCGGGAAATTGCTAATTTAAAAATTGAAGGACGCCAATTACGTAAGAAAATTGATAACCAAGCAAAACACAACAATGTTAATAGGGATAGGCAATGCACTATTTGTGGGAGATTTAATTGTTATGACAAGCATGATAGGCAACACGATTGCAGTAGAAACGAAAAGCAATTTTTGGCATACAGAGGAAGGAATGAACAAAATTTTAATGGAAGAGGTCATTTTGATAACAGAGGATTCCAAACAAGGACTTTTGGACAGAGCAGAGATTTCGGACAGGGTAATTTCCGCCAAACAGAGAAAGGAATTTTGGGGGAGGAAATTAGGAGCATAATAGTGGACAGAGAAGAGATTTTGGAAATAAGAACTTCCAGAATAGAGGAACACGAAGTCGAGGGGGAAATGGGCTAGATAATTTTCGGGAAACAGGTAGACGGGATGGTTATATTGAACAAGGGAGATCACTCGCGAGACAAACAGGGCCAGACAGGTATAATGAGCGAACACACAGAAATTTAAACTAACAAGGGGATACTATGAAAAGCATGACCTGCTAGTCTCCCCAATGGAACACAAAGAAAATTTACAAATAATGCGAAATAGTAATTATGACAAAATCAGTCGGGCGCAACACATTAGAAATAACAATGCAATCAACCGGAGAAATGATTGGATTCGGGAATTACAGGAAGAAACACACATACAAAGCCATAAAAGGGTTTTTGAAATCGCACAAACAAAAACAAATGTAGTCGGAAAAAAAATACCTTTCCGTTGTAAAGGCTAAAATTGCGGAAATAGACGTAATCCTGTTGGTTGACAGCGGAGCAAGTTGCAGTATCGCTTCTACTGGAATTTTTAATCATATTACACAGAAAATTAAACTTGAACAAATGAGCGCATACGTCACACATTTTTCCGTAAGCAATCAAGCCCTAAATGTTATTGGATGCTTCGAAATACCTACACAACTCAAAGGGAAAATAATCACGCATAAATTTTATGTCGTCGACCAGACACTAAGTGATAATTTCTCAATGATTCTTGGTTTGGATTTTCTTAAGCAAATCGAACTGAACTTAGATTTTTGTAACGACTTATTAATAGGAAAAGGACTAACATGCAAAATACATGATGCTAAAACAGTCCAACTTAATAACATAGCCACAACTTCATGGGCTAAACTACAGTCTAATTATCAAATCGAACCATTCCAATCGAAACTAATCACACTGCATATAGGTGCGGATGTCACTGAAGGACAAGAAATACTCTTAGAACCAATAATACAAAATAAGGGAATACAGAACAGTGACGGCTATAGTTAAAATAAACCGAAATAAGTCGACTCAAATGCTTATTTCAAACATAACATCGGAAAAAACACATTTGAATAAAAATTCAAAAATCGCGACAGTACAGACAGATATTGACGACGTTTATATCGAAAAAATAAAGGGAAATCCGTAGACAGGAATTAAAAGAGGAAGATTTTAACTTACAACACTTAGACAAGGAGACGCGCACAAAATTGTTGGCACTATTGCGAGAGTTTGGAGACATTTTTTCTGTCAGGCCAGGTCAGGCATCACAAGGTAATATTAGAATTTGTATCGATTTCAGAAAGTTAAACGAGATTATTTCGTATTCATCTCACCCCTTACCTATCATCCATGCTGAAATTGATAAATTAAGAGGTGCTAACTGCGATTTGACAAGTTCATTTTTTCAAATACAATTAAAAGAAGAGGATCTCCAATACACAGCCTTTCAAACGCCATACGGTCCTTATAATTTCGTTTCCATGCCGCGTTAATTATGCCCCAGCGACTTTGCAAAAATTATCAGACAAAGTCCTGGGACTAATAACTAATTTACAAATCGCCAATTTCGTTGACGATTTTGGCGTTGGCGGGGCTAATGTCGATGAAATGTTGTTTAAACTAAGACAATTTTTTACACAACTAAGTTAAAATAATTTGAACCCGAAAAAGTGTTCTTTCCTAGTACGAGAAATTGACTTTTCAGGACAGAGAATCAACGAGCAAGGCACACAGCCCACAACTTAAAATTGAATTAAGATTAGGAATTTTACCACCCCCACAACAATGAAAAAATTCGAGAGCCTTTAACGGACTTGTTAATTTTTAGAGGCGGTATATTAAAAACTTTTCTGAATTAAGGGCACCTCTTACGGACTTAACAAAAGATAAGAAATTTAAATGGACAGAAAGAGCTCAAACTGCGTTTGATCAACTGAAACAATGCCTCGATGAAAGCCCAATTCTTATACAACCAAATTATAATAAAGATTTCATTATTTCTTCAGACGCCTCACTCACGACGAGCTAAATAGATGAAAACACTAACACGAAACTGCCTATCTCCTACTTTTCAAAAAAACTCACTGATACACAGAAGGCAATGATTTAGTTTCTGGTGAAATAAATATAGTTTCTGCCATTACATAGTTAATACAGTATTTATATCTTATTCGGGATGATTTTAAATAACAAATGGATTACAAGAATTGTAAAATCAAATATTACAGATAATCAATTTTTTACATGTTTCCCCAATGCAAAAATTAAAAAAAAAAGAACCAGAAAATAATTCTATTACTGTGAATTTATCAGAAAATATTAAGTCGAACGAACACCATTGTGATATTTTTTTTCTTTAGCTCAATCAATTTATATTTTCATAAAAATAAAACGATTCAATATTTTTTTTTAAGTATTAGGTTTCATTCTGAATTAATATAAAAAAATATAGGAATTAATATTCAAATTCAATTCCAAACTTAAGAACTATTTTTTCTACACATTTTTAAACTGTACGAACACTTTTGGGAAGCACTGTATATCATAGAATTTCAAAATAATTAGGTCATTATATAAAATCAAGAATAATAGGTGTGCTATTATGACATCAAAATGATCTTCACAAACGTGTCGAGAACTTTTTGCAGAAACATTGTCTCGTTTCATGACTTTACACCACTTCTTGCGGATATCTGCGTGCTTAGCAACACTGATAAATAATTTAGCAGCGTTCGAAATTGAAGAATTCTTACAATTCGGGACGAGGCATTGTTTGTACGCTGAATTTGAGGACATAATTTTAAATCGATTAAAAGAATACCAGATTAAAAAAAAAGATTAAAAAAAAAAAAAATTAAAAATTAAGAAAAAAATAAGAACGCGCTATATCACTGCTAATAAATTCACAATACTTTTAATGACCGCGCGAAGCCAGTCGGATTATGACGTAGGGGGACGTCACAGCAAAGCTAGTCTCGTTTTTACGGCGCTTTTAAAAGTGGGAAATCGAAAAGGGTATAACTCGAGAAATACTGTACGGATTTCAAAAATTTTTCTAGTTTTGGTTGTCTTTCGTCATTCTTAATAAAATTTTAAAATGCTCAACTTGTCCATTATCCCAAGAAAAATTCCTATATTCCCAAGAAAGAGAAGTTCTCTTAAGTCAAAATTAGTAAGTCGAAATCTGTACATCAGCAAAAATGCTCTTTATGTTGTCTTAAGAAGAATGTTGAGAAAAAGTAAGGCTGTTGCAAGCGTAAGAGGAACCTATAATCCAAACAATTCGTCTAACAAAAGATTTTACAGAAAGCATCAATTAATTTCAATCTCATAGTGTAAAAAATAATATGCTGATAATTTTTTTTAAATTCATTGTTTATGAATTTATAACATTGCAACCGTTTTTAACTAAAATAATTCTCTCATAAATTAACCATATTTTAGGAAAGAAGAGATAAATCTAAGTTAAAGCACCATAACTCCGTTTTCAATGGCATCTTAAAACCGTAATGGTAAAAATTAAATAATGGTTAATTTCCAATATTAAACATACTGCACTACAAGTTCTATGGCGACAAAAATTAGAATTCACAATTTAAAAAGTTTAATAACTTGTGTGTTCCCTAGTTTTTTTATTACATAGTTTATTATTAAAATTATTAAAAAAAATTTGAATAATATAAAAAGTGTTATAAAGTTATAAATAAAAAAGAATTTTCCTAAATTATTAAATTATTATTTTTTTTTTAAAATATTAAATTTAAAGTTTCTTCGCAAGTGACATAAAAAAAATTTAATATTATAAAAATATTAGCTATGATATTTATTTGAACATCGAAATTCTGCATAAGTATTTTACTACATTAGCAATGTACTGTATTCGCTATAGGATTTTAAAAACTTATTTCTACAGTGCGGCTCAAAATTTGAAGACAACTTAAATAGTAATATAAAAGATAATTGTACAACATATGTTTTCAAATATCCATTGTAGGTCAATAGTGAATAAGGACAAGAACAGAAAAAGTTAGCTATTCTAATATCGATTCACTAATTTTAAAGGGTCGAAGATGGGTCAAAAAGTTCCAAAAAGGAATATTCCAATGTTCTACTTCCAGTGCAGTCATAACTCCGAAAATTGGTACAAAAGTCAACAAAGGCAAGAATAGAAAAAGTAAATTATTCCGATGTCGATATATATATATAGCCATAAATCGGATATTATATCAGTAAGGACAAGAATAGAAAAATTACGCTATTGCGGTAAAAATTAACTAACATTAAAGGGTCGAAAAGGGGTCAAAACAATCCAAACGAGTAATATACCAATGTCCCAGTTTCAGTATTGTCATAACTCTAAAAAAATGGATACGAAGATAAAGTAAACAATTCCGATCTTGATGAACTCATTTTAAAGGGTCGAAAAGAGATCGAAACTATCGATACACAAGGAATAGCGCAATATCCCATTTTCAAAGAAGTAACAATTCGGCAATTTGATACATCTGCCAATAAACTAAGCTATTCCGACATTGTTTAACTAATTTTAAAGATTCGAAAGGGATCTAAACGTTCCAAACGAGTTCTACTTCCAATATAGTCAAATTTCTGTAATTTGGCAGCAAAGCGAAGCATAGAAAAAGTAAGCTCTTTCGATCTCGATTGATTAATTCTAAAGGGTCGAAATGGGATCAAAACGGTTGATATGTTAAGAATATCCCTTATTTCCAATATAGTCAGAATTATAACATTTGAAACAGAAGTTCAATTTTAAGACGGGATCGAACACCCAAACTGTGAAAGCATGAATGCCTCTTGATTGTTAAAATGCACATGGCCAGATGAAGCACGGGTATTCAGCTAGTATTAAATAAAAATGGAGTAACAGAAGTATTTTTATGGAAAAGGTTAACGTCTCCCCCCCCATCCAGAAACCCTAAATGATATTTATAAATGGCATTTTTTTTTCTGATTCAATCTTAGACCCACTAATGGGTGGAAGTGCACAGAATATCTCAATTTGAGTGTTTAAGTTTATGCGATTTAAAATTCTTCAATTGATATCCAATTTAATTGAATTCCAATTTGTCAATGATTAATAAAAATAATTAAAGTTAACAATTTTCGCAATTCATTTGAAATGCATTCCAAAAATAACTGTAAGCTATCATTCATTTTCAAGTACGCATTAACCAAGAACTTACAGTCCTGCACATAAATTTAAACACAGGGGCAATTCACGAAAAACCAATAGTATTAATTAATTTTCGAAGTTATTATTAATTTCTTTAAGACATAAATTCTTAAATCCACACACACACAAAAAAAGGATACGGTAAAGCATTTCCAGAAAAAATGAAATAAAGTTCATCAACAAGGGGAAATTTTACAAATTTTCCATGCCTCAAAAGTATAGGCATAAACATAAAATGTATGCAAATTCATGAGCGGAAGCGATCACATCATCAAAGGAGAGTGTCCTAAAGTTGCTATAAAAGATTTGAAGTAATTTTCACTGCGCAGAATGATGCCGAAATATACGCAATTTTCGTAAGTCGAAATTTAAGAATTTGAAAGTTAGAAGCCAGAGGTAAATCAGTTTCTGATATTTAAATTGTATTAAATCGCTCCAAAAGAGGAATTTATCGAGTCCTTGCAAGTGGTGATCAATATCAACCAATATCACGATCTACTAGGCCTCAAGAGGCCAGCAAATGGGATGATAGACAAAATTATAAAACTGGCTTCAAATCAAATTACTCTGTGATGAAGATAAAAAATGTAATTGCCACTAAAGTTTCACAGGAAACTAAATGTTGAAGGATTGCAAAATGAGGGGTTTTAAAATAATCTTAAACTTGAAAGCAAGCCGCGTTTGTAGTCTTATCACAACGATGCAAGAATGAATTAGGCTCAGCAGCACATGTCATACAGTGACGAAAGGGTACATATGATTTTCAGTGACGAAAAAAATGGACCAAGAAAGTCCAGATGGTTTTTTCTATTACTGGCATGATCTTAAGATCCTATAAATCAGTTTAGCCGACATTAAGGTTGGGGTTCAGTCATGGTTTGGGGAGAATTAAGGTGCGACGACCATATTTCTCTAACGTTTTTAAAAGGAAAACAAAACTCTGAGGCCTACCAAGCAACTTTCGAAAGTAACTTACGACCATTTGGTCAACTTTTAGGGGTTGGCAAACAAAAACTTGGTTTAGGGCCAAAAAAAAATATCAAGGTTCTCGATTGGTTTATAGTCCTGACAGCAATCTAGACGTTTTGATTCCATTGATTTAAAAATGGGGCATTTAGATGTGAAATCCAACACATGTTAATTATAAGGAAAGTTTAGGAGTTTACTTTGATTCTAATTTGCTGTACTAAATAATAAAAAGACACAGTTTGCTTACAATTAAAAATAAAACTATACACAAAAATTATTTTACCAATAAATATTGTTTTGATAGGACTTCAATGAGGAAGTTTTTATTCAATCAAATTAAATGTGTGTGCAGAATAAAAATAAATTGTTAATGCACATGTTCAGCACATTAGAGGAGATGCATTTAATTGCAAAATGACCGCTTCCTTGAAATAAGTTTGTGCAGTATGCCACTTCGACAAATTAAATCGATTTTTGAAAAAAAAAAAAAAAAATTTAAAATGCAATTTTTAAATAATCATTTATGGCTAGGACAGAAGATAGAATTGTTTGAGGGTGTGGAGAGAATTAGATTTAATTCGCAATTACATAAGGAAAAAGTCGGACACTGTGCAGCTCCCAAGCAAAAAAAAAAAAAAAAAAAAAAAAAAACTCAAGTTAAAAAAACTGGACTTACAATAAAAACCAAAACTGCAATCACATTTCAAAAAAATGTCACAAGTCAAATAACTTTAAACAATTATACTATAATAACAAACAAGATTAATCTAATTAAACCCTGTTTTTTAAATTTTTAAGCTACATTCAAAATAGTCATATTTTGGACGAACAGCTGAAATCAGTTCATTTCCGTTGAACTACGCAGTGTCTTAGGGTGCTTACACAGTGGAGCCGGGATGGGTGCTTACTCGCATACTCGCACGTGCGAGGTAAAATAAAACCATGCTTCTCTATGGGGACGTTCACAGTGGAGACTGGTCGGTTTACCTGGAATACTCGCATGATTCCAGGTAGGTTTTTCCTCGGATGGATGCTTACTGGCATAGTGCGGGGATACTCAGTGCGCATGTGCAACTTTGATCCGTTGCTGCTTTATATCGAGGATTTTTCTAAAATTGAGGTTATTAGTGTAAATAATTATGTGCATTGCACATAGTTACTGCATATAGTAATAACACATGTGTATTGCAAATAGGTACTGTACGTGTATATTGCAAATGCTTGTTGCAATTAGGTATTGCACATGAGTATTGCGAATAGGTATTGCCCATATATATTGAGAATAGTTATTGCACATGTGTATGCTATAAATTAGGGATTGCACATGAGTATTGCCCATAAGAATTGCAAGTAGATATTGCGCATGAAGATAGCAAATAGGTATTTCACATGGGTATTGCAAATAGGTATTGCATATGAGTATTGTGAATGTATATTGCACATGAGTATTCCAAAAAGGTATTGCACATGAGTATTGCATATGTGTATTGCACATGTGTATTGCACATGAGTATTGCAAATTGGCATTGAACATAAATATTGCAATTCGGTATTGCATATGAGTATTGTGTATATGTATTGCACATGAGTATTCCAAATGGGTATTGCACATAAGTATTGCAATTAGATATTGCACATAAATATACCAAATAGGTATTGCACATGAGTATTGCTCATGGGTATTGCAAGTAGATATTGCACATGAGTATTGCAAATAGGTATTGCATATGAGTTTTGTGTATGTGTATTGCACATGAGTATTCGAAATAGGTATTGCACATGTGTATTGCATATGTGTATTGCAAATAGGTATTGCATATGAGTATTGCAAATAGGTATTGCTTATGAGTATTGTGTATGTGTATTGCACATGAGTATTCGAAATAGGTATCGCACATGTGTATTGTATTTGTGTATTGCAAATAGGTATTGCACATGAGTATTGCAAATAGGTATTGCACATGGTTATTGCAAATAGATATTACAATTTTTATTCTGACATTTTTTCGAATATCCTGATATCTGTGTGGTTAGTGATCTAGTCTCGCATGCCAAAAGTGCCGGGTTCGAATCCTGGGTTTGGCATAGATGCTTGTTGTGGTTCGGAATCCACGTTAAGCTATAAGTCTCTGTTTCATTAGCCGTCATTTTGCATAAATAAGTCGTTTAGCGTACAAACCAACCGAAATGGAAGCTTGTGTAAAAGAGACCCTTTAGTGACAGCCCAAAAACTTGATAGGCTGCATCTTATCGACAACTAATCTATCTGTCAAATTTCAATTCGATTGAATGACGGCAAGTGGGTTAATTAGTCCTCAGAAGCCAAAATGGAAGCCTGTGTAAAAGCTGCCTTTTAGTGACAACCCCCAAACCTCGATAGAATGCGTACTCATCGACACCGAATATACATGCCAAGTTTCAGCCCGATCGGATGACGGTAAGTTGGTTAATTAGGTCTCAGCAGATTTGCCCGGCATCAGGCATACACATACCCAAAATCGAAGTTAATATAAAATATTTAAAAATAACCCCTAAAAAACTAAAATTTTAATATCAACCTTTTATATGCATTTCTAATTTTCATGCACCAATTGCAACTTATTGAACTGAGATAATTTTGATAGAGTTTGACAACTACTAAAAAACAACCACTCCAAAATATTTATTAATTTTTTATTTCTTTTACACCAAAACTTGATTGAATGCATCATATATAGAACAAGTCTATTTGCCAAGAATTTTGCTGTGCGAAGATCTTGCTCGTCAAATTTAATAGGGAAAGGTTTCCTTCTTTAAAAATCGCAAAATTGAACATGTTTGAATATAGCTTCCCTAATAGCACACATCCTCTCAGGGAGGTCCCTAGGAAGTCCCCAGTCATCCCCGGGACTACGAATGACTTCCCAGGGACCTCCCTGGGAGGATGTGTGCTATTAGGGTTAGTATCTGGATAATAGAACGTGAGTAAAAGCTTACAGGTCTGAAGAAATGCAATAAAAAGTGCGTAAAAGCGGCATTTATGTGACAGTCCCAAAACTTAATAAGAAAAAAAATTATCATAGACAACGAGTCTACCATCCAAGTTTCAGTTCGATTGGATGACGTGAAGTAAGTTTATTACTAACACAAGCCCCAATTAAATCGTGTGTAAAAGCGGCCTGTTATTGACAGTGGTAGCCCCCAAAATTTGATGGAATGCAATCTTTATCTACAAAAATGTATTTCTCAAATTTCAGCACAATTGCAAGTTGGTTTATTCATATTTCAAAACGGTTCAAAGAAGTGTGTGTGCAAAAGGGGCCTTTTAGTGACAGTGGCACTCACCAAAACTTGATATAGTGCAACCGTATCGACAACAAATCTACCCTTTTTTCTATATTAGCCAAACAAAATGCTCAACTACATTCTGTAATAAAAGTTCCATGACCTAAAATTTGTGAATATACACTTTTCACTGTATCTAAAAACCAATTTCATAGCAAAATTCTTTATTTAATTTCCGATTCTATTCTTTATTCGAAACTTGGCGCTTTTGTTTTCTTCAGAGATCGTTGCTACGCGTGGTTGCTAAGAAAATCACGTGGTTTACATAGGAGTGATCCAGGGTCTATGAGAGTATAACCTGCCTGGTAACCTTCCAGGTAAACCGTCCTGTATGCGAGTAAGCACCCATCCCGGCTCCACTGTGCAAGCACCCTTAGGATTTGGCTGTTGCATATTCGTTAAAAATATCCGTGAATATTCATTACGAACTATCAATTATTTTTTATATCCTTTTCTCACATTTAGATTCCTGGAAATTTACTATTTTTTTAATAAACTAATAGTTATTTTAATTTTTTAAGTGTAGTATTTTTTTTGTCAATATTTAGAAGTAGAGAAATATGCGTGTTTATGTTTTCTTATATTTAAATTTAAATCGTTCCAATAAAATTATAATGAATTAACAGCTTAGTTGGGCCAATCTTATAAATTTTTGTCATCCTGAAATACCCTACTCTGACATTTTTTTTTAGGTATTAAGTAGTTACTTTAAGTCAGGGGTGAACTGGCCACAGGATTGTCGGGGAAATCATCGGGCCGGTCTGTGACTGTAAAATATGGTCAGGGTTTTTTAAAGGCAGGGTTTTTTTTTTTTTTAGTTTTTCAATATATTTCGATAATGTTAGGTTCCAGTACGTCCCCATATATGCTTTCCATTAACATTTCTAGATTTGATGTATTGGAACTGTTGTTTATTTTAGACAACTTTACTTGTTGTTTAATAAATTACGTTGCGATTATGAAATACTTTTCTCCAGTGTGGATTACTCCAGTATTGTGAAAAATAAGGTAATTGATTTTAAATTCTAAATAATGGTGAGGATGAGCTTATAAAGATGAAAGTATTTCATTTACATATTAATCTAGGTTTAAGATAAAATAAATGGAGCTCAAGCGGCTCTTAAGAATGATTTTTGTTACATCTTTGTTTGGAGGAAAATAGCGGAAGAATGAATATAGTTAAAACAGTTCTTGCAACGAAGGGTTACCACATTTGGCGAAACATCGATGTTTCAATTATTCTCACTCCAACAGGAACCTCTTGCCCCGATGGCGTACACAGAATATGGAAGGACTCATTTTCGTGAAAAAACACCAAAATACTTCCAAAACCCAGAATGCATCAAAGCTAAATATTTACATCTTCCTTGTCTCAGCTACCTGTAAACCAGGTACACAAAGGCATTATCAAAGAGCGCAGGCAGAAGGGGGTGTAGATGGCACCCCCTTGTGATTTTATTAGTTATGTGTTAAATTGCTTATCCATTAAATAATTTAAAGCCTATATCATATTTCTATTTCCATTGAATCCCTTTATCACTATTGTAAGCATTAATTTTAGTTTTAAAAATATAGGGTGGTGCAAAGTTCGTCCCTTTCTGACCGCGCTTATAGCATTATCCGGTACCATACCTCTCTCCTATTTATTTGCAAACCCTGCTTACACCTTTCATCCACGCTAAGCCACCCATTCAGAGTTTTTTCCTACTCCTCCCAATATTTCGGGACACCAACTCCCGTGGCATCGGAGGAACACAAACGAGCCTCGTTCCCAACAAACCCGCCCGATTCCCGAAACGCGCCTCGGAGCTCGTCGACTCGAAAAGCTGTTGAATAGAAATGCAAATTTGTCTGAAAGACGACTTCAGATTTTGGCACTCATTTGAAAAACAACAACATTTTTTAAATCTAAGTCAAGCGTTCAAAATGAACACTAATAACCAATTTTTTATTTGACAACCTTAGTGAAAAGAATTCTTTTGTTGACACTAGTTTCCATGCAGACCAGAAACTTCAGATTTTCTTAAGAAAAGGGAATAATGGGGCAAAACGGGTTTATAAATTTTCACTTCCTAAATAAAGATATTTGCAACGTAACACAAGTCTGTGATAGAAAAAACTGTTTTAAGAATAATTCATAAATTTTATAGGTGTTTGTAGGAAAAATAATTTTAAAAAAGTTGTCACGTACAGTTTCATCACAAATCACATGTCAAAAATGCATAAATTAAAAAGCAACATAATATTATGTATATGATCATATTAAAAATATTTATAGGTTTTAAATGATAATTCACTCTATATAAAATTCTATAGAAGAATGAATAAACTATTATTTATTTAGGATTTTCCTATCCAGTTAAGAAAACTCTCTATCAAACACAATATTGAAGACTGAGAAAGTTAAAGTCAGATAGCTTTTTAATTAAGATTTTGCTGGAGATATATGGCTGCAGAATTGAAGTGATTTAAAGAGGATGTTGCAGAGACACCAAGTTCATGTGTTTTCTCAGTGATTGGAACATCTTTATAGAAATAAAACTATTTCATGGCAACAACAAAGTCAATGGAACCTCTAAACAAATACAAGTTTGATACAAATACAAGATGTTAAACTTCTTCAAATAAAATAACGCGATGTAAAATAATTTGTAAATGCATTACTAAATGAAGGAGAGTGTTTCAATAACTTTAGTTGAGAAATTCTTGAATTTATCCAAAACAAAGCTGAAGGAAGGATATTAGTAGGAACCAGGGACGGAACTAGGTCACTTTTTACCCGGGGCAAGAATTCATTTTGGCGCCCCCACACAATAATTTTTTAGATTTGATTGGTTGTATTCAGATTATCTGGCGCCGTCAGCAACTCGAGGGCTATAATGCGCCGAAACATTTCGTCATTTAACAAACCAACATACATTTACAAACACCCATGCCTACACGGGACTCGAACCCGCAACCTCGCGGTCTAGAAGCCAGCACGCTAACCACTATACCGTTTGGTCGGCTTTTAGATTTGAAGCTAACTATATATACATTGAAAATTAACAAAGGTTTTTCCTTTGTAAAATTCTGTTTTGAAACAAACAATAAAAGAATTAATTAATTGAAATTTTAAATAAATATATTTGACAAGCCCTTATTAATGACCAGGGTTCATTCTGCTTGCATAAAGATTTGCATAAAGACAAAAAAAACAACTAATGAATCAATACAAATAATGTCAGTTACAATGAAATAAAAGAACATAGTTGAATGATATGTAACACTTTTTAACACAAAATCTGGTTAACCTGGTTTCAAAACGTCTTAGATCATAAACAATTAAGCTGTTTTACATTTCAAAAAATATTTTCTTCTGTAAAATACTAATACAAAAATTTAAAAAGCTTCCGAATATTACCAGAACTCATTGAACACAAAAGCAAATTAATTTAATGACTTGTCTACAAAAATCATTGAATAGTTGGTAAACACATAAATGTTTATTTTAGAACAATTAATTTAAACTTATTGAAACTCATTTTAATAATAGAATGAATAATACATTACTTACTGTGCTATGTGTGAGTTCTCCATTTTCTTGGAGAATTTAAAATTCTCACCAATGCAATGGACAAAATTTGACGAACATGACATCTGTTTGGTGAAAAATAATGCCGTCAAAATGACAATATAACTCACGCTGAAAATTGGCGCCTTTTTCTCGTAGCATGGAGACTGGATTCTTTTTATTTTATTTATCACTTCCTGGAAAATACTTTCTTTTTCGTTATTTTTTATGAAAAATAAGGCCTTGAGATCTATTTTTAGAATTCATGCCTTGATGTTTTATTATTTTTTCATTATTTAGGAATAGACCAGCATCAGCAGATTTGTACGCCAGGCTCAAACGCACACTCAAACAAAAGTGAAGTTAATATAAGGGATTTAAAAATATATAGTAAAATATATTGTTAAAAATATATAGTCACATATTTAGTCAGTGCATTTAAATTGAGATTTGGATAGGATGTAATTTACTGTTTTCATTTTTATTTTTAAAAAATCGATATGTTTTGCGATAAATAGGAATTCTTGTGCTCAATAGGAATTCTTGTGTCAACTTTTTATCGCATAATTTTTTTGCATTTCTTCACGTCTCAGAACATTCTGAATCAAAAAAGTGTTATAGAAAAAAAGTTTGTGGGTCCGTGTGTTGTCTGTGGTCAGCATTACTTTCAAACGGATTGACCTACTTTGGCCATTACACCTGGCGTTACGGTTTTTGTCAAAATCGTGCTTGCGCTGTCATTTTTACAGCCAAAATAATTGCTAAATTAAATGAAGGAAACAGTGGGAATTGAAAGTTGTTCAAAGTTCAACACCCCCAGTTTTTTTAAACTCGGCACGATTCAAAATGTGTAAAAATGAAAAAAAATCTGTTTTTAGCTGAAGAAATACTAAATTATTCTCTTAAAGAAAACGTTTCAATCGTTAATTATTTCAATTTTTAATTAACTTTTTGCTAATTAATTTTCATTAGGAATCGCAATGAACCTTTAAAGTTAATGATAATCAACCTCAAAAACAAAAGTAAACGATTTCTAAACAATTCAACATCTTGCACCCCCCTGTAAAAATTCCTGCGGACTCCTAGAGAACAATAAATATATTTGGCAAGAGATATATCCCAAACGTAACCCTTGTCCTTAATACACATCTTCCGAAGTTTATTAGGTTACAAATTTAAAAAATTACTTCTTACCTTCATTGGTTTCAGTCTCGCGAACTAGCCAAGATGATAAAAGGTTGGGATATTCTTGCAGTTTCTTTTACTTTTCTGCGATTCTGCGCCCCAGATAATTTCTTCGACATATTTCAATTTACGAAAATTTCAACAGCATTAAATTGTTGTAATGCTAAATTTTATCTAACTACATTGCGACTATATTACCAATGCGATTTTAAATTAGCATTTCTGGCAGCCTGCCATGTAGCACAAACCTATTCTTCATCAGGGGGTAGGGAGAATTCGTTGTCATTCTTTTGTAAAAGGATAGATTATTACTTTCTTTGTACAGAAATGTATTATTTTTTTTTCTAGTGGATTTTTTCTTCTGTTGGATATCTTAAAGATCATCCAGAATTTTAAGAAAAAATGAACATTTATTTATGAAAAATTATCCTTTCGTCCAAATATTAAAATTTATACAACAAATAGTGCTTTGTTGGCTTTTCGGCGCCCCCTCTGGTTAGCGCCCGGGGCAGCTGCCCCGCCTGCCCCCTCCTAGTTCCGGCACTGGTAGGAACTGGCATCAGAAAAGAGATCAAGAATACAAGTTTAGAGTTCACAATGGTGCAAATGAGAAGAGAAAAAGGTTTGCAAATCTTTCAATCCAGTAGTAATCAGCTTACCTCAAATCAAAAATACTGAAACTATAAATCGATTGTAGAAGAGAGATTCACAAATTTTAATGTTAGGACATTACATGAAACTAAAAGTTAATTTTCCCCATTCGCGCCTGGGCTCTTTCTCTAAAAATTGAGAAGTCATTGAGAAGCAAAGTGAAAGATTTCACCAAAAGAAATGGAAAGGTGATATCAAGAAAGGTAGCATGATAGCCATGATTACTGCTAGATGTTAAAAATGCAATACCCGCCAAAGCTAGGGTATAAATGTAATGTAAAAAATAAAAATTAAAATATAAACTAAAATAAAACTAAAAAGTCAAAATATCTTGAGTTGTTTCCTCAAAAATACTGGATTGTTTTGCGATGAAATTTTACGTGATAATTGAAAACAATTGGATTTCCTAATTGAAAGCATGTACAGTACCCAAAAAAAAAACCCAGAACGATGGCTATATCTTTTGTTCTAATTGTTGAAATAACAAACAAAAGGTACCGTTGTAAATCGTGAAAGGTTTTTAATAATTGTATGTAGTTTTTTTTTATCATGAGGGGTCATCTACATATTAAAACAGAACCAAACTTTAAAAAGTTCAATAGCAACCTCATAATATTATTCCATATTTGGATTCAGCATTAAAAAAGAATGCGAAATACAAAAATTCGTAATTTTCTAATGAATGGTTTGTAATTTAAATGATAAAAAGAAAATGATAAATTAATGTTAAAAAAAAAAGTTGGTTTTTTAGCCATAAATACTTAAATAATTAATATATTTCAGTAATTTTTTTTTTCAAAAGGTAGTTTGTAAATGGCCAAACATAAATAGCAATCAGCTTTTGAATCAATTTCTTTTTTAATAATTAATTATTAATTAATAAAGCAATTAATTTTTTTTTTTTTAATAGAAACATATATTTTTTTTGCTTTCATTAGATTTACCATGGTCTAAAACCCCCCCCATAATTTTTTTCTTTCCATTTTGACTGTTAGTTCTCGATTTTTTAGAGAAAATGTAAAAAACGCTCACTTTAAGGGACCGTATAGTAGACGACTTTTGAAAACTATCAAAGATTAATTCAAGGTAAACTAGAGGTGTGGAAAATCGCATAACGTTCAATTATCGTATAACCAATAGTTTAAAAACTAAGAAACACGCTTTAATAGGAAAGTAAACTAAAAAGTAGAAGATAATTTTAAATAAGTTTGAAATAAGAATAGAGTGATTAACAAGAAATATTTATTTTATCGTAAAAAAGCGTGGGGTGCTTGATGTCAATTTTTGTAAATATTTAATGACAGATATTGGTAAAAGTAGAGCCATTATGAAAATATCTTAAAAAGCACCATACGCTTTTTTACGATAAAATAAATATTTCTTGTTAATCACTCTATTCTTATTTCAAACTTATTTAAAATTATCTTGTACTTTTTAGTTCACTTTTCTATTAAAGCGTGTATTCTTAGTTTTTTGATCTATTGATTATTTTCTACTTTTTAGTTTGATTTTCTATTAAAGCGTGTTTTTTAGTTTTTTAAATTATTAATTATTTTTTCTGTAAACTATCAATTTTTTTTTTTTTTTTTTTTTTTTTTTTTTAATTTGCTTTCTTAAATTCCACTTATTTAAAACAACATTTTTTAAGCAATTTCAATAAGTTATCCTTTAAAAATTTTTCTGAATCATGTGACTTTTTCATTTTATAAATAATTTCAACGATCTAGTTACATTTGTGTTTATAGTGAAATATTTCTGTAAAATATTCATGCTTTGCTAAATACTGTTTACTAATGCCTACATTTAATATTTATTAATTTTCTAATTATCAGTAGTATTCGTTATATTTCTGCAATTACAGTTTTCGATATTTTATTTATTTCGTGTGAAGAATGCACATCTTTAATGTTGTAAATAAATTATGTTACTTTTGTGTTTACTTGATATTTTTGTATTAATCTTAAACATGACACTATAAATCCAAGTACTTTCTATGCAATTTTAGACTAATACTTGTATTTTTTAATCTTCGTGAAACGCGCCACATTAACCGTTCTATTTCTCCCGCTGTGAAGAACCTTAAAAATACCTTTCGTTTTATGTAAATTCTCCCTGAAGATAGGTAAAAAAATGGTCGAAATATTTTCGCTCATAAGTGACGTGTTTTTCAACATAATGCATTGAAATTTAGTATTTAGGGTAAATGATGTATTCTGAATCGAATGAAATGATAAAAAATAGGGGTTCGTATTGAAATTTTCGAAGATAGCGTTACTTTTACTTAGTATACGGTCCCTCAAGAAAAAAAAAATTGCATCAGATATATAGAAAATCGTAAGCAAAACATTTTGGTGCAAATCGTAAGATTCTACGATAATTAGAACCGAAGATATAGCCATCGTTCTGTTTTTTTTGGGGGGTACTGTACCATTGAAAATACTATAAAAATCAGTTATATCTAAAACAGTTTTCTAAAGGCATATTTTGTAGACCTGTGTTAGCGATTGATTTACATATGTTTTAGCTAGCTATCGCCAATAAAAAGGGAAAAATAAGCATACATACACACAGATTTGAAGTAATATTAATTTAGCAACAATTTATATTGCAAATAGTACTTTTAAAATAAAAAAAAGAACCTAATGTTAAAATTCAACAGTAAAAAACCATAGTAATAAACTATTAGTTAGAATAACTTAAAAAAAAAATAAAAAAAAAAATAGCCAATTCTACCCGTTTTACCTTTCAAAACAAATTAACATTGTCAGCCTTATATTAAACTTTTAGTGAGGTATAAATGATACATAAGATTGAGCACGATAATTACCAGAGTTTTTCAACCTTTAAATGAATAATAAATTAAATAAACAGAATTTGAATAAATTTTAAAAATTCCCCTGTAATAAAAACCCGATGACAATTTCCCAATTTTGCATATTCCAGTTGCTGCTTAGTGCGACTAAAGCCAGGGAATTTTTTCCACTAATGCTACCAAGAAGTAATATTATCACCCTCATCATATTTCATCCACTTTGTATATTCATCATTAGTTACAAAAAAAGCTATTGTTAGCAGAGTCAAGCTTATTGTGCAGGAATGAGTAAAAATAAAAACTGACCCTCAATCCCTAATAGCACCATTCGGAAACACTGTGCTTTCAAAATCAGGCCGACATAAATTTCTGCTTTTCTAATTTGTGTGTGCTCTCTAAAAGCTTTCAAAACATTCACCAATTTCGTCAAAATTGTCAACATATCTACCAGTTTCTTCCTAAATGAAATGCAACTACAATATTAAACACAAAAATATTGTTTTATAAAAACATAAAATATATTTCAAAGAAAAGAGAACACATTCATTGCACAATAATTCATTGAATAGTCCGCCATGTGTTTTCAATGAGGGAATTGTATTTTCGAGAAAATTGCTTTTTGGACCATATTTAGACCCACTTCTTATTTAGTGAGTGTTATAAAATTCGAATTGGAGATTTTCCTATGTATGAGCTTCAATAGAAAAAACGGGAAAATTTTTGAAAATTTTACTTTTTGAACAAGAATTCATTGAATAGTCCGCCATGTGTATTCAATGGGGGAATTTTACTTTTGAGAAAATTGCACTTTTTGGACCAACTTTAGACCCACTTCTTATTTAGTGAGTGTTATAAAATTGGAATTAGAGATTCTCCTATACATAATCTTCAATATCACAAACTTGAAAAAATTTTGAAAATTTTACTTTTTGCACAATAATTCATTGAATAGTCCGCCATGTGTTTTCAATGGGGGAATTTTATTTTTGAGAAAATTGCACTTTTTGGACCAACTTTAGACCCACTTCTTATTTAGTGAGTGTTATAAAATTGGAATTAGAGATTCTCCTATGTATGATCTTCAATATAAAAAAAGAGAAAATTTTTTGAAAATTTTACTTTTTGAACAATAATTCATTGAATAGTCCGCCATGTGTTTTCAATGGTTGAATTTAACTTTTGAGAAAATTGCACTTTTTGGACCAACTTTAGACCCACTTCTTATTTAGTGAGATTTATAAACTTCGAATTGGAGATTTTCCTATTAATGAGCTTCAATCTAAAAAACGGGAAAAAATTTTGAAAATTTTACTTTTTGAACAAGAATTCATTGAATTGTCCGCCATGTGTTTTCAATGGGGGAATTTTATTTTTGAGAAAATTGCACTTTTTGGACCAACTTTAGACCCATTTCTTACTTAGTGAATATTATAAAATTCAAATTGGAGATTCTCCTATATATGAGCTTCCATATAAAAATAAGGACACATTTTTGAAAATTTTACTTTTTGAACAATAATTCATTGATTAGTCCGCCATGTGTTTTCAAAGGGGGAATTTTACTTTTGAGAAAATTGCACTTTTTGGACCAAGTTTAGGCCCACTTCTTATTTAGTGAATGTTATAAAATTCAAATTGGAGATTCTCCTATGTATGATCTTCAATATAACAACAGAGAAATTTTTTTTTTAAATTTTACTTTTTGAACAATAATTCACTGAATAGTCCGTAATGTGTTTTCAATGGTTGAATTTAACTTTTGAGAAAATTGCACTTTTTGGACCAACTTTAGACCCACTTCTTATTTAGTGAGTGTTATAAAATTGGAATTAGATATTCTCCTATATATAATCTTCAATATCACAAACTTGAAATTTTTTTGAATATTTTACTTTTTGAACAATAATTCATTGAATAGTCCGCCGTGTGTTTTCAATGGGGGAATTTTATTTTTGAGAAAATTGCACTTTTTGGACCAAGTTTAGGCCCACTTCTTATTTAGTGAATGTTATAAAATTCAAATTGAAGATTCTCTTATGTATGATCTTCAATATAACAAAAGAGAAAATTTTTTGAAAATTTTACTTTTTGAACAATAATTCACTGAATAGTCCGATATGCGTTTTCAATGGTTGAATTTAACTTTTGAGAAAATTGCACTTTTTGGACCAACTTTAGACCCACTTCTTATTTAGTGAATATTATAAAATTCAAATTGGATATTTCTCCTATATATGAGCTTCCATATAAAAAAATGGAAAATTTTTTGAAAATTTTACTTTTTGAACAATTATTCATTGAATATTTCGCCATGTGTTTTCAATGGGGGAATTTTACTTTTGAGAAAATTGCACTTTTTGGACCAACTTTAGACCCACTTCTTATTTAGTGAGTGTTATAAAATTGGAATTAGAGATTCTCCTATACATAATCTTCAATATCACAAACTTGAAAAAATTTTGAAAATTTTACTTTTTGCACAATAATTCATTGAATAGTCCGCCATGTGTTTTCAATGGGGGAATTTTATTTTTGAGAAAATTGCACTTTTTGGACCAACTTTAGACCCACTTCTTATTTAGTGAGTGTTATAAAATTGGAATTAGAGATTCTCCTATGTATGATCTTCAATATAAAAAAAGAGAAAATTTTTTGAAAATTTTACTTTTTGAACAATAATTCATTGAATAGTCCGCCATGTGTTTTCAATGGTTGAATTTAACTTTTGAGAAAATTGCACTTTTTGGACCAACTTTAGACCCACTTCTTATTTAGTGAGATTTATAAACTTCGAATTGGAGATTTTCCTATTAATGAGCTTCAATCTAAAAAACGGGAAAAAATTTTGAAAATTTTACTTTTTGAACAAGAATTCATTGAATTGTCCGCCATGTGTTTTCAATGGGGGAATTTTATTTTTGAGAAAATTGCACTTTTTGGACCAACTTTAGACCCATTTCTTACTTAGTGAATATTATAAAATTCAAATTGGAGATTCTCCTATATATGAGCTTCCATATAAAAATAAGGACACATTTTTGAAAATTTTACTTTTTGAACAATAATTCATTGATTAGTCCGCCATGTGTTTTCAAAGGGGGAATTTTACTTTTGAGAAAATTGCACTTTTTGGACCAAGTTTAGGCCCACTTCTTATTTAGTGAATGTTATAAAATTCAAATTGGAGATTCTCCTATGTATGATCTTCAATATAACAACAGAGAAATTTTTTTTTAAAATTTTACTTTTTGAACAATAATTCACTGAATAGTCCGCCATGTGTTTTCAATGGTTGAATTTAACTTTTGAGAAAATTGCACTTTTTGGACCAACTTTAGACCCACTTCTTATTTAGTGAGTGTTATAAAATTGGAATTAGATATTCTCCTATATATAATCTTCAATATCACAAACTTGAAATTTTTTTGAATATTTTACTTTTTGAACAATAATTCATTGAATAGTCCGCCGTGTGTTTTCAATGGGGGAATTTTATTTTTGAGAAAATTGCACTTTTTGGACCAAGTTTAGGCCCACTTCTTATTTAGTGAATGTTATAAAATTCAAATTGAAGATTCTCTTATGTATGATCTTCAATATAACAAAAGAGAAAATTTTTTGAAAATTTTACTTTTTGAACAATAATTCACTGAATAGTCCGCCATGCGTTTTCAATGGTTGAATTTAACTTTTGAGAAAATTGCACTTTTTGGACCAACTTTAGACCCACTTCTTATTTAGTGAATATTATAAAATTCAAATTGGATATTTCTCCTATATATGAGCTTCCATATAAAAAAAGGGAAAATTTTTTGAAAATTTTACTTTTTGAACAATTATTCATTGAATATTTCGCCATGTGTTTTCAATGGGGGAATTTTACTTTTGAGAAAATTGCACTTTTTGGACCAAGTTTAGGCCCACTTCTTATTTAGTGAATGTTATAAAATTCAAATTGGAGATTCTCCTATGTATGAGCTTCAATATAAAAAATGGGAAAAATTTTACTTTTTGAACATTAATTCATTGAATAGTCCGCCATGTGTTTTCAATGAGGGAATTGTATTTTCGTGAAAATTGCTTTTTCGACACACTTTTTTTACCAACTTTAGACACACTTCTTATTTAGTGAGTGTTATAAAATTGGAATTGGAGATTCTCCTATATATGAGCTTCAATATAACAGAAGAGAAAATTTTTTGAAAATTTTACTTTTTGAACAATAATTCATTGAATAGTTCGCCATGTGTTTTCAATCTGGGAATTTTATTTTTGAGAAAATTGCAATTTTTGGACCAAGTTTAGGCCCACTTCTTATTTAGTGAATGTTATAAATTCAAATTGGTGATTCTCCTATAAATGAGCTTCAATATCACCAACGGTAAAAAATTTTGAAAATTTTACTTTTTGAACAATAATTCATTGAATAGTCCGCCATGTGTTTTCAATGGGGTAATTTTACTTTTGAGAAAATTGCACTTTTTGGACCAACTTTAGAGCCACTTCTTATTTAGTGAGTGTTATAAAATTGGAATTAGTGATTCTCCTATATATAAGCTTCAATATCACAAACTTGAAAAAATTTTGAAAATTTTACTTTTTGAACAATAATTCATTGAATAGTCCGCAAAGTGTATTCAATGAGGGAATTGTAGTTTCGAGAAAAGTGCTTTTTGGACCAATTTTTTGGACCAATTTTTTGGACCAACTTTAGACCCACTTCTTATTTAGTGAGTGTTATAAAATTCGAATTGGAATTTTTCCTATTAATGAGCTTCAATCTAAAAAACGGGAAAAAATTTTAAAAATTTTATTTTAAAAAGAATTCATTGAATTGTCCGCCATGTGTTTTCAATGGGGGAATTTTACTTTAGAGAAAATTGCACTTTTTGGCCAATTTTAGACCCACTTCTTATTTAGTGAGTGTTATAAAATTGGAATTAGAGATTATCCTATACATAAGCTTCAATATCACAAACGTTAAAATTTTTTGAATATTTTACTTTTTGAACAATAATTCATTGAATAGTCCGCCATGAGTTTACAATGAGGGAATTGTAATTTCGAGAAAATTGCTTTTTGGACCATATTTAGACCCACTTCTTACTTAGTGAGTGTTTTAAAATTCAAATTGGAGATTCTCCTATATATGAGCTTCCATATAAAAAAAAGGGACAAATTTTTGAAAATTTTACTTTTTGAACAGTTATTCATTGAATATTTCGCCATGTGTTTTCAATGGGGGAATTTTACTTTAGAGAAAATTGCACTTTTTGCCCAATTTTAGACCCACTTCTTATTTAGTGAGTGTTATAAAATTGGAATTAGAGATTATCCTATACATAAACTTCAATATCACAAACGTTAAAATTTTTTGAATATTTTACTTTTTGAACAATAATTCATTGAATAGTCCGCCATGTGTTTTCAATGAGGGAATTGTAATTTCGAGAAAATTGCTTTTTGGACCATATTTAGACCCACTTCTTACTAAGTGAGTGTTATAAAATTCGAATTGGAGATTTTCCTATGTATGAGCTTCAATATAAGAAATGGGGTAAATTTTGAAAATTTTACTTTTTGAACAATAATTCATTGCATAGTCCGCCATGTGTATTCAATGGGGGAATTTTACTTTTAAGAAAATTGCACTTTTTGGACCAACTTTAGTCCCACTTCTTATTTAGTAAGTGTTATAAAATTGGAATTAGAGATTCTCCTATATATATTCTTCAATATCACAAACTTGAATTTTTTTTGAATATTTTACTTTTTGACAATAATTCATTGCATAGTCCGCCATGTGTATTCAATGGGGGAATTTTACTTTTAAGAAAATTGCACTTTTTGGGCCAACTTTAGACCCACTTCTTATTTAGTAAGTGTTATAAAATTGGAATTAGAGATTCTCCTATATATGAGCTTCCATATAAAAAAAGGGAAAATTTTTTGAAAATTTGACTTTTTGAACAATTATTCATTGAATAGTTCGCCATGTGTTTTCAATGGGGGAATTTTATTTTTGAGAAAATTGCACTTTTTGGACCAAGTTTAGGCCCACTTCTTATTTAGTGAATATTATAAAATTCAAATTGGATATTTCTCCTATATATGAGCTTCCATATAAAAAAAGGGAAAATTTTTTGAAAATTTGACTTTTTGAACAATTATTCATTGAATATTTCGCCATGTGTTTTCAATGGGGGAATTTTACTTTTGAGAAAATTGCACTTTTTGGACCAATTTTAGACCCACTTCTTATTTAGTGAGTGTTATAAAATTGGAATTAGAGATTCTCCTATATATAATCTTCAATATCACAAACTTGAAATTTTTTTGAATAATTTACTTTTTGAACAATAATTCATTGAATAGTTCGCCATGTGTTTTCAATGGTGGAATTTTATTTTTGAGAAAATTGCACTTTTTGGACCAAGTTTAGGCCCACTTCTTATTTAGTGAATGTTATAAAATTCAAATTGGAGATTCTCCTATGTATGAGCTTCAATATAAAAAATGGGAAAAATTTTACTTTTTGAACATTAATTCATTGAATAGTCCGCCATGTGTTTTCAATGAGGGAATTGTATTTTCGTGAAAATTGCTTTTTCGACACACTTTTTTTACCAACTTTAGACACACTTCTTATTTAGTGAGTGTTATAAAATTGGAATTGGAGATTCTCCTATATATGAGCTTCAATATAACAGAAGAGAAAATTTTTTGAAAATTTTACTTTTTGAACAATAATTCATTGAATAGTTCGCCATGTGTTTTCAATCTGGGAATTTTATTTTTGAGAAAATTGCAATTTTTGGACCAAGTTTAGGCCCACTTCTTATTTAGTGAATGTTATAAATTCAAATTGGTGATTCTCCTATAAATGAGCTTCAATATCACCAACGGTAAAAAATTTTGAAAATTTTACTTTTTGAACAATAATTCATTGAATAGTCCGCCATGTGTTTTCAATGGGGTAATTTTACTTTTGAGAAAATTGCACTTTTTGGACCAACTTTAGAACCACTTCTTATTTAGTGAGTGTTATAAAATTGGAATTAGTGATTCTCCTATATATAAGCTTCAATATCACCAACGGTAAAAAATTTTGAAAATTTTACTTTTTGAACAATAATTCATTGAATAGTCCGCCATGTGTTTTCAATGAGGTAATTGTATTTTCGTGAAAATTGCTTTTTGGACAAACTTTTTGGACCAACTGTAGACACACTTCTTATTTAGTGAATGTTATAAAATTCAAATTGGAGATTCTCCTATGTATGAGCTTCAATATAAAAAATGGGAAAAATTTTACTTTTTGAACATTAATTCATTGAATAGTCCGCCATGTGTTTTCAATGAGGGAATTGTATTTTCGTGAAAATTGCTTTTTCGACACACTTTTTTTACCAACTTTAGACACACTTCTTATTTAGTGAGTGTTATAAAATTGGAATTGGAGATTCTCCTATATATGAGCTTATTATAACAAAAGAGACAATTTTTTGAAAATTTTGCTCTTTGAACAATAATTCATTGAAGCGTCCGCCATGTGTTTTCAATGGGGGAATTTTACTTTTGAGAAAATTGCACATTTTGGACCAACTTTAGAGCAACTTCTTATTTAGTGAGTGTTATAAAATGGAATTAGAGATTCTCCCATATATAAGCTTCAATTTCACAAACGGGAAAAAATTTTGAAAATTTTACTTTTTGACCAATAATTCATTGAATAGTCCGCCATGTGTTTTCAATGAGGGAATTGTATTTTCGTGAAAATTGCTTTTTGGTTCAACTTTTTGGTCCAACTTTAGACAGACTTCTTATTTAGTGAATGTTATAAAATTGGAATTGGAGATTCTCCTATATATGAGCTTCAATATAACAAAAGAGAAAAATGTTTGAAAATTTTACTTTTTGAACAATAATTTATTGAATAGTCCGCCATGTGTTTTCAATGGGGGAATTTTACTTTTGAGAAAATTGCACTTTTTGGACCAACTTTAGACCCACTTCTTATTTAGTGAGTGTTATAAAATTGGAATTAGAGATTCTCCTATATATAAGCTTCAATATCACAAACTTGAAAAAATTTTGAAAATTTTACTTTTTGAACAATAATTCATTGAATAGTCCGCAAAGTGTATTCAATGAGGGAATTGTAGTTTCGAGAAAAGTGCTTTTTGGACCAATTTTTTGGACCAACTTTAGACCCACTTCTTATTTAGTGAGTGTTATAAAATTCGAATTGGAATTTTTCCTATTAATGAGCTTCAATCTAAAAAACGGGAAAAAATTTTGAAAATTTTATTTTTGAACAAGAATTCATTGAATTGTCCGCCATGTGTTTTCAATGGGGGAATTTTACTTTAGAGAAAATTGCACTTTTTGGCCAATTTTAGACCCACTTCTTATTTAGTGAGTGTTATAAAATTGGAATTAGAGATTATCCTATACATAAGCTTCAATATCACAAACGTTAAAATTTTTTGAATATTTTACTTTTTGAACAATAATTCATTGAATAGTCCGCCATGAGTTTACAATGAGGGAATTGTAATTTCGAGAAAATTGCTTTTTGGACCATATTTAGACCCACTTCTTACTTAGTGAGTGTTTTAAAATTCAAATTGGAGATTCTCCTATATATGAGCTTCCATATAAAAAAAGGGACAAATTTTTGAAAATTTTACTTTTTGAACAGTTATTCATTGAATATTTCGCCATGTGTTTTCAATGGGGGAATTTTACTTTAGAGAAAATTGCACTTTTTGGCCAATTTTAGACCCACTTCTTATTTAGTGAGTGTTATAAAATTGGAATTAGAGATTATCCTATACATAAACTTCAATATCACAAACGTTAAAATTTTTTGAATATTTTACTTTTTGAACAATAATTCATTGAATAGTCCGCCATGTGTTTTCAATGAGGGAATTGTAATTTCGAGAAATTGCTTTTTGGACCATATTTAGACCCACTTCTTACTAAGTGAGTGTTATAAAATTCGAATTGGAGATTTTCCTATGTATGAGCTTCAATATAAGAAATGGGGAAAATTTTGAAAATTTTACTTTTTGAACAATAATTCATTGCATAGTCCGCCATGTGTTTTCAATGAGGTAATTGTATTTTCGTGAAAATTGCTTTTTGGACCAACTTTTTGGACCAACTTTAGACACACTTCTTATTTAGTGAATGTTATAAAATTGGAATTGGAGATTCTCCTATATATGAGCTTCAATATAACAAAAGATACAATTTTTTGAAAATTTTACTTTTTGAACAATAATTCATTGAATAGTCCGCCATGTGTTTTTAATGCTTGAATTTTACTTTTGAGAAAATTGCACTTTTTGGACAAACTTTAGGCCCACTTCTTATTTAGTGAGTGATATAAAATTGGAATTAGAGATTCTCCTATATATAATCTTCAATATCACAAACTTGAAATTTTTTGAAAATTTTACTTTTTGTACAATAATTCATTGAATATTTCGCCATGTGTTTTCAATTGGGGAATTTTACTTTTGAGAAAATTGCACTTTTTGGACCAACTTTAGACCCACTTCTTATTTAGTGAGTGTTATAAAATTGGAATTAGAGATTCTCCTATATATGAGCTTCAATATAACAAAAGAGAAAATTTTTTGAAAATTTTACTTTTTGAACAATAATTCATTGAATATTCCGCCATGTGTTTTCAATGGGGGAATTTTACTTTTGAGAAAATTGCACTTATTGGACCAACTTTAGACCCACTTCTTATTTAGTGAGTGTTATAAAATTGGAATTAGAGATTCTCCTATATATAATCTTCAATATCACAAACTAGAAATTTTTTTGAATATTTTACTTTTTGAACAATAATTCATTGAATAGTCCGCCATGTGTTTTCAATGGGGGAATTTTATTTTTGAGAAAATTAAACTTTTTGGACCAAGTTTAGGCCCACTTCTTATTTAGTGAGTGTTATAAAATTGGAATTAGAGATTCTCCTATATATGAGCTTCCATATAAAAAAATGGGAAAATTTTTTGAAAATTTTACTTTTTGAACAATAATTCATTGAATAGTCCGCCATGTGTTTTCAATGAGGGAATTGTATTTTCGTGAAAATTGCTTTTTGGTTCAACTTTTTGGACCAACTTTAGACACACTTCATTAGTAAATGTTATAAAATTGGAATTGGAGATTCTCCTATATATGAGCTTCAATATTAGAAAAGAGAAACATCTTTGAAAATTTTACTTTTTGAACAATAATTCATTGAATAGTCCGCCATGTGTTTTCAATGGGGGAACTTTATTTTTGAGAAAATTGCACTTTTTGGACCAACTTTAGGCCCACTTCTTATATTGTGAATGTTATAAAATTGGAATTAGAGATTCTCCTATATATAAGCTTCAATATCACCAACGGTAAAAAATTTTGAAAATTTTACATTTAGAACAATAATTCATTGAATAGTCCGCCATGTGTTTTCAATGAGGTAATTGTATTTTCATGAAAATTGCTTTTTGGACCAACTGTTTGGACCAACTTTAGACACACTTCATTAGTAAATGTTATAAAATTGGAATTGGAGATTCTCCTATATATGAGCTTCAATATAAAAAAAAGATAAAATTTTTTGAAAATTTTACTTTTTGAACAATAATTCATTGAATAGTCCGCCATGTGTTTTCAATGCTTGAATTTTACTTTTGAGAAAATTGCACTTTTTGGACAAACTTTAGGCCCACTTCTTATTTAGTGAGTGTTATAAAATTGGAATTAGAGATTCTCCTATATATGAGCTTCCATATAAAAAATGGGAAAAATTTTTGAAAATTTTACTTTTTGTACAATAATTCATTGAATAGTCCGCCATGTGTTTTCAATTGGGGAATTTTACTTTTGAGAAAATTGCACTTTTTGGACCAACTTTAGACCCACTTCTTATTTAGTGAGTGTTATAAAATTGGAATTAGAGATTCTCCCATATATAAGCTTCAATATCACCAACGGTAAAAAATTTTGAAAATTTTACTTTTTGAACAATAATTCATTGAATAGTCCGCCGAGTGTTTTCAATGAGGTAATTGTATTTTCGTGAAAATTGCTTTTTGGACCAACTTTTTGGACCAACTGTAGACACACTTCTTATTTAGTGAATGTTATAAAATTGGAATTGGAGATTCTCCTATATATGAGCTTCAATATAACGAAAGAGACAATTTTTTGAAAATTTTACTTTTTGAAGAATAATTCATTGAATAGTCCGCCATGTGTTTTCAATGCTTGAATTTTACTTTTGAGAAAATTGCACTTTTTGGACCAACTTTAGGCCCACTTCTTATTTAGTGAGTGTTATAAAATTGGAATTGGAGATTCTCCTATATATGAGCTTCAATATAAAAAAAAGGAAAAATTTTGGAAAATTTTACTTTTTGATCAATAATTCATTGAATAGTCCGCCATGTGTTTTCAATGGGGGAATTTTATTTTTGAGAAAATTGCACTTTTTTGACCAATTTTAGACCCACTTCTTATAAAATTGGAATTAGAGATTCTCCTATATATAAGCTTCAATATCACCATTGGTAAAATTTTTTGAAAATTTTACTTTTTGAACAATAATTCATTGAATAGTCCGCCATGTGTTTTCAATGCTTGAATTTTACTTTTGAGAAAATTGCACTTTTTGGACAAAATTTAGACCCACTTCTTATTTAGTGAGTGTTATAAAATTGGAATTAGAGATTCTCCTATATATGAGCTTCAATATAACAAAAGAGAAAATTTTTTGAAAATTTTACTTTTTGAACAATAATTCATTGAATATTCCGCCATGTGTTTTCAATGGGGGAATTTTACTTTTGAGAAAATTGCACTTATTGGACCAACTTTAGACCCACTTCTTATTTAGTGAGTGTTATAAAATTGGAATTAGAGATTCTCCTATATATAATCTTCAATATCACAAACTTGAAATTTTTTTGAATATTTTACTTTTTGAACAATAATTCATTGAATAGTCCGCCATGTGTTTTCAATGGGGGAATTTTATTTTTGAGAAAATTAAACTTTTTGGACCAAGTTTAGGCCCACTTCTTATTTAGTGAGTGTTATAAAATTGGAATTAGAGATTCTCCTATATATGAGCTTCCATATAAAAAAATGGGAAAATTTTTTGAAAATTTTACTTTTTGAACAATAATTCATTGAATAGTCCGCCATGTGTTTTCAATGAGGGAATTGTATTTTCGTGAAAATTGCTTTTTGGTTCAACTTTTTGGACCAACTTTAGACACACTTCATTAGTAAATGTTATAAAATTGGAATTGGAGATTCTCCTATATATGAGCTTCAATATTAGAAAAGAGAAACATCTTTGAAAATTTTACTTTTTGAACAATAATTCATTGAATATTTCGCCATGTGTTTTCAAAAGGGGAATTTTACTTTTGAGAAAATTGCACTTTTTGGACCAACTTTTTGGACCAACTTTAGACCAACTTCTTATTTAGTGAGTGTTATAAAATTCGAATTGGAGATTTTCCTATGTATGAGCTTCAATATTAGAAAAGAGAAAAATTTTTGAAAATTTTACTTTTTGAACAATAATTCATTGAATAGTCCGCCATGTGTTTTCAATGGGGGAACTTTATTTTTGAGAAAATTGCACTTTTTGGACCAACTTTAGGCCCACTTCTTATATTGTGAATGTTATAAAATTGGAATTAGAGATTCTCCTATATATAAGCTTCAATATCACCAACGGTAAAAAATTTTGAAAATTTTACATTTAGAACAATAATTCATTGAATAGTCCGCCATGTGTTTTCAATGAGGTAATTGTATTTTCATGAAAATATCTTTTTGGACCAACTGTTTGGACCAACTTTAGACACACTTCATTAGTAAATGTTATAAAATTGGAATTGGAGATTCTCCTATATATGAGCTTCAATATAAAAAAAGATAAAATTTTTTGAAAATTTTACTTTTTGAACAATAATTCATTGAATAGTCCGCCATGTGTTTTCAATGCTTGAATTTTACTTTTGAGAAAATTGCACTTTTTGGACAAACTTTAGGCCCACTTCTTATTTAGTGAGTGTTATAAAATTGGAATTAGAGATTCTCCTATATATGAGCTTCCATATAAAAAATGGGAAAAATTTTTGAAAATTTTACTTTTTGTACAATAATTCATTGAATAGTCCGCCATGTGTTTTCAATTGGGGAATTTTACTTTTGAGAAAATTGCACTTTTTGGACCAACTTTAGACCCACTTCTTATTTAGTGAGTGTTATAAAATTGGAATTAGAGATTCTCCCATATATAAGCTTCAATATCACCAACGGTAAAAAATTTTGAAAATTTTACTTTTTGAACAATAATTCATTGAATAGTCCGCCGAGTGTTTTCAATGAGGTAATTGTATTTTCGTGAAAATTGCTTTTTGGACCAACTTTTTGGACCAACTGTAGACACACTTCTTATTTAGTGAATGTTATAAAATTGGAATTGGAGATTCTCCTATATATGAGCTTCAATATAACGAAAGAGACAATTTTTTGAAAATTTTACTTTTTGAAGAATAATTCATTGAATAGTCCGCCATGTGTTTTCAATGCTTGAATTTTACTTTTGAGAAAATTGCACTTTTTGGACCAACTTTAGGCCCACTTCTTATTTAGTGAGTGTTATAAAATTGGAATTGGAGATTCTCCTATATATGAGCTTCAATATAAAAAAAAGGAAAAATTTTACTTTTTGATCAATAATTCATTGAATAGTCCGCCATGTGTTTTCAATGGGGGAATTTTATTTTCGTGAAAATTGCTTTTTGGACCAACTTTTTGGACCAAGTTTAGTCCCACTTCTTATTTAGTGAATGTTATAAAATTCAAATTGGAGATTCTCCTATATATAATCTTCAATATCACAAACTTGAAAAATTTTTGAAAATTTCACTTTTTGAACAATAATTCATTGAACAGTCCGCCATGTGTTTTCAATGGGGGAATTTTATTTTTGAGAAAATTGCACTTTTTGGACCAAGTTTAGGCCCACTTCTTATTTAGTGAATGTTATAAAATTCAAATTGGAGATTCTCCTATGTATGAGCTTCAATATAAAAAATGGGAAAAATTTTACTTTTTGAACATTAATTCATTGAATAGTCCGCCATGTGTTTTCAATGAGGTAATTGTATTTTCGTGAAAATTGCTTTTTGGACCAACTTTTTGGACCAAGTTTAGTCCCACTTCTTATTTAGTGAATGTTATAAAATTCAAATTGGAGATTCTCCTATATATAATCTTCAATATCACAAACTTGAAAATTTTTTGAAAATTTCACTTTTTGAACAATAATTCATTGAACAGTCCGCCATGTGTTTTCAATGGGGGAATTTTATTTTTGAGAAAATTGCACTTTTTGGACCAAGTTTAGGCCCACTTCTTATTTAGTGAATGTTATAAAATTCAAATTGGAGATTCTCCTATGTATGAGCTTCAATATAAAAAATGGGAAAAATTTTACTTTTTGAACATTAATTCATTGAATAGTCCGCCATGTGTTTTCAATGAGGGAATTGTATTTTCGTGAAAATTGCTTTTTCGACACACTTTTTTTACCAACTTTAGACACACTTCTTATTTAGTGAGTGTTATAAAATTGGAATTGGAGATTCTCCTATATATGAGCTTCAATATAACAGAAGAGAAAATTTTTTGAAAATTTTACTTTTTGAACAATAATTCATTGAATAGTTCGCCATGTGTTTTCAATCTGGGAATTTTATTTTTGAGAAAATTGCAATTTTTGGACCAAGTTTAGGCCCACTTCTTATTTAGTGAATGTTATAAATTCAAATTGGTGATTCTCCTATAAATGAGCTTCAATATCACCAACGGTAAAAAATTTTGAAAATTTTACTTTTTGAACAATAATTCATTGAATAGTCCGCCATGTGTTTTCAATGGGGTAATTTTACTTTTGAGAAAATTGCACTTTTTGGACCAACTTTAGAGCCACTTCTTATTTAGTGAGTGTTATAAAATTGGAATTAGTGATTCTCCTATATATAAGCTTCAATATCACCAACGGTAAAAAATTTTGAAAATTTTACTTTTTGAACAATAATTCATTGAATAGTCCGCCATGTGTTTTCAATGAGGTAATTGTATTTTCGTGAAAATTGCTTTTTGGGCAAACTTTTTGGACCAACTGTAGACACACTTCTTATTTAGTGAATGTTATAAAATTGGAATTGGAGATTCTCCTATATATGAGCTTCAATATAACAAAAGAGACAATTTTTTGAAAATTTTACTCTTTGAAAAATAATTCATTGAAGCGTCCGCCATGTGTTTTCAATGGGGGAATTTTACTTTTGAGAAAATTGCACATTTTGGACCAACTTTAGAGCAACTTCTTATTTAGTGAGTGTTATAAAATGGAATTAGAGATTCTCCCATATATAAGCTTCAATTTCACAAACTGGACAAATTTTTGAAAATTTTACTTTTTGAACAATAATTCATTGAATAGTCCGCCATGTGTTTTCAATGAGGGAATTGTATTTTCGTGAAAATTGCTTTTTGGTTCAACTTTTTGGACCAACTTTAGACAGACTTCTTATTTAGTGAATGTTATAAAATTGGAATTGGAGATTCTCCTATATATGAGCTTCAATATAACAAAAGAGAAAATTTTTTGAAAATTTTACTTTTTGAACAATAATTCATTGAATAGTTCGCCATGTGTTTTCAATCTGGGAATTTTATTTTTGAGAAAATTGCAATTTTTGGACCAAGTTTAGGCCCACTTCTTATTTAGTGAATGTTATAAATTCAAATTGGTGATTCTCCTATAAATGAGCTTCAATATCACCAACGGTAAAAAATTTTGAAAATTTTACTTTTTGAACAATAATTCATTGAATAGTCCGCCATGTGTTTTCAATGAGGTAATTGTATTTTCGTGAAAATTGCTTTTTGGACAAACTTTTTGGACCAACTGTAGACACACTTCTTATTTAGTGAGTGTTATAAAATTCGAATTGGAATTTTTCCTATTAATGAGCTTCAATCTAAAAAACGGGAAAAAATTTTGAAAATTTTATTTTTGAACAAGAATTCGTTGAATTGTCCGCCATGTGTTTTCAATCTGGGAATTTTACTTTTGAGAAAATTGCACTTTTTGGACCAAGTTTAGTCCCACTTCTTATTTAGTGAATGTTATAAAATTCAAATTGGAGATTCTCCTATATATAATCTTCAATATCACAAACTTGAAAATTTTTTGAAAATTTCACTTTTTGAACAATAATTCATTGAACAGTCCGCCATGTGTTTTCAATGGGGGAATTTTATTTTTGAGAAAATTGCACTTTTTGGACCAAGTTTAGGCCCACTTCTTATTTAGTGAATGTTATAAAATTCAAATTGGAGATTCTCCTATGTATGAGCTTCAATATAAAAAATGGGAAAAATTTTACTTTTTGAATATTAATTCATTGAATAGTCCGCCATGTGTTTTCAATGAGGGAATTGTATTTTCGTGAAAATTGCTTTTTGGACAAACTTTTTGTACCAACTTTAGACACACTTCTTATTTAGTGAGTGTTATAAAATTCAAATTGGAGATTCTCCTATAAATGAGCTTCAATATCACCAACGGTAAAAAATTTTGAAAATTTTACTTTTTGAACAATAATTCATTGAATAGTCCGCCATGTGTTTTCAATGAGGGAATTGTATTTTCGTGAAAATTGCTTTTTGGTTCAACTTTTTGGACCAACTTTAGTAGACTTCTTATTTAGTGAATGTTATAAAATTGGAATTGGAGATTCTCCTATATATGAGCTTCAATATAGCGAAAGAAACAATTTTTTGAAAATTTTACTTTTTGAACAATAATTCATTGAATAGTCCGCCATGTGTTTTCAATGCTTGAATTTTACTTTTGAGAAAATTGCACTTTTTGGACCAACTTTAGACCCACTTCTTATTTAGTGAGTGTTATAAAATTGGAATTAGAGATTCTCCTATACATAAGCTTCAATATCACCAACGGTAAAAATTTTTGAAAATTTTACTTTTTGAACAATAATTCATTGAATAGTCCGCCATGTGTTTTCATTGCTTGAATTTTACTTTTGAGAAAATTGCACTTTTTGGACAAACTTTAGGCCCACTTCTTATTTAGTGAGTGTTATAAAATTGGAATTAGATATTCTCCTATATATGAGCTTCCATATAAAAAATGGGAAAATTTTTTGAAAATTTTACTTTTTGTACAATAATTCATTGAATATTCCGCCATGTGTTTTCAATGGGGGAATTTTACTTTGGAGAAAATTGAACTTTTTGGACCAACTTTAGACCTAATTCTTATTTAGTGAGTGTTATAAAATTGGAATTATAGATTCTCCTATATATAAGCTTCAATATCACCAACGGTAAAAAATTTTGAAAATTTTACTTTTTGAACAATAATTCATTGAATGGTCCGCCATGTGTTTTCAATGAGGTAATTGTATTTTCGTGAAAATTGCTTTTTGGACAAACTTTTTGGACCAACTTTAGACACACTTCTTATTTAGTGAGTGTTATAAAATTCAAATTGGAGATTCTCCTATAAATGAGCTTCAATATCAAAATCGGGAAAAAAATTTGAAAATTTTACTTTTTGAACAAGAATTCATTGAATAGTCCGCCATGTGTTTTCAATGGGGGAATTTTATTTTTGAGAAAATTGCACTTTTTGGACCAACTTTAGACCCACTTCTTATTTAGTGAGTGTTATAAAATTGGAATTAGAGATTCTCCTATATATAAGCTTCAATATCACAAACTTGAAAAAATTTTGAAAATTTTACTTTTTGAACAATAATTCATTGAATAGTCCGCCAAGTGTATTCAATGAGGGAATTGTAGTTTCGAGAAAAGTGCTTTTTGGACCAACTTTAGACACACTTCTTATTTAGTGAGTGTTATAAAATTCGAATTGGAATTTTTCCTATTAATGATATTCAATCTAAAAAACGGGAAAAAATTTTGAAAATTTTACTTTTTGAACAAAAATTCATTAAATATTTCGCCATGTGTTTTCAATGGGAAAATTTTACTTTAGAGAAAATTGCACTTTTTGGCCAATTTTAGGCCCATTTCTTATTTAGTGAGTGTTATAA